>CM053417.1:26223734-26312112 GCA_028644305.1 Xerus rutilus
GAATGGTCTCTCTGATTAGTGGATGCTGATGAATAAGGGAGGTGGGAATGGGAAACATAAGAGAAATAGAGAAACACTGAATGTGACATGGGGGAGGCGGGGGGCAGGAAAGGGGAATGGGTATAGTAAAGATGGTTGATAATATATATATATATATATATATATATATAAATAAAAGGGGTCAGTAGCTGGAGGGATGTGGTGACAGGAGCAAACAGCTGAAGTGAGATGCAGCAGGGGCCAGGAGCCAAGAGTGTGGTTGGCTTCTAGAAGCTAAAAAAGGCAAGGAAATAGATTGTCCTCTGAAGACTTCAGAGAGGATTTCCAGCACACTAGGAAAATAAATTTGCATTGCCTTTACTCACTAAAAAAATGAAGAAAAAGAAAGGAAAAAAAACAACTTTGAATCTATCGTTTAACACCATGAAAGAAGGGTCATCCAAATCACTTATATGGAGGATCAAGATGAAAATTTTCTTGGGGACAAAATTAAGCCAGATATATAAGTCCACATGTTTTCAGGGCCCATGAAGGGTATATAATTATGCTGGAGATAAGTCAATATTTATTTAACAAAACTTTATACAGTACTACTGTGTATTGGGCATTATTCTAAATGCTTTACAAGTTTTAAGTCATTTAATGCTCAACAGAATCCTAGTATAACTATCTCCATTTAAAAAGCAAAAAAATCAACAGTCAGGGAGAATTAAGTCATTTATCCAAAGTCACATGCCTGGCATGAGTTAGAGCTTCAGTTTCAATTCAAGTACTCAGAATTCTAGAATATCTATACTTATTGTTGCATAATAACTGTACTTCCAAAAGGGAATGATATGTCCAATGACAAAAGAGAATAGTATCTGGGTAAGTTTATTTAAAAGAAAATTGTAAACCAAAAAAGCATGTCTGTCAGAGTCCTAAGAGTTTTGTAATTCCTGGTTTGAGTTCAACAATGTCAGAAAAATTTTTTTCTTCTCTGTCCTTCATTATATAATATATATTCCAGGGCAGCAATATCCCATTACATCCCTTTTACTTTGACTTCTATCACATGCCCATTATGGAAATTTCCAAACAAAAGGAAATACCATTGTTCACTGTCATCACGTTATATGTGTAGGTTTGCAGATTCAACTTGCAAGAGATTGATGGACCTCTCAAAGGAATTAATGACTCCCCTGCATTTGCTCCTATAGCACTTTGTTTATGCCTTTACTAAAGTAATTATCAAGTGTCAATCTTCTATTTGAAATAATTTTTTTTCTATTTCTTAGGGCAACAATTTTCTCTCCAAATGTTTACATATAGATCTTAGTAGCTTCTAACAGATTTGATGTATATTAATTTAAAATATATTTAGCAAGTCCCTATCAGCTTCTAAGTTGCTCGCTTTACTTTCTAATACAGGACTTCCTCATTTATAACTACTGCAGATATAAATTTAGAAATTACTAGTCTAGAACTTTAAAAAGTAACCATTCATCTGCATCTTTGAAAATGTTGACAGTTTTATTTTAAATTTGTTTTGTTTGGGTTCAAAGAAATAAATGCAAATATGTAACGCACTTGGAAAATTCTAGAAAGTTTAAAGAAATAGAGTAAGTAGACAATTATACAGTCACAAATTCAGATGTACAAGAGTACCATGTGCTTTATATCCCTATAACTGAAATTTGTCTAGCTTTTTAACCTATGTCTCAACTATCTGCAGTAAATTCAGTTCTAAATATCATGTAACTTCAGTACTTATAGTTTTAAACTCAGTTCATTATGAATCTCTTCATTCATTTCATTCTTCTTTCCTTCTTCTTGGTGTACTAATTTTCTCTGGATCTAAATGTTAACCCTCTATTCTTATTGATCTCCACTGAGATATATGTGAGATGTATATATTTATCTACCCTGGTGTTGTGTATCAGCTTGTCTGCATTCAGTGCTGATGCTCTTACTTGTATAACATTCTTGGTATGAGCAATGCCTAGTCATGGTTTGGAGATAGGATAAGTGGATAAGTGAAGGGGTGGGAAGCCTGGTACTAATCTTACACTGAGAGAATCCTCCCTTATTTAGCTTATACAGATAAGCAGAGTTGCTGAAA
The DNA here is from genome assembly GCA_028644305.1 of Xerus rutilus. Classification (NCBI taxonomy): domain Eukaryota; kingdom Metazoa; phylum Chordata; class Mammalia; order Rodentia; family Sciuridae; genus Xerus; species Xerus rutilus. Next base: position 26,225,836 of record CM053417.1, read on the forward strand.
ACCTCAGTCAAGTTTAACAGTGTCAGGCTTTAGTGGTCTAATTTGAATCTTCTACTATTTAGTTTCATTCCTTGTGCTATGATGACATCTTGGCAGACATGTAATTTATGTCTTTTCTTTTTTTCTTTTTTGGTACCAGGGATTGAATGCAGGTGTGCTTACCCACTGAGCAATATCCTCAGCCCTTTTTTGATTTTTGAGATAGGCTTTCACAAAGTTGCTCAGGGCCTTGCTAAGTCGTTGGGGCTGGCTTTCAATTGTAATCTTTCTGCCTCGGCCTTCCAAGCCACTGGGATTATAGGTGTGCACCACCACACTCAGCACAATTTCTTAATTCTCAGTCATTTTCCTTGCTCCATTCATATCCCTGGGAACTTTTAAGACTTCCTGAATATACCTTGGAAGCCAAGGGATATGTAGGGGAAAATTGATGATATATCAATTCCCCTATGCTTAAACAAGCTACATGGCCATTCAGTGGTAACCCAGGACCATCTTAGAGTCTCCCTCCTCCAAATGTTGCAGCTGGAAAGTGGGGCACATTTATAGTTCTCAGTCTATCTGAAATTTTTGCTATCTTCACTTTAATTCTAGTGGTTTTTGACCTGGAGAGAATCAGGAATCATAGATGCCCACTAACATCTAAAGTCTCTTGCTTTCTCTCTAAAGCCTCTCCAGACTTCTTCCCAAGCACAGAAAAGATCTTTCTCCTCTTTTTTTGTAGTTGAAAAACTGTTCCTGTATTATAAATTCTTCCCTAACAGATAGTTCATGATGTAAAGTTTGAGTGCATCAGTCTTTGGTCTTGATATGAAAAGGCAGGTTTTTAGAATTCTGAAGTACTCTTCTTCTTTTAAGTGCCTCACTAGAGCAAACCAGTGTTTACACTTTTATACTCTCCTAACCAAGGACTTTGAAATATTCTTAAACTCAAATGTAATGAAATTTGATTCTTTGTTATGCTGGGTTATTGTTTGCCCTCTCTTCCCAGGGGCAATAAGCTTCAGTGTCAGAGTCCAATTTTTGAATATATTTTTTATTTTTAATCAACACATAGTAATTGTACATATTTATAGGGTACAATGTGATATTTCAATAATTGTATACAAGATAGAGTAATTAAATCAGAGTAACTGGTATACGTCTCACCTCATGCATTTATCATTTCTGTCTCTCCTAGTCCATTCTGTACTATTTTCTACCCAATTCTATCTAAAATTTACTTTGAAACATTCAAGTAGATTTTGTCAATCATAATTACCCTACTTTGCTATAGAGCATTAGAAATTATGCCTTCTATACAAATGTACCCTTGTATTCATTAACCATTCTCTTTCTATACTATCCTCTGCCATTCCCTTGCCAGGTTCTAGTAATTACTATTCTATTCTACTTATTGTTTTAATATTTTTTAGTTGTCAATGGACCTTTATTTTGTTTATTTTTATGTGATGCTGAGAATTGAACCCAGTGCCTCACACATGCTAGGCAAGCGTTCTACCACTGAGCCACAACCCCAGCCCCCCTATTCTTCTTCTTCTTTTTTTTTTTTTTGGTACTGGAGATTGAACTCAGGGGCACTTGACCACTGAGCCACATCCCCATCCCTATTTTGTGTTTTATGTAGAGACGGTCTCACTGATTTGCTTAGTGTCTTGCTGTTGCTGAGGCTGGCTTTGAACTCTAGATTCTCCTGTCTCAGCTTCCCTAAGTGCTGGGATTACAGGCTTGCACCATCATGCCTGGCTTTCCTTTATTTTTTTTGATGCATACATATATGCATAAAAATTTTGTTATAAATTTATGTATATATGTACTCTAGGATAGATTCCTTACTTTTTTACCCATATGATAGATCTTTAGATAATCTCTTAGAGGAGTAGATTAAGGTCACATTTTATGGATGAGTTACTACCTCTTTGGCATATCTCTTCTAACATACGTAGACATTCCTTGCTATTCTGTGGAAATATAATGCTTATTCCCCTCCTTATGCCAGTTATCTTATGACCTTCACAAGTAAACATCACAGAAAGGAGTTCAAGCTGCTTTATACTCAAGTTAATAGGTGATAAATCCAAACTACAGAGTAGTGGTGGAAGACAGTACATTTAAAGTTGTTTGGTAAGCCCTTGATTTTTCTTTTTCTGTCTTCTTATTGAAAGTACATTGGTTTTTATAGTTCTATGAAGAATGTCCTTGGAATTTTAATAGGAATTGCATTAAATCTGTATAGTGCTTTTGGTAGTATGGTCATTTTGACAATATTAATTCGGTCTATCCAGGAGCATGGGAAGTATTTCCATCTTCTAAGGTCTACTTCAATTTCTTTCTTTAGTGTTCTGTACTTTACATTGTAGAGGTCTTTCACCACTTTTGTTAGATTGATTCACAAGTATTTTATTTTTTGAAGCTATTGTGAATGGGGTAGTTTTCCTAATTTATATTTCAGTACATTCATTGCAGATGTATAGGAGTGTGTTTGATTTATGGATGTTGATTTTATACTCTGCTACTTTGAGAACTCATTTATTAGTTCTAGAAGTTTTCTGGTGGAATTTTTTGGATCTTCTAAATATACAATCATGCCATCAGCAAACAGTGATAGTTTGAGTTCTTTTTACTTATTTTTATCCTTTTAATTACTTTCTTCTTTCTAATTGCTCTGGATACAGTTTCAAGGATGATATTGAATAAAAGTGGTAAAAGATGGCTTCCTTATCTTGTTGCAGTAGAAACAGCAATCATGAAATTCACTTGGAAAAATAAGAGACCCAGAATAGTCAAAGAAATCCTTAGCAAGAAAAAGTGAAGCAGGAGGCATCAAATACCAAACCTTAAACTATACTACAGAGATATAGTAACAAAAACAGCATAGTATTGGCACAAAAACAGACCTGTAGACCAATGGTACAGAATAGAAAACACAGAGACAAACCCACACAAATAAAGTTATCTCATACTAGACAAAGGTGCCAAACACTAGAGAAAAGATAGTCTATTCAACAAATGGTTCTGGGAAAAATGCAAAGCCACATGTAACAAAATGAAATTAAACCTTTATCTCTCACCTGCATGAAACTCAAAGTGGATCAAAGACTTAGGTGCTAGAACAGAGATCCTGTGCCTACTAGAAGTAAACGTAGGCCCAAATTTTCACCATGTCAGCCTAGGATCTGATTTCTTTAAAAAGACCTTTAAAGTGCAAGAAGTAAAACCAAAAATCAATAAATGGGATGGATTCAAACTAAAAAGCTTCTTCTCAGAAAAAGAAACACTCAGTAATGTGAAGAGAGAGCCTACATAATGGGAGAAAATTTTTACCACATGCATCTCAGATAAAGCATTAATCTCTAGGATATATAAAGAACTCCAACCTTAACACCAAAAAAAAAAAACAAAATAAAAAACCCCCAATTAATAAATGGGCTAAGGAACTGAACAGACACTTCACAGAAGAAGAAATACAAGCAATCAATAAATACATGAAAAAATGTTCAATATGTCTAGTGATTAGGGAAATGCAAATAAAAACCACTCAAAGATTTAATCTCACTCCAATCAGAATGGCAATCATCAAGAATACAGGCAACAATAAATATTGGCAAGGATGTGGGGAAAAAGGTACACTCATACATTACTGGTGGGACTGCAAATTAGTGCAACCACAATGGAAAGCAGTATGGAGATTCTTCAGAAATTTAGGAATGGAACCACAATTTGACCCAGTTATCCCACTCCTTGGCATATACCTAAAGGAATTAAAATCAGCATACTTCAATCATGTGGCCATGTCAATGTTTATAGCATCTCAATTCACAATAGCTAAACTATGTAAACAACTTAGGTGCCTTTCAATAGATGGATAAAGAAAATTGGTATAGGAGGGAGTGGAGCAGACTGACCTGGATCCACATTCAGAGGAGGCAAAGAGAATGACTGCACACGCTTCAGCCCCCATCTACAAATGGTCAGCTCTCCCAGCCTACTTCCATTTAAAAACAACAGCCAGGACCAGGAAAACCATCCCTGAGGTACCTGTAGGCCTGGTTACACCAGAGGTGAGCCCATTTATTAGACCATTTATTAATTGGGTTTTTTTTTTGGTGTTATGGCTTTTGCGATCTATATTTATCCTAGAGATTAATGCTTTATCTGAGGTGCATTTGGTAAAGATTTTCTTCCAATATGTAGGCTCTCCCTTCACATTATTGATTCTTTTTCTGAGAAGAAGCTTTTTAGTTTGAATCCATCCCATTTATTGATTCTTGATTTTAATTATTGCACTTTAATATTCTTGTTAAGGAAATCAGATCCTAGGCTGACATAGTTACTGCAGGTACACTACAAGATTATAGGTTAGAAACTGTAATAGCTCAGACTGGCACTGCTATAGGGGAAGACATGTGACCAAAATGAAAAAACAAGGGAAGAAAATGCCCCAATCAAACCAAGATGCTACCATAATAGAATCCATTGACAGCACAGTAGATAAAATGTCAGAAAAGGAGTCTAGAATGTACATAATTAAAATGATCTGGGGCTGAGGCTGTAGCTCAGTGGTAGAGCACTTGCCTAGCATGTGTGAGGCCCTGGGTTCGATCTTCAGCACCACATATAAATAATACATGAATAAAATAAAGATCCATCAACACCTAAAAAATATTTAAAAAAATAAAATGATCTGTGAAGCATAGAATAATATAAGAGAGCAGTTACAGGCAACAATTTAACAATCCAACAAAGAGATTAGAGAGCAAATGCAAGCAACAATTTATCACTGCAACAAAGAGATTAGAGAGCAAATACAGGGAGCAAAAGATTACTTCAAGAAAGAGATGGAGACCTGAACCAACCAAGCAGAAATCCTTGAGATGAAGGAAACAATAAACCAAATAAAAATATCAATAGAAAAAATCACCAACAAATAAGCTAACTTGGAAGATAGAACCTAAGACAATGAAGACAAAATATATAACTTTGAAAGTAAAGTTGACCATACAATGAAGATGGTAAGAAACCATGAAGAAAACATCCAAGAATTATGGGATAACATCAAAAGAACAAATATAAGAATTATGGGGATAGAGGAAGGCACACAGATACAAATCAAAAGAATGCACAAACTCATCAATGAAATAATATCAGAAAATTTTCCAAACATGAAGAATGAATTGAAAAATCAAATGCAAGAGGCTTACAGGACACTAAATGTATAAAACTAAAACAGACCCACACCAAGGCACATTATAATGAAAAAGTGTACCATACACAATATGGATAGAATATTAAAAGCTGCAAGAGAGAAGGTATAGATTACATACAGGGGGAAACCAAATCAGATTTGAGCAGATTTCTCAACCCAGACCCTCAAAGCTAGGAGATCCTGGAACAAAATATACCAAGATCTAAAAAAAATGCATGCCAACCAAGAATCTTATATGCAGCAAAATTAGGCTTTTGATTTGATTATGAAATAAAAACCTTCCATGGTAAAAGGTAAAAGAATTTACAGCAAGAAAGAATACAGTAGAGCACATTCTCAGCAAAATATTTCATGAGGAGTAAATGAAAACAACAATAAAATTCAGCAAAGAGAGGGACTAGACTACAGGAAAAGCCAATCAAAGGAGAAACCAAGTCAAGTTAAAAACCAAAAATAAACCAAAAAGAATAGGAATGCAAACCATATTTCAATAATAATCCTGAATGTTATGGCCTAAACTCATCAATCAAAAGACATAGACTGGCAGATTGGATTTTTAAAAAAGACCCAACAATATGCTATCTTCAAGAGACTCATTTCATAGAAAAAGACATCCACAGACTGAAGGTGAAAGGATGGGAAAAAACATACCACTCAGATGGACCATGTAAACAAGCAGGGGTTTCCATCCTCATATCAGATAAAGTAGATTTCAAACCAAAGATAGTCAGAAGAAATAAAGAAGGACATTTCATACTGCTTGAGGCAACCATACATCAAGAAGACATAACAATTATAAATGCCTATGCTCTGAACACTGGAGCATCCACATATTTCAAACAAATTCTTCTCAATTTCAAAAATCAAATAGACCTCAACACAATAATACTGGGTGACTTTACACATCTCTCTCACCACGGGACAGATCTTCCAAAAAAAACTAAACAAAGAAACCATAGAACTCAACAATACAATCAATAATTTTGAATTAACAGACATATACAGAATATTTCATCCATCAACAAGTGAATACACCTTTTTTCTTAGCAGCACATGGATCCTTCTCTAAAATAGACCATATGTTATACCACAAAGCAAGTCTTAGCAAATACAAAAAAAATTAGAGATACTACCCTGCATTCTATCAGATCATAATGGAATGAAATTAGAAATCAATGATAAAATAAAAAATAGAAGCTTCTTACTCCTTTACCTGGAGATTAAATAATACACTGATGAATGATGCATAGATAACAGAAGATATGAAGGAGGAGATAAAAAAATTCTTAGAAGTAAATGGAAACTCTGATACAACATGTTAAAATCTATGGGACACTATGAAGGCTGTGTTAAGAGGAAAGTTTATTGCATTGAGCTCATTCATTAAAGAGGAAAAAGAAAACAAATAAACAACCTGACATTACATCTCAAAGCTCTAGAAAAAGAAGAAAAAATCAACATCAAAAGAAGTAGAAGACAGGCAATAATTAAAATCAGGGCTGAAATCAATGAAATTGAAACAAAGGAAATAATTCAAAAAGTTGGCAAAAAAGCTGGTTCTTAGAAAAAATAAATAAAATCGATAAATCTTCAGCTAGCCTAATGAAAAGAAGGAGAGAGAAAATTCAAATTACTAAAATTTGAAGATGAAAAGGGAAATATTATGACAGACACTATTGAAATACAGAATATAATTAGAAACTATTTTGAAAATCTATACTCCAGTAAAATAGAAAAAACCTGAAGACACCAAAAAATTTCTAGAGAGATATGATCTGATCAAACTGAATCACGAGGACATACACAATTTTAACCGATCAATTTTAAGCAAGGAAATATAAAATGCCCTCAAAATCTTATCAACCAAGAAGAGCCAAGGACCAGATAGTTCTCAGCCAAGTTCTACAACATTCAAAGAAGAATTTATACTAATATTCTTCAAATTATTCCATGAAATAGAAAAGGAGGGAACCCTTCCAAATTCATTCTATGAGGCTCATATCACCCTGATTCCAAAACCAGACAAAGACACATCAAAGAAAGAAAACTTCAGACCAATATTCCTGATGAATATTGATGCAAAAATTCTCAATAAAATTCTGGCAAATCATATATAAAAGAACATATTAAAAAGATAGTGTACCACAATCAAGTGGGTTTCATCCCAAGTATGCAAGGTTGGTTCAACATTCAGAAAACAATAAATGTAATTCATCACATCATCAGACTTAACATCAAGAATCATATGATTGGGCTGGGATTGTAGCTCAGTGGTAGAGCGCTTGCCTTGCATGCGTGAGGCCCTGGGTTCAATCCTCAGCACCACATACAAAGCAATAAAATAAAGACATTGTGTCCATCTACAACTAAAAAAAATTTTAAAAAAAGAATCATATGATTATCTCTATAGATGCTAAGAAAGCACTTGACAAATACAGCACCTCTTCATGTTCAAAACACACAAAAAATCTAGGGATAGTAGGACCATACTTCAACATTGTAAAAAGCTATCTATGCAAAACTGAAAGCCAACATCATCGTCAATGGGGAAAAATTGGGAAGCATTCTCCCTAAAAATGGGAACAAGACAAGGATGTCCTCTATCACCACTTCTATTCAAAATAGTTCTTGAAACTCTAGCCAGAGCAGTTAGACAGAAAAAATTGAAGGATATGAATAGTAAAAGAAGTTAAATTATCATTGTTGGTGGATGACATGATTCTTTACTTATAGAATCCAAAAAATTCCACCAGAGAACTTCTAGAATTAATAAATTAATTCAGCAAAGTATCAGGATATATCAATATTCATAAGTCAAATGCATTCCTATACACCAATGATGAATCCTCTGAAAGAGAAATTAGAAAAACTACCTCATTCACAATAGGCTCTCCAAAAATAAAATACTTGAGAATCAATTTAACAAAAGAGGTGAAAAGCCTCTACAATGAGAATTACATAACACTGAAGAAAGAAATTGAAAAAAGATCTCAGAACATGGAAAGATCTCTCTCTCTAAGATAGACAGAATCAACATTCTCAAAATGGCCATACTACCCAAAGTGCTATACAGATTCAATATGATTCCAATTAAAATACCAAAATCATTCTTTCTAGAAATAGAAAAAGCAATCATGAAATTCATTTGTAAAATTAAGAGATCCAGAATAGCCAAAGCAATCTTTAGCAAGAAGAGTGAAGTAGGAAGCATCACAACACCAGACCTTAAACTATACTACAAAGCTATAGTAACAAAAACAGCATGGTATTGGCACCAAAATAGACATGTAATCCAATGATATAAAATAAAACACAGAGAAAAACCCACTTAAATACAGTTATCTTATGCTATACAAAGGTGTCAAAAACATTGGAGAAAAGGTGGCCTCTTCAACAAATGGTGCTGGAAAACTGGAAATCCATATTCATCAAAATGAAACTAAACTGCTATCTCTCATTATGCACAAAACTCAACTCAAAGTGAATCAAGGACCAGAGACCCTATGCCAAATATAAGAAAAAGGAGACCCAAATCTTCATTATGTCAAATTAGGCCCCGATTTCCTTAACAAGACTTCTTAAGCACAAGAAATAAAATCGAGAATCAATAAATTGGATGGATTCAAACTAAAAAGCTTCTTCTCAGCAAAAGAAATAATCGATGAAGCAAACAGAGAGCCTACATTCTGGGAGCAAATCTTTGCCACACAGACATCAGATAGAGCACTGATGTCCAGCATATATAAAAACCTCAAAAAACTTAACATCAAACCTCCCCCAAACAACTCAATCAATAAATGAGCCAAGGAGCTGAATAAACAATTCTCAGAAGAAGATATACAGTTAATCAACAAATATATGAAAAAATTTTCAATGTTTCTAGGCATTAGAAGAATGCAAATCAAAACTATTCTAAGAGTTCATCTCATGCCAGTCAGAATGGCAGTTATTCAGAATAAAAACAACAAATGTTTTCAAGGATGTGGAGGAAAAGGCACACTCATACTTTGCTGGTGGGACTGAAAATTGGTACAACCAATCTGGAAAGCAGTATAAAGATTCCTTAGAAAACTTGGAATGGAACCATCATTTGACCCAGCTATGCCACTCATTGGTCCATACCCAAAGGTCTTAAAAACTGCATACTACCATGATGTAGCCACTTCAATGTTTATAGCAGCACAATTCCCAATAGCAAAACCATGGAAGCATCCTAGATGCCCTTCAATAGATGAATAGATAAAGAAACTGTGGTGTATATACACAATGGAATATTACTCAACATTAAAAGAGAATAAAGTTATGGCATTTGCAGGTAATTAATTGGATGGAGTTGGAGAACATCATGGTAAGCGAAGTAAGCAATCCCAAAAACAAAGGCCAAATGTTCTCTCTGATAAGTGGATACTTATCCATAATGTGGGAGAGGGCATGGGAGGAATGGAGGAACTTTGGCCAAATGGGAGGGAAGGGAGTGGAATGGACATGGGGGCAGGAAAGATGATGGAATGCAATTCACAACAATGCCCTAGGTTCAAATATGACTGCACATATGGTGTAACTCTATATTGTGTACAACCAGAGAAATGAAAAGTTGTGCTCCATTGTGTACAATGAATCAAAAAAGATATTGTTTCCATCTACAACTAAAAAAATTTATAAAAAAGAAAAATGGTGTGTGTGTATGTGTATATATATAACAGAATATTACTCAGCTTTAAAGAATAATGAAATTATGGCATTTGCTGGTAAACAAATGGAGCTGGAGAATATCATGCTAAGTGAAATAAGCCAATCCCAAAAAACCAAAGGCTGAATGTTTTTTCTGATATGGGGATGCTAATTCACAATAAAGGGGACACAAGGGAAGAATAGAGTTACTTTAGATTAGATAGAGAAGAGTGAAAGGAGGGGAGGGGATATGGAGATAGAAAGGATAGTAGAATAAAACAGACATTATTATCTTATGTACATATATGACTGCATGACCAATTTGATTATACAACATGTACAATCAGAAAAATGAGAAATTATACTCCATTTATATATGATATATCAAGTGCATAAATTCATTCTACTGTCATGTGTAACTAATTAAAACATAAAATTATAAATCAAAAAGAAAAGAAAATGCATCTGTCATATTTTCACATTGTCTCATGTGGGTTTTAACCATGCTGTGTGAAGAAGGTTGCCTTTCTTCTTTTCCTCATGCTATCCTCTTTTCTATTCTTTTTAGTTGGTATTTTTACCTTCTTTCATTTCTCCTGAAGTGTCCACTTCCCCTGTTTCTTCTGTGCCTATTATCCCTCTTTCAGATATTTTCAAATCCCAGGTCAATGTTAATCAATCAATTAATCCATCTTGCTCTCTCTCTCCCTCTCTTTCCTTCACTTCCTCACCCCTTTCTCCCTTTCTCCTTCCTTTTCCTCTTCCTCCTCATCTCACTTGCTTTCTTCCTTTCCTCTTTTTATAATGTTTATTTCTGTACACATAAACTATTGGCCTCTGTCATGCACTGTCTGTTAAAACTGCTCTTCCTGCCTGGCAAAGAGAGAGAAAGAGAGTGGAGAACTCTGAGTCCTATAATTGAAGGTGGAAGTTGGGGAAGGAAGGATGTCAGGGTGATCCTCCAGTCTATGTTGTGGTTTGCTATTTGATATTTTTATGTTCTTGGTAACAACAAAATAAACAAACAAAAAAAGAAATCTCACAGGGAGAATTTCTTTTCTGCCATAACCATTTATTGGATCCTCATAGGAGATTATTGTTCCCTTGCCAGAATAACCATGACCTTATTATAATAAAAACCATTTCTCCCTTTCTCAACCTGGATTATATTGCAAAGCCTTTTCCAATAACTTTTCAATTGAATTTATTTATTCTACTTAGGTATACATGATAGCAGAGTGCATTTTGATTCATTGTACACATATGGAGCCCAACTTTTCATTTCTCTGGTTGTACATTATGTAGAATCACATCATATATGCAGTCATACATGAATCTAGGGCTATGAGGTCCATCTCATTCCACCATCTGTCCTGCCCAATGCACCCTCCCCCTCACTTCCCTTTGACCAAAATTCCTCCATTCTTTAATTAATTAATTAATTAATTCTACTTAGGTATACATGATAGCAGAATGCATATTGATTCATTGTACACAGATGGAGCACAAATTTTCATTCTCTGGTTATATGTGATGTAGAACCACAACATATATGCAGTCATACATGAAGCTAGGGCTATGATGTTCATCTTATTCCACAATCTTTACTGTCCCCATGCCAATCCCCCCTTACTCCCCTTTGACCACAGTTCTTCCATTCTTCCATGTCCTCTCCACCATTATGGATCAGCATCCACTTATCATAGAGAACATTTGGCCTTTGGTTTTTTGGGATTGGCTTACTTCACTTAGCATGATATTGTCCAACTCCATCCATTTACCTTCAAATGCCATGATTTTATTCTCTTTTATTGCTGAGTAATATTGCATTGTGTATATACACCACAGTTTCTTTATCCATTCATCTATTGAAGGGCATCTAGGTTTGTTCCACATTTTAGCTATTGTGAATTGAACTGCTATCAACTTTGAAGTGGCTGTGTCACTGTAGTATTCTGTTTTTAAGACCTTTGGGTATAGGCCGAGGAGTTGGATAGCTGGGTCAAATGGTGGTTCCATTCCAAGTTTTCTAAGGAATCTCCATATTGCTTTCCAGATTGGTTGTACCAATTTGGAGTCCCACCAGCAACGTATCAGCAAGCCTTTTCCTGCATAACCTTGCCAACACTTACTGTTTGTATTCTTGATAATTGCTATTCTGACTGGTGTGAGATAAAATCTTATAGTAGTTTTGATTTGCATTTCTCTACTTGCTACAGATGTTGAACATTTTTTCATTTTTCTGTTGATTGATTGTATATCTTCTTCTGAGAAGTGTCTGTTCTGCTCCTTAGCCCATTTATTGATTGGGTTGTTTGGTTTTTTTGGTGTTAAATTTTTTGAGTTTTTTATATATGTTGAAGATTAGTGCTCTATCAGATGTCTGTGTGGCAAAGATGTGCTCCCAGAATGTAGGCTCTCTGTTCACTTCATTGATTATTTCTTTTGCTGAGAAGAAGCTTTTTAGTTTGAATTCATCTTATTTATTGATTCTTGATTTTATTTCTTGCGCTATAGGAGTCTTGTTAAGAAAGTAAATCCTAATCCGACATGATGAAGATTTGGGCCTATTTTTTTCTTCTATTAGGTGTAGGGTCTCTGGTCTAATTCCAAGGTCCTTGATCCACTTTGAGTTGAATTTTATGAATGGTGAAATAGTGGTTTAATTTCATTTTGCCATATATGAATTTCCAGTTTTCCCAGAACCATTTGTTGAATAGGCTATCTTTTCTCTATTGTACATGTTTGGCTCCTTTGTCTCATATAAGATAACAGTATTTAAGTGAGTTAATCTCTTTGTCTTCTATCTATACCATTGCTCTACATGTCTATTTTGGTGCCAGTACCATGCAATTTTCATTTCTATAGCTTTAAGTATAGTTTAAGGTCTGGTATTGTGATGCCTCCTGCTTCACTCTTCTTGCTAAGGATTGCTTTGGCCATTCTGTGTCTCTTATACTTCCAAATGAATTTCATGATTGCCTTTTCTATTTCTCTAAGGAATGATGTTGAGATTATAATTGGAATCACTTTGAATCTATACAGCGCTTTGTGTAGTATAGCCATTTTGACAATATTGATTCTGCCTTTCCAAGAGCATGGGAGATTTTTCCATCTTCTAAGGTCTTTTTTAATTTCATTTTTTAGTGTCTTGTAGTTTGCATTATAGAAGTCTTTCAACTCTTTTGTTAAATTGATTCCCAAGTATTTTATTTTATTTTGAGGCTATTGTGAATGGAATAGTTTCCTAATTTCTCTTTCAGAGGGTTTATCACTGATGTATAGAAATGCAATTGATTTATGGGCATTGATTTTATATCCTGCTACATTTCTGAATTCATTTATTAATTCTAGAAATTTTCTGGTGGAATTTTTTGGATCCTCTAAGTATAGAATCATGTCATCTGCAAATAATGATAATTTGAGTTCTTCTTTTCCTATTCATATCCCTTTAATTACTGTTATCTAATTGCTCTGGCTAGTGTTTCAAGGACTATGTTGAATAGCAATGGTGAAAGAGGGCATCCCTGTCTTGTTCCTGTTTTTAGAGGGAATGCTTCCAATTGTTCTCTATTTAGGATGATGTTGGCCTTAGGTTTAGCATAGATAGCTTTTACAAAGTTGAAGTATTTTCCTACTCTTCCTAGTTTTTATAGTGTTTTGAACATAAAAGGGTGATGTATTTTGTCAAGTGCTTTCTCTGCATCAATTGATAAAATCATATGACTCTTATCTTTTAGTCTATTGATGTGATCGATTACATTAATTGATTTCTGTATGTTGAACTAACCTTGCATCCCTGGAATAAACCCCACTTGATCATGGTGTACTATTTTTAAATATGTTTTTGTATGTAATTTGCCAAAATTTTATGGAGAAGTTTTGCATCTATATTCATCAGGGTTATTGGTCTAAAATTTTCTTTCTTTGATGTGTCTCTGTCTGGTTTTGGAATCAGGGTGATACTTGCCTCATAGAATGAGTTTGAAAGGGTTCCCTCCTTTTCTATTTCATGAAACAGTTGGAGGAGTATTGGTGTTAATTCTTCTTTGAAGGTCTCGTAGAACTCTGTTGAGAATCCATCTGGCCCTGGGGTTTTCTTGGTTGGTTTACTCTTGTTGGCATCTTCTATTTCCTTACTTGAAATTGATCTGTTTAAGTTGTGTATGACCTCTTGGTTCAGTTTGGGTAGGTCATATGCCTCTAGAAATTTTTCAGTGTCTTCAGGGTTTTCTATTTTACTGGAGTATAAATTTTCAAAATAGTTTCTAATTATCCTATTTCAATAGTGTCTGTCATGATATTTCCTTTTTCATCATTAATTTTAGTAATATAGGTTCACTTTCTCCTTCTTTTCATTAGGGTGGCTAATGGTTTGTCAATTTTGTTTATTTTTTCAAAGAACCACTTTTTGTTTTGTCAATGTTTTGAATTGTTTCTTTTGTCTCAATTTCATTGATTTCAGCCCTAATTTTAATTATTTCCTGTCTTCTACTTCTTTTGGTGTTGGTTTGTTCTTCTTTTTCTAGGGCTTTGAGATGCAAAGTAAAGTCATTTATTTGTTGACTTTTACATCTTTTAATAAATGAGCTTAGTGCAATGAACTTTCCTCTTAATACTGCCTTCATGGTATATCAGCGATTTTGATAAGTAGTATCAGAATTTTCAATTTCCTCTAAGAATTTTTTTATCTCTTCACTGATGTCTTCTGTAATCGATGCATCATTCAATAGTGTATTATTTAGTTTCCAGGTGTTGGAGTAGTTTCTGTTTTTTAATTTGTCATCAATTTCTAATTTTATTCCATTGTGGTCAGATAGGTTGCAGGGTAGTATCTCTATTTTTTGTATTTTCTAAGACTCACCTTGTGACATAAAATATGATCTATTTTTTAAAAGGATCCATGTGTTGCTGAGAAAAAAATGTATTCACTCATTGATGGATGGAGTACTCTATATATGTCTGTTAAATATAAATTATAGATTATTTTGTTGAGTTCTATGGTTTCTTTGTTTAGTTGTTGCTTGAAAGATCTATCCAGTGGTGAGAGAGCTTTGTTAAAGTCACCAAGTATTATTGTGTTGTGGTCTATTTGATTCTTGTAGTTGAGAAGGATTTGTTTTATATACATAGATGCCCCATTGTTTGAAACACAGATATTTGTGATTGTTATGTCTTGTTGATGTATGATTCCCTTAAGAAGTATAAAATGTCCCTTTTTATCCCTTTTCACTAACTTTGATTTGAAGTCCACTTTATCTGATATGAGGATGGAAACTCCTGCTTGTTTACATGGTTCATGTGAGTGATACGTTTTTTCCCACTCTTTCATTTACAGTCTGTGGATGTCTTTTCCTGTGAGATGAGTCTTTTGAAGGCACCATATTGTTGGATGTTTCATTTTTTTATCCAGTCTATCTGTCTGTGTCTTTTAATTGATACATTTAGGCCATTCACATTCATGGTTTTTATTGAAATATGATTTGTAATCCCAGTCATTTTGGCTTATTTTTGGTTTTTAACTTGATTTTGTTTCTCCTTTGATTGATCTTTCCTTTAGTGTAGTTCCTCTCTTTGTGCATTTTTATTGTTGCTTGTCATTTCCTCCTTATGGAATATTTTGCTGAGAATGCTGTGTAGTGCAGGCTTTCTTGCTGTAAATACTTTTAGCTTTTGTTTATCATGGAAGATTTTTATTTAATCATCAAATCTGAAGCTCAGTTTTGCTGGAAATAAGATTCTTGATTGGCATCCGTTTTCTTTCAGAGCTTGGTATATGTTGTTCCATGATCTCCTGGCTTTTAGAGTCTGGGTTGAAAAAGCTGCTGAGATCCCAATTGGTCTCCCTTATATGTTATCTGATTCCTCTCTCTTGCAGCCTTTAAAATTCTATCATTTTTCTTTATGCTGGGCATTTTCATTATAATGTGCCTTGGTGTAGATCTGTTGTAGTTTTGTACATTTGGGTGTCCTGTAAGCATCTTTTATTTGCTTTTCCAATTCATTTTTCATGTTTGGAAAATTTTATGATATTATTACATTGAAGAGATTGTGCATTCCTTTGGTTTGAAATTCTGTGCCTTCTGTTATCCTGATAAATCTTAGATTTGGTCTTTTGAAGTTGTCCCATAATTCTTGTATGTTCTGTTCATGATTTCTTATCATCTTCACTGTATGTTCAACTTTATTTTCAATATTGTATATTTTGTCTTCATTATCCAAGATTCTGTCTTCCAGGTGATCTAGTCTGCTAGTGATGCTTTCTTTTGAGTTTTTTATTTGGTTAATTGTTGCCTTCATTTCAAGAATTTCTGATTTTTTTCACAATCTCTAGCTCTTTCTTAAAGTAATATTTTGCTAATTGTATTTGCTCTCTTATCTATTTGTTAGAGTGGTCAATGGTTGCCTTTATTTGCTCTCTTATTTCTTTGTTGGATTGATCAATTTTTGCCTGTATTTGCTCGCTTAAGTCATTCTTTAATTCACAGATCATTTTAATTATGTATATTCTGAATTCTTTCTCTGACATTTTATCAACTGTGCTGTCAATAGTTTCTATTATTGTAGTATCTAGGTTTATTTGGGGCACTTTCTTCCCTTGTTTTTTTTATATTGATTATGTATCTTCTTTTCTTGCAATGCCGATCTGAGTTATTGCAGTTTGTATCCTACAATCTTGTAGTGACACTACAGATTACCTAAAACTCACCTTGGAGTTCACTTCCAGTCCCCAGCAGGTGTCCCCAGATGGAAACTACTGCCACTAAAGTTGGTGGAAGCTGTAGTGGAAGTACCTCAAGCAGGCAGTGGGGTTGACCTTGGCTGATCTGTCTAGGTGCTTTCTGAAGGTGGTCTTGGGCCCTCTCCTGTGCTCCTGTTGGTCGGCAAGAATTCTGGCAATGGAGCTGGGGGCAGTCCTGGGCCCACTTAGGCCAGGTCTCCCATAGGGGTCTCTGTAGGTGGTCCTTACCTTGGGTCTGGCTTCCTCTGTGGCTGGCAGCTAGCAGCCTTGGGTTTGCTCTTGGCTGGGCTCTTGTGGTAGTCCCTGAAGTCGGTCTTGGGCCCACTCTTGCACTGTTGCTGGTTGGCAGGAACTCTGGCATGGAACTGGGTGCAGACCCGGGTCTCACTTAGGCCAGGTCTCCCACAGGGGTCTCTTTAGGAGGTCCTTACCATGGATTTGGGTTCCCCTATGGCTGGCGGCTAGCAGTCTTGAGTCTGCCCTCAGATGGGCTCCCACGACAGTCCCTGAAGTTCCCCACTTCAGTCCCTGAAGACTCCTACAGCATCACTTAAGGCCCCATGGTGGTCTCTGAAGGCCTCCATTCTTCCTGTGTCCCCTCTCCCATTATGGATCAGCATCCACTTATCAGAGAGAACATTTAGCCTTTTGTGTTTTGGGATTGGCTTACTTTGCTTAGCATTATATTCTCCAACTCCATCCATTTACCTGCAAATGCCATAATTTTATTCTCTTTTAATGCTAAGTAATATTCCATTGTGTACATATACCACAGTTTCTTTATCCATTCATCTATTGAAGGGCATCTAGGTTGGTCCCCCAGTTTAGCTATTGTGAATTGAGCTGCTGTAAACATTGAAGTGTCTACATCACTGTAGTATGCTCTCTTTAAGACCTTTGGGTATAGACTGAGGAATGGGATAGCTGGGTCAAATGGTGTTTCCATTCCAAGTTTCCTAAGGAATCTCCATATTGCTTTCCAGATTGGTTGCACCACTTTGCAGTCCCACCAGCAATGTAAGAATGGTTCTTTTCCCCCACATCCTCACCAACACTTGTTGTTGTTTTTATTCTTGATAACTGCCATTCTGACTGGCATGAGATGAAATCATAGAGTAGTTTTGATTTGCATTTCTCTAATTGTTGAACATTTTTTCATGTCTTTTAATTTGATACTAAATGGCATCACTGAGATATCCTTTGCAATTTTTGGTATTTTAAAAACTTTTTAAAATATTAGCATATTACTCCATCATGTTCATCACCACAATGTATGTACTTGTTCATTTATAGTTTAATATTTAGGTTGTGTCTATGTTTGAGTATTATATGTGCATAAAGGTCATCTTATATATCAAGTTTTGTACCCTAGTCTAATTAACTCCCTAAGATGGTATCCTTAAAAGGGGAATTTAAGGCTAAATGATTAAAATTATTGTTTTCATTGAAATATTTTAAATTAAAAGTTAAATATAATTTCATATTGTAAAAGTAATACAAACCTGGTAAAAAATAAAAATGTATAAAATAGAAATCACATCACTTCTGTCATCTCACTCCTTAGAGATCATAATTTTTATCAAGTTAATGTCTATTTTTAGTATGAACAATATTAATGCTCTTTTTAATATTATCAATTCCTATTCATAAATGTCAGCCACTTTAAAATCCCACTAGCAGTTGATAAAGGTGCTGCTCTCACTGAATAAACATTAACCTTAGGGAATATTGTTCATTAATATTATGCAACACACCGCTGGACATGGTGGCGCAAGCCTGTAATCTCAGCACTTAGGGAGGCTGAGACAGGAGAATCACAAGTTCAAAGTCAGCCTCAGAAATGGTGAGATGCTAAGCAACTCAGTGAGACCCTGTCTCTACATAAAACACAAAATAGGGCTGGGGATGTGGCTCAGTGGTCGAGTGCCCCTGAGTTCAATCTCCAGTACCAAAAAAAAATTATTCAACACTGATGAATAAATAGATTTTGAGAATGCATTTTTACATTAACAATACTGATTATATGTATACTCATCATTTATATATATATTACAAAGTTTACATTTTTATATGGGTGACATTTATCAGTTTTTACCTTTGTGGTTTGTGATTTATTTTTATTTTATAAATATATTTTATAGTTCAATGAGAAATTTTATAAAAACACAAATACAAATTTCATTTTCTTTAATGTACACAAATATGAGTAGAACCAAAAATAAATAAAAATTATCACATTTGTTTACATTGCTATATAACTTTTTATTCTTTATTTATTCACTTACTTTTGAGACATGGTCCATTTGGTCTCAAACTCCTGAACAGCTGGAACTAGATATGTGTGTCACCATGACTGGTAAATTTTATTATTCAAACAGTAAAACGTAGGTAGTAGTTTAGAATCAGGAAATAGATAAAACTGAAAAAATTCTACATTGTTTCTTCTACACTGTGGATAGCTTTGCTCACAGATGGCTTCTTTTACTTCTACATTTTCAGGAACTCAGTTTTAGATAGAATTGAACCTGCTCAATAGCTGAGGGAGACTAGAAATAATGAGTCCATATCTGGTTACATTGTCATATAGCTCAAAAACTGGTGCAGCTACCACTTTGTAGATTGTAGGGACTACAAACAAGTCTTTCTCTGGAAGCTGAACCAGAAACAACCTATCATGATCCTTGGGCTTTGTAAAATGTGGGGAAATATTTGGAGTCTAAGGAATTCAAAGTTTGATCTGTACTAGTTACCAATACAGTCATCAATGGCCTAGGACTCCATCTTGATGATATAGCACCTCTGTCATTAAGTGTTTTAGTCCTTCAATTTAATCTTCTCCTAAGTTGAGCTGACTACCAAGTAACTTGAAGAAAGATGTTCCTAGGTGTAGTACTAGCACATGGGATAGCTGGTGCTACCAGAACCTCTTCTATGGTCCTCCTTATTCCAATTTTATCAAACTTTCCCCTCATACTCTGAAACCTGGCTGCAATGAAACTAAACTCCAAGAGGAGCTCTTTTGTATCAAAGGTATGATGAGTAAGGGGATAAAGTTTGGTAGTGTGCTCCAGGGTAAGATTGATTGGCTGGATGGATATACTTGTTATTGAAGTGGCAGACCTCCTGGGGCCAGTCAGTCTGCCAGACATTGTTTAGGCCTTACCACAGACTGCTAGTGAGATCTTCTGGCACTGGCAGTGAGTAAAAAGGGGGAAGCAAGAGAGGCTTTGCTTGTGTGGGCAGTGGTTACCTGTATTCTGCTCAGCAGCTGGAGGCATCCATTAATATGAGAGCACAAGAGCAGGCATCTGGCCCACACTAAGTTGCCATATGCTTTAATTTGGATCTTAAATGTTCCTGAAAGGCCCATATGTTAAGAGTTTAATTTCCAAGCCAAGCATGGTAGCACACTCCTGTAATCCCAGCAACTCAGGAGGCTGAGGTAGGAGGATGGCAAGCTCAAAGCCAGCCTCAGCAACTTAAGGAGGCCATGAGCAGCTTAGTGAGGCCATAAGCAACTTAGAAAGACTTGTCTCAAAATAAAATATAAAAAGGGCTGGGGATGTTGCTCAGTTGTTAAGCAATCCTGGGTTCATTTCCTAGTACCAAACAAAACAAGAGTTTAATCTTCAGCCTCTGTTGCTATTGGGATGTAGTAGAACATTTAAGTGGTGGCCTAGTCAGAGGTATTCTGGTCACTGAGGATATATTCTGAAAATGATTATGGGACCCCAGCACTTTTCTCCTTGCTTCCTGGTCATGAAGTAAGTGGTTTTGCTCCACCATGGGCTCCCTTCTATTGCCATCTAGCACCCACACTGGGGGCCTAAAAGCAAGACTCCATCTGATCTTGGAGTAGAAAGTGTAAAGCCATGAGCCAAATTGTAACTATTCTCTTTATAAACGGATTGTCTCAAGTATTAGTTATAGTGTGTTAGTCAGCTTCCATCATTGTGACAAAATATCTGAGAACAACAACTTAAAGGAGGAATGATTTGATTTGGCTCATGGTTTTGGAGGGTTTTGTAGATATTTACCTGGCTCCACTTCTATGGGTCTGTGATGAGGCACAGCATTATGACAGAGAATGCATGGTGGAATAAACTCTTAACACAAGGGCCTTGAGGACCATTGAAGATTCAAATTATAACATGTGCAACTTGATATATAACAGAGGTAGCATTACTACTCAGTGTGGGCCAGATGCCTTCTCTTGTGCTTTCATGTTAATGGATGGCTACAGCTGCATGGTGGAGCAGAGCTGCTACGTCATGGTGCAGGAGAGAGAAAAAGAGAGATAATGAGAAAGAGAGGAGTGTGTGTGTGAGTGAGCAGGAGGAGGAACAAGACATAACCAATGGCATGCCCCCAAAGACCCATTTCTTTCAACTATGTTTCATATTCTACAATTTCTACCACTTTCCAGTAGTCACTTCAGCTATTAATTGATCAATTGATTAATCCATTGATGGAATTAGAGATCTCATGATTTGATCACTTCCCAAAAGCCCCATATGAGGAAGGCCCAAGATGTCTATATTTAGACTCCCACATCAAAATTTCTGGCTGAGTATGTTTTAGTATGTAGTCAAAGTAGTCAAGGTCATAAATATCTGCTTGTGAGCAGGTGTTCACTACACAATCTATTGGCACTGTGCCTTCTTTGTTTGGGTTGCACATAGGAAAGTCCTATGGAAGATTCAGGGGAACTGCTGCTGCCTTAAAGTAAAACATGTCTACTATCTCAACTGGGTTTGCATCTTATTTCAACTGCTAGAATCCTAAGCCTTCTTCCTAGGGTCTGAGCCCCTCCAGGACACTCCTCCCTTCTTCTGAATATTGATGCACTGGGGAATAAGCCTTGAAGTCATGAGTCTTTGGGGGACATTCCAGATCCAAACCATAACACACATCATAAAAATATCTTTCTCTAGGCTTTCTGTTCTCTCCCATTGTTTTGTTTATCCCTGATCTAGCTACCACTGTGTTAATTACTATAGCTTTATGATGAATCTTAATATCTGGTAAGGCAAATTTTTCTTTTATTATCATTCCTTGACATTTTCTTGAATATTTTTATGCATTTGTTTCCAAGTGAGTTTTAGGATCAGGTTGTCCTTTGTCAATATCCATTTGGATCTTAAATTGGAATTACCTTGAATTTGTTGGTGAATTTGGGAACAAATTCACAAAGTGAATTTAATACTCTATATAAGTTCTTTCACCTTTCTTTCTTTCTTTCTTTCTTTTTTTTTTTTTTTTGGTAATAAGGTTTGAACCCAGGGATTGTACCACTAAGCTATACTCCAAGATCTTTTTATTTTTTATTTTGTTACAGTGTCTCACTAAGTAGCCAGATTGGCTTCAACCTTCTTCCTCAGTGTCCCCAATAGGTGAGATTATAGGCATTCACTACTACACATGTCTCTTTAACATTATTTCAAAATCCTCATTCTTCTCTTGTTTGGTTTGATTTTGATTTGAATTACTTTTTTCTCAGAATTACTTAGATCTAATCTATATCCTGAGTTTTTGTATGTTGAAAATAATTCTCAGACACCTTTATGTTTGAAGGATAGCTTTAGTGGGCATAATATTTTGGGGTCATAATTTCTTCCCCTGAGAATTTTGTAAATTTTGTTCTACTGTATTTTAGCAAGAGGATTGAGACCATTCTGAGTTTTTATTTTCATTTGTAGGTGATTATTTTGCATGGATCCCTCTAGAAGCTTTTCTTTAATTTTGAAGTTAGCTAGTTTTGCAGATTTGTCTTGATAATATTTGTGTATCATGTTTTCTAGAATAATTGAGTTCTTTTTCATAACTAAATTATCAAATGGGTTGGACTTTATGAATTCAATAATCAATATTTTTCACCACTGTCTTCAAGCACACTTTGTTGGATGTTTCTTCCTTGTCCTTAAGTGATACACTAGGTGTGCCTCATATATTTTTGGTCACTTTTAGGCATTACTTTTTTAGAAATCTAATTTTAAGCATCAAAAAATCCAATATATATAATGCTAGTGATTGAATCTAGGCCCTCACAGATGCTAGGTAAGCTCTCTAATATTGAGCTACATCTTCAACCCCAAATCCATTAAAATCTAAATAAAAGCTTCGTTCTTGCATCTAAACTAAAACTTATTCTCTTTCTCTAGCCAGGCTTGGAAATTTTCATTTAATTCTGCTTCTACATGAGTCAGAGGGAATAAATTAAGATTTATGTAAAATTACTAAATTCAAGCAACAACCTCTCATCATTGTGATGATCAAAATCATCCCTCATACATTTACAGATCTCCTCTGGCAGTGGTTGTCCACTTGAATGAATTTTTCCACTAAGGGACTGTGATGGCTAATTTTAAGTGTCGACTTAACTGGATTAAGGGATACCTAAATAGCTAGTAAAGCTTTATTTCCATGTGTATCTGTAAAAATGTTTCCTGAGGAGATTGTCATATGAATTGGTGAACTGAGTGGCAAAGATTTACCTTCAATATGAATGGGCATCATCCAATTGGCTCAAGGCCCAGATAGAAGAAAAAGGTGAGAAAAGATTAATTCACTGTCTTTTCTATAGCTAAGATATTTTTCTCCTTCCTTTGAACATCAGAGTCCAGATTCTCTGGCTTTTGGATTCCTGGACTTATGCTATCAACCCCCAATCCCTCCTTGGTTTTTAGTTTTTCAGTCTCAAACTGAGAGTTACATTAGGGACCATGGTTCTGCGGGTTTTGGACTTATACTGAACCATGGTACTGGCATCTCAGGATCTCTATGTTGCAGATAGCCTATCATGGGACTTCTCAGCCTCCGTAATTGTATGGACTGATTCCTAATAAATCCACCCATCTTAGTTTTATTTTTATGGAGAACACAAAGATATTTGGACACATCAAGAGACATTTTGATGGTCACAACTAGGAGGCCAAGAATGCTGCTTAACATCCTATAGTTTATAAGACAGTCCCCATAATAAGGAATTATGTAATTCAAAATACCATTAGTGCTTGTTCTAGGGGTGGAGGGTTGTACCAACCCTGGTGAGAACCACTGGAAGACTGACCGGCAATGAAGCCTGTATGTTACAGGTGTTTTACATAATTATATTACAAAACTGCCTGCTGATGATCTTTCTCCCACATGCACTCATTAATGGAAGAAAAGTCTATTATTTCCTCATTCTATATTTTTATTCTGCCATTATACAATTATAAGAGAAAGCAGAGACTGTTATGGTTTAGATGTGAGGTGTCACCAAGAAACTGATGTGTGACACAATGCAAGAACATTCAGAGGTGAAATGAATGGTTTGAGAGCCTTAACCAAATCAGTGAACTAATCCCCTGATGGAGATTGCCTGAGTGACAATGGAAGGCAAGTAGGGTGTGGTTGGAGGAAGTGGGCATTAGAGGTGTGAATTTGGGTTATATTTAGTATCCAACTACTGGAGTCTCTGTTTCCTGATTATCATGTGAGTCATTTCCCTCTACCACACTCTTCCGCCATTATGTTCAGCCTCACCTCTATCCCTGAGGAATGGAACTGGCTGTCTATGGACTGAGAACTCTGAAACCATGAGCCCTTAAATAAATTTTCCCCCTCTAAAATTGTTCTTGTCAGGTCTTTTAGTCACAACAGCAAATTAGCTGACTAAAACAGAGAGACTATATTTAATAAACCATAAGGATGTATATCTCCTTTATGTATGACCTTTCATATTACCAAAAATCTACTGAAGCTTGTGTTATACTTTTGTGTTTTTCATTCATCTATGTCCAATTTTCTCCTCACTGGATAACCTAATTCATTGATTACAAGTTGAGTTTTCTGCTGGGTTTTTTGTTGTTGTTATTTCATTGAGGATGTAATTTTTCTCCATTTCTCATTCTCATTATTGTTTTCAGCTAGCTTCAGAGATGAACACCAGTGTCACATTTGCTTTGACACCTGTAACTTGAAGTTATTTATACTCAATTGTTATATTTTTCTCCTTGTTACTTGAAATGAATCTTTTATATGTCCTACTTTCTAACAGGTTATTTCAGGTAGAAGAAATATTTTCTTTATATATTTAGTTTGAAACTGGTTACCATATTAAATAATATTAAAGATTCTATTAATTTTTCAGTGGAATCTCACTTTTAGGCAGGCAGTTAACAAATACTGATAATTTTGGCACTTATTTTCCAATGATTAAAGCTCTTGTATCTTTTATTATGTATTATTTAATTGGTTAAAACTTTTACAGGTATATTTAACAATTGAGGTGATAAAGGAAATCCTTTTATTAACATTGGGAATTCCACTAATGTTTTATCATTATTCAGTCATGCATTTATTTCTTCATTAACTATTTTGAATTATGTACTAGCATTGTGGTAGGTGCTGTGCACAGTGATGAACAAAAGAGTAGTCCACATTTTCATGAAGTCGACAATTTCATGGTAATACTGACATTAATCAAGAACTCATGAAAATAAACTTATCACAAATTGTAAAGAAATCTAATTTAAATTAGAGGTCAGGAAAATATAATATGAATAAGAAACATGTTAAGTCAAGTACTGAAGAATAAGTAGGAGTGAGGTAGAGACAAAGAGCATTCCAGGGAGAAGGAACAATATGCACCAAGGCTTTCAGATATATTTGAGGAAATGAAGAAAGCTGTCAGGGCTAGGTCTTATTGGAAATAGAAGGGTACTGGCTGAAGATAAGGATATCAGTGGTTGTTAATTCAGGGACTTGTTATAGTTTTCATATTTTATTTTAAGTTTAGAAGGACAGGTGGTTAGTGGTATGATTTGGAGAGATGAAGAAAGGAGGCATAATTTCTTTTGATGGGGAGGGAAATTGATTCCAGTCTTGGACGTGAGTTTGAAACACCTGTGAGAAATAGAAATGCCAAATAGAAACATATCCTATACACATCTGAAAGTCAGAAGAGAGGTTGTAATCATATTAAAAAGAAATTTTAGAAAGAGCAGCCAGGAACTCTGAAGGAAATCTAAGGAGTTTCAAATATAGGATGGTTAACTCAATCAAATATTAGTATCAAAGTGGTCAATATGAGAAGTGAAACATAATCCACTAGATTTAGCAACATAGAATTCCACTAGATTTAGCAGTATGAAAGTCAATGGAGACTTAGGCAAGAGATGTTTCAATCTCATGATGAGGATTAAAGCCATGAAAAGATGAATAGAAAATGAGGAAGAAAAGTTGCTATATAGTGGTATATAGATAGTTCTTTGGAGAAGCTTTATTTTGTTAAGAATAGATCAAGAACAGTGAAAATGATGGATAAAGAAAATTTTATTTTAGATGGGAGATAATAAAACATCTTTAGATACTGATTGTAGAAGTCCTATAGAGAGGTGGGAAAAAATGGTAAACAGAGCACATGCAAAATATTTGGCCTTTGAGCCAGTCACAGTGGCACATGCCTGTAATCTCAGTGGCTCAGGAGGCTGAGGCAGGAGGATCACAAGTTCAAAGTCAGCTCAGCAATTCAGGGAGGCTCTAATCAACTTACTGAGACCTTGTCTCAAAATAAAAAATAAAAAGGGCTGGAGATGTGATTCAATGGTTAGGCACCCCTGTCTTCAATCCCCCTGGTAGCAAAAAAATGACTGGTTTAATAAGATACTCAAACATAATCATACATGCATAGAATATAATTTGCTCCATTTCGGACCCCAGTACTACTTCTTTCCCTCTCTCCTTTCTCTGCCTGTTGCCTTTTCTCCTCTCTACTACTCTTCCTTTTATTTATTTGTATTTAGGCAGGAAGATTTTGAGTTTGAAGTCAGCCTCAGTAACTTAATGAGGCCCTAAGCAATTTAGTGAGACCCTGTCTCAAAATAAAAACTAAAAAGGTCTGGTGATATTGCTCAGTGTTTAAGCAATCCTGGGTTCAATCCTTGGTACAAAAAAAAAAAGATTTGGTGTTTAAAACCATGAAGTCTACTTTCCTATTATAATTAAAGGGAAAGTGGGAGAAGATGAACACAGATGCAAGTGGGTTTGAAGATTTTGGTATAAGAAGATGGATCCCTATCTGAGGGTTATTTTCTATATATGATATGAGGCAAAATCTTCTAAGGGTATACTTAGCAGGAGGAAGGTGAGTTTGGTGGGTTAGAAGAAAAAGAATACTAAAATCTAGTTCTTTCACAAAAAGAAAACTCACTAGAGAAAACATAAGATTTTTAAGTGTTTAATGCCAAATTGATAATTTGTCATAAATTTATAAGTAATGTCCAATTTTCAGGTCCCCAGAATTTGCTTCTTTAAATCTGAACCCTGTAGTTGCAAGTCACAAATCACATGACTGGTAGTATTTATTTAGTGTTGATATTTTACTGGCAGTGTAAGAGAAGAAAAAAAGAAAAACAGCACTAACATTTGTAAAAAGGTAATAGGATGTTGAACTATCAGATATAATTTGGGGAGAAAGTGAACAGGAGAAGACTGATAAACAGAGAAAATGGAGAAGAGGTCTTGATGAAATAGACCTCTTTCAGCAAAGCTATGTGAGCAAGTGAACTTAAAGTACATTATGTTGTGCTGCAGTGTGGAATGTCTGATTTTGTGATTTAAAAGGAGATGCCACTTCTTATGAAAAATGAGGTAGTCTAACATGTAACTGAATATGGGTGGCTAAGAGAGAATGGAGAAGCTTGTTTTGGGTTCATTTGCAAGGGAAAGTAAGAGCTAAACAACCATTCCTTTGTGGGTGGTAAAAGATGTCCTGCAAATTTAATTTTGCCTGATACTCATTTTACATTTGCTTTAAGTGAGTTGAAGCAAGTGCCTTTGATCTTAGTTGCCTGGCTCAGGTACCTTCTTGCAGGTACTTCAGATTATATAGAACATTGCCCCACTTTATCGTTTTTTATGAAAACCTTGAAATGATGAGTTGCCTGACTTTCTACTTGGGGTCCTTTGAAACCTGTACTCCAAATCTTTTTGGTTCTTTCCCGGCTGTTTTCCCATGCCCTTTCATTTCCTGAATTGGCCTGTTTTACAAAAACTGAAAAATTGAGACCAAAATTCCTATTTTTAAAAAAATCTATCACAACATGTAAAATTTCAGTATTAAAAATGGTTCCTGCAGAATTCCCAGGAGTTCATTTTCTTCTTTTGCTTAGCATAAACTAAGCCTACTGCAGACTAGTGGGCGTCTTGGCAATAAAGCATAGGATTAGACATTCAGAGCAATATCTCTGATCCAGCAAAGCAAGTCACAGAGCTCAAACTCTTTCTGAAATCTTTTTGTTTCACAAGCCCACAAGTGATGGTGCCTGGGCCTACAGTTTCATTAATTTTACTAATTTTCTAATAAGACTAAAACTTGTTAGCTCTTCTTTACTTCTTCTTGAAAGTAACCTTAATAAAATGGGCAATAGATTTCAGGATGAATGGTTCTGCATGTCTTAACTTGGGTGAGCTCCAAGTCTTGTCTCAAGCCCAAGCTACTTTCTTTCTTTGTGATTCTGCCCACATGAAGGGTTTTCCACTAGTCCTGTTTTGATCTTTCTGATGGTGATTCCTAGTATATTTACATATATAGTTACTACTTATATGCAATCACTCTGATATTATGCTTAAATGACTAATTTAGTTGGTTTTGTGTCAAAACATTTCTCCATCTCAGGTATAATTACCTCAAGGGCACAGTCTATGGTATCTATATTTTAATCTCCTATGTAAAAATTAATAATAAAATATAAAAAGCCATAGCCACACTGATGAGACCCTTCATTATCTCTCTTTCTTGTAAATATACCCTGTACTTTGGGGAGAAAAGCAATTCATTAGAAAATGAGTTTACAGGGCCAGGCATGGTGGCACAAGCCTGTAATCCCAGCCAGCACTTTGGGAGGCTGAGACAGGAGGATCGCGAGTTCAAAGCCAGCCTCAGCAACAGCGAGGCACTAAGCAACTCAGTGAGACCCTGTCTGTACATAAAACACAAAATAGGGCTGGAGTTGTGGCTCAGTGGTCGAGTGCCCCTGAGTTCAATCTCCAATACCAAAAAAAAAATGAGTTTACATAATCATTTAGTCAAATCTAAAAATATTGGACCCTCCAGTGTCTGTTTTAGGCTCAACTCACAATATGCCCAATCTGACTCCCTATTCCCCATCCCCTTCTCTATTATCTTAGCAAAAGTAGCTGATAGCCAATGAAATCAAGTTACCACTTTGGAAATCAATAATTAACTTTTCCATCATAACTGCTCTTTTGTTCATTTAAAAAATTCTTTAATCTTTAATTTTATTACAGTAAAAATGGTTAGCATGATTTATACTCAATATATGTTTAAGTGTGCAAATCAGTATTGCACACTATAAGTACAAAGTTGTGCAGAAAATCTCTAGAAGTGACTCATATAACTGAAAATTTGTACCTGTTAATTAATGACTCCTCATTTCCCTCTCCTTCAGTCTATGGCAATTAGTTTTCCACTCTTTGATTCTGTGAATTTGGCTATTTTATATACTTCAGGTAAGTGGAATCATTCAGTATTTGTCTTCTGACTGACATTTCAGTTAGCATAATGTCCTCAAGGTTGATCCCCACTGAAGCATAAGTCAGGATTTTCTTCCTGTTTAAGGCAGAGCAATATTTCATTGTATGGATGTAACACATTTTCCTATTTCACTCTGTGGTGGAACATTTGGATTTCTTTTACCTTATGGCTGCTATGCATATTGTTTATATAAATATAGGAATGCAAATATATCTTTGAGATCCTGATTTTAATCTTTTTGGATAAATATTCAGAATTAGGATTGCAAAATCATGACAGTTGTTAAATTAGATTGTTAGTTTTTCTGCTATTGAATTGTACAAGTACTTTTTATATTTCACAAATTAACCCCTTGTAAGATATATGCTTTGCAAATATTTTCTCCCATTCTGTGGATTGCCTTTTAAACTCTGATGATTGTTTCAAGGTCCAGAAACTTTATAGTTTTTTGTGGTTTCACTAAACTGTTTTTGCTTTTATTGTCCATGCTTTGACTATTGTATCCATGAAGTAATTGACGAATCCAACATTAGGAAACTTTTCCTCTATGCTTTCTTCTAGGAGTTTTATATTTTCTGCTTTTATATATAAGTCCTTAATGCATTTCAAATTGATTTTGTATATGGTATAAGAAAATTTCTAATTTCACTCTTTTGCATGTAGATGATATCCAGTTTCCCCAACACCATCTGTTGAAGAAACTATCCTTTCTCTCAATGTAATATTGGCACTATTGTCAATGATCAGTTGACTGTATATATATGGATTTATTTCTAGGCTCTCTATTCCAGTCTACTGTTCTATATATCTGTCTTTATGTCATACTTTATACCACACTGTTTTAATTATGAACATTTTTGTAATATATTTTGAAATTGGGAAGATTGATGTCATTCTAATTTCTCAAGATGGCTTTGAACATTAATGGTCCTTTGTAGTTACATATAAATTTTGGAATTTTTTTTCTATTTCTGTTTTTTAAAGTACCATCAGGATTTGATTGGGATTGCATTTAATCTTTGCATTTCTTTAGGTGCTTTGGACATTTTAATAACATTGTCTTCCAATCCATGAGCATGGGATATCTTTCTATTTTTTTGTGTCATCTTTAATTTTTATCCATGTTCTACAGTTATTTTATCAATGTGTGTTATCCTAGTTACAATAGCCTGAAGCTTAAAAGAAAGGAAGATATTCAGTTTTGAGAGAAGACTCTAGAAAATTATGTGGCTATGCACAAGAGCTCCAGCCTTATCTCTTGCAATTTTGATGACTATTATAACACATAAGGTAGTTAATGACCAGTTTTAAACTTGTCTAGAGGACAAAGACTATTGGCCTCATTTATCTATTTCCTACTGTTCATCTAGAGAATATTCAATAAATTCAATTCAATCATTTTTTATTCTGTGCCTACTAGATGCGAGGTTTAGCTCAAAGGCGGTACATCAGAGCAAATAAGATTCTTGCCCTCACTGAGGTAATAGTCTAAGGAAGGAGATAGCTAACAAACCAATTATAATGTTGTATGGTAAGTGCTCATAAGGAAAACCTCAGAGTACCATGGGAACACAGAAAATCGACATGAGATTGTGGGTCATGGAAATCTTTCAAGAAGAAAGTTTATAAAATCTACATCTATTTGCTACCCTAATTCAGGATCCATCAATAAATTACGTGACCTTAAAGAAGTCATATATCCTGTGTGTCATTTTTCTCATCTGTAAAACTGGGTCAATTATACCCTCTTCAAATGAACCAAATGAAGGAGGGATATGAAATTTCTTTGGAAAATGAATGCCACCTTGTTTTCTGTTATTACAAGGTAATTACCTGAGCCAATAGAAACATAGCAAGAGTGTATATTTCAGGCTCTGTAGTCAGATATTTCTATATTAAAATATGGTTCTGCCAATATATGACTTTGGACTAATGACTTCATCTGTCTAAGCCTCATTTTCATTATTTATAAAAGAGACACCATAGGATTGTTGTGAGGAGTAAATGAAATAATGTGTGCAAATTTCCAAAACATTTCCTGTGCACTGATACATAGTAACTATTAAGTGACTATTGGTTACTGTTGCTGCTAATGATAATAATAGTGCTGTTGCTGATTATGATGGTGATAATGATGACAATGATGCTGAGTACCACATGTGGTATTTTGACACATAGAAGTTATAGTTATTATTCATGATATGGAGTGCTAGATATTTCTTTCATAATTTTATTCTATCTGTGGCCAGGGGATACATTCTTAACTCCAGTTGTCTACCATCTATTACTTTTATAAAGTGAACAACTGGAAAAGAGTCCAACAGGACTCTGCCCTCTATCATTATATATATTTTTTGTATTGGGGATTGAACCTAGGGGCACTTAACCTCTGAGCCATATCCCAAGCCCTTTTTCAATATTTTATTTTGATTCAGGGTCTTGTTAAGTAGGGCCTTGCTAAGTTGCTAAGGCTGGCTTTAAACTAGTGATCCTACTTTCTCAGCCTCCCAAGCACTGAGATTACAGGTATGCTTTTAAAGAAAGTTATTTTCCTTTTGTTATGGAATATATGTAATAAAATATATGTAGGTTAAAGGTGTGTATGTGTAGTATGCTTTTGCATTTATAGTGATCTCCCCTCACACACATACACACACATTTTGCTACCTTGATACTTTTGTTCATGTAATCTATTCCCTTTGCCTAAAATGCTTCGCCACCATACTATCTATATGTGATTAAATACTATTTATACTCCAAAGGCACAGATCAAATGGAAATTTGGAAATTTTTCTAAGAACTCTTTCCTGTTGCTTCATTATCTATCTATGTATCTATGTATCTATGTATCTATCTATCATCTATCTATTACCTATGTACATACATCTATATCTACTTATATATCTTATAACATATTGGATTTTCTTCATGGAAAATTTGAACATATCATCATATGAATCCATATGACTGTCACTCCCTGGAACTGTATGTCACATATTAGACATTCAGTGGCTGAACAAACAATTAAAGCATTATCATTAAAAAATTCTTCCTCCTCCATTTCCCTGACCGCTGCCTCACTATTATACAATGTGTTTCAGTGTTATTTTAACTACCATGTTAGTAGTTCCTTTATGAGATCACCCAGATTTTTAGAGAATAAATGAAAATTCAAAGCACTGCAATTGTAGGAAGCATTGGAATGAGGGTGAGGTGAGGGAGAAACTAGAGTTAATTTAATTATAACATAGGAAACAACATGCATGACTTAAATTCCACCATTAGGCTCAAATATAATGAATCATTTTGAAGAGAGTATAGAATTGAACATTATTCTTCTACCTTGCCCAATGGAAATGGTCATGCTCATGTAGCTAAAGGACTGCATTGGACCAATTTATTTCTGAAAGTAAATGGGAGAAAAATAAATGCATCTCAACACATTCATCTTCCAGTATGGGACTCTAGAATGCTTTTGCATGACATTTGGAATGTCCATTAGAATTTCTTCACCAAAATTGCTGTGCAGGGTGTAATATCCATCTACCTGGGAAGTTTCCTGATACCCTAGTAAAAGTAAAATTCTCAATAGGTCCCCTGTTTCTCTCTTATTTCCAGAATACCTTTGCTGCATTTTTGTCAGTACTAAGTAAAAGTACAAAAATCAAAAACAAGTCAGAGAAAGTAGGAACAGGTAAACAAAGCCTAGTCAGTGAAGAAAAAGTAGATTCAGAAGCAGGTATTTGGCAAGTCCTACATTATGAAAAGAACAGAAACTATGTGAGTTGGCATCATCATCTGTCGTTTATGTCGTGCCTCGTGTGGGTTCGCTCGACGAGTTGGGGTCCCACAGGACAAGGGGACTGAGGAATGGGGTCCCACGGGATGAGGTCTGGGGTCCCGGAGGACAAGGGACAATGGAATCCCACGGGACGAGGTCAGGGGTCCTGGAGGACGAGGGTTTATGGGGTGGACGGTCGCGGAGTCACTCACCCAGATACTGGGGGTAGGTAGGTAAAACTGCTCTGCTGGAGCGAGAGGCAGACCCGTTTATTTCAGTTAGTGCAACAGTTTATATAGGGTCCTCGGACCAATCATGGCCCTGAGGTTAGGTTACAGCCAATAGGGTATTGATCCATGTCAGGCACGCATGGAGAGAGCTCCTATAATCATCATTTCAGTCCAAAATAGAATGAGGTAATGAAAGATCAGTGTAGTAATATTTATATCATCTATATACCCTGAACATTAGTGTCTTTGAACTCTTGAATCGTTGCTAGCAAAGATGTGCTAAGTGTTCTCATTAGAGATATGGCTTCAAAATAGCATAGCCTATTGTAATGCTAAATAGCAGGGGTTTTTAAATTTTATTTTTTAATTTTTATTGGTTTTAATTAGTTATACATGATAATAGAATGTATTTTGACATATACATATAAGGAGTATAATTTCTCATTTTTCTGGTTGTACATGATGTAGAATTACATTGGTTGTATAATCATATATGCACATATAATAGTAAAGCCCAATTCATTCTACTACTTTTCCTAATCCCATTCCCCCTCCCTTCCCTTCATTCCCCTTTGTCTAATCCAAAGTACTTCTATTCTACCCTAAGCCCCCCTTTATTGTGAATTAGCATCTGCATATCAGAGAAGATGTTCAGCCTTTTGTTATTTGAGATTGGCTTATTTCACTTAGTATGATATTCTCCAGCTTCATCCATTTACCAGCATATGCCATAATTTAATTCTTCTTTATGGCTAATTAATATCCCATTGTGTGTATATACCACATTGTCTTTATCCATTCATCTTTTTAAATTTGTTCTAATCAGTTATACATGACAGTAGAATGCTCTTTGATTCATTATACACAAATGGAGCACAATTTTTCACTTCTCTGGTTGTACATGAATTAGGGACACACCATTCATGCAATCATATATGTACCTAGGGTAATGATGTCTGTCTCATTGCACCATCTTTTCTACCCCTATGCCCCTCCCTTCCCCTCCCTCCCCTTTGCCCAAACCAAAGTTCCTTCACTTTTCCCATGCCCCCACTCTATTACGGATTAATACCCACTTATCAGAAAAAACATTTAGCCTTAGCTTTTTGGGGGATTGTCTTACTTCACTTAGCATTATATTCTCCAACTCCATCCATTTACCCGCAAATGAAGGGCAGTTATCAAGAATACAAGCAACAATAATTGCTGGTGAGGATGTGGGGGAAAAGGCCCACTCAAACATTGCTGGTGGGACTAAAAATTGGTACAACCAATCTGAAAAGTAGTATGAAGATTCCTTAAAAATCTTGGAATGAAATCACCATTTCACCCAGCTATCCCACTCCTTGGTCTATACCCAAAGGACTTAAAAATTGTATACTACAGTGATTCAGCCACTTCAATGTTTATAGCAGTAGAATTTACAATGGCCAAACCATGGACCCAACTTAGATGCCCTTCTAGAGATGAATGGATAAAGAATCTATGGTATATATATACACAATGGAATATTACTCAGCTTTAAAAAAGACTCAAATTATGGCATTTGCAGGTAAATGGATGGAGTTGGAGAATATAATGCTTAGCAAAGTAATCCATTCATTTGTTGAAAGGCATTTAGTTTGGTTCCACAGTTTAGCTATTGTGAATTGAGCTGCTATAAACATTTATGTGGCTGCATCACTGTAGTATGCTGATTTTAAGTTCTTTGGGTATTTGCCAAGGAGTGGGATGACTGGGTCAAATGCTGGTTCCATTCCAAGTTTTCTAAGGAATCTCCATACTCCTTTCCAGATTGGTTGTACCAATTTGCAGTCCAATCAGCAATGTATGAGTATACCTTTTTCCCCACATCCTTGCCAATTTTTATTGTTACTTGTATTCTTGACAATTGCCATTAGGAGTAGTGTGATATGAAATCTCAGTGTAGTTTTAATTTGTATTTTCTCTAATTGCTAGTGATGGTGAACATTTTTCGTATAGTTGTTGACAGATCATATTTCTTCTGTGAAGTGTCTGTTCAGTTCTTTAGCCCATTTATTGATTGGGTTATTTGTGTGTGTGTGTGTGTGTGTGTGTGTGTGTGTGTGTGTGTGTGTGTTTGGTGTTAAGTTTTTTGAGTTCCTTTTATATTTTGGAGATTAATGCTATATCTGAGGTGAAGGTGGCAAAGATTTTCTCCCATTCTGTAGGCTCTCTGCTCATGTTCTTGATTGTTTCCTTCATAGAAGGGTTTTTTGATGTATGAAGAAATAAACTAGTATTAGAACAATTTTCTTTACTACTCTACTGAAGTGCTAT
Source organism: Xerus rutilus (assembly GCA_028644305.1). Classification (NCBI taxonomy): domain Eukaryota; kingdom Metazoa; phylum Chordata; class Mammalia; order Rodentia; family Sciuridae; genus Xerus; species Xerus rutilus. Next base: position 26,261,308 of record CM053417.1, read on the forward strand.
CATGGATGCACCTATTGAAACCACAACATGGTAGTTTTATTAGATAATCTATAGTCAGAAGCTTATTATCTTAATGATAAGAGTATTAAAATAATGAAGTACAGAATATATCTCCAGTCTCCTCATTAACTTTGCTTTTTATCCTGCTCACAGATTGCAGCCCTAATCTTGACCAACCTCTGGACAAATACAGCAATGATCATAAAGAATAGTTAAGATAGCATGGAATTTTCACTATGGTACATTCTTACAAATCAGAAATATATTAAGATATTGGACTTCAACATGGAACAATCTCTATTACTTACAAAAAGCTAAGCATATTATAGTAATAAGAATGATCCAAAATATCAGTGGCTTTACACAAAAAAAGAGAATTAATTTCTTATTTGGTGGAGTCCACTATGAGTCCCAATGAAACCAATATTTTTAGATGAAACTTGATTCTACTTCTGCTGGTGGGTGAGGTTTTCATAAAGGTGCCTTCCAATGTTGCAGCAGACTCCAGCAACTCACCATCAATTTCTTTTTTCCCCTGGGTTCTTATCTTGTGAATTCAAACAATGAAATCCACACAACAGGATGCGTGAGGGTAAGAATAGGATTTATTGAAGAATGTCAACAAGAATAGAACTCTTGCAGTGCAAAAGGGAACCCAATAGCAAGTTTTATTGTCGAGTGTGCTAGACTAGGGGTTTATATAGCACTTGGTTCAATGTTATTGGTCTAAACTTATGCTAATTAGCATTTGGAAAAGTACTAACACTATTGATCAACTCTTGAGTCCCAATTTCCATACTGGTCTTCCCCACTTCTATTTTCTCTACCCAGGTCAGGAAGTGGGAGGTTGAGGTCATTGCATGGTCTATGCTTGCAGATTCTGGGTTGTAGCACTGCATGAGGTAGTCTTCTGCAGCAAGCATCCCTACCACACATTTTTCTGGTTGTACATGATATAGAATTATATTGGTTGTATAATCATATATGCACATATAATAGTAAAGTCCAATTTATTCTACTATCTTTCCTAATCCCATTCCCCCTCCCTTCCCTTCATTCCCCTTTGTCTAATCCAAAGTACTACAAGAGCCTTAACAACAACAATAACAATAACAAAAGACAAATAAAAAGGACACTGTGTTTTAGATTCCACTTACTGAGGCAGGAAAATGTGCCAAGAATTTAGGGAAGTTTTTACCTAAGAATAAACAGAATTAGGAAAAAATGAAGGAGACTTCTGTTCCCTGCCTATAGCCATCTGACTAATTGTGAGATTACTCTATTGATATGAAAGTACTTACAAATTCTATTTGGAGTTGGAGTTAGCATTAAAATATTTTTTCCACAGCCTTCAAGAAACATTTTTCCAATTCAGACAATTATTTCCTTCATGTCCAGATCAAAATCTCAGCCCTATCCATTTGATCCCATAAATATTGAAAATTAAAATGATTGTTCTTTACTTTTTTATATAAATTTTTTAAAAATATTTTTTTAGTTATAGATGGACACAATGTCTTTATTTTATTGCTTTGTATGTGGTGCCAAGGATCGAACCCAGGGCCTCACGCATGCGAGGCAAGCGCTCTACCGCTGAGCTACAATCCCAGTCCCTGTTCTTTACTTTTAAATATCTAAAAATATAAATGAACAAAGAAAGAGTAGTTCACTTATGTGTTTGCTTCTGTGGTTTCATACTATACAAATGTTGAATGGGCTGAAGCTTTTAACCTTTCTTGTATCCTTTATTCTTGGGGAAAAAAATGCCAAACAGGTTATCTGAAGAAAGAGACTGGATGAGGTCGTGGGAAGCAGTACTTCTGTGTGGTCTCACAGAGTCTTATCCCTGTAGAAACTCAATTTATGAAGTCCTCATGAAGGAAGTATGAATATCTTATTTTAAAACAGGAATCACAATGATTGTGTATGCTTTGGTTTTGAACATTGTATAGAAGGCATTGCATTTTAAGACTGTCTAGAGTCCAGAAGAGACAACTGGTTGAGATGTTTGTGCAAATTCTTTAAAAGTATAAATTTACTGCATAAATGTTAGCCAGGGTTATTCCCTCTATTGGTAAGAGCAATTTTCCCTCTCCTTTTGCATAATATGTACTTAAGAAAGGTCCCAGATTTTGGTGGAATGGCAAATGTCCACTCAACTTTTAAAAATCATCTCTTTTATGGAGTTTTTGAATCAGAAGCACAGAAGAAAGAAAAAATAGCAAAGACAGAAACCTTTCATGACCACTAAAAGTAGAGCCTTTTATCTTTTTATGGTCAATTTACATTTAAATGGAGAGACCCCTTAGTGCTGATGGAGGTGATGGGGAAAATGATGTCTGCATCATGAATAATAAACATCAGGGGGAAATGTCAGTTTTTTAGCCTACTAGCACATTTTGTTGCTATGACAACCGAATGCAAAGTGTTCTCTTAAAGGGAAACATGACAATTTGTTGGAGATAAAAGCAAAGCTCATCAAACATAATATATTTAAATACAATCTTAGATTCATTAAAACCAAGGGTAAACTGAATAGGACATACATAGATTTTTCTGATTTTTGAGGAGGTATAATTATGAGAAGAGCCACGCTGTGGGTAGGAAGGAGAAGCATTAAGATTGAACTTTTCCATCCCTTCAATTCCTCTTAAAACTCACAGGACCACAGCCATTAGTAGGCCCATCTGGTGTAGAGCCAGAAATTGGCACCACATAGAAATAGATCCTTTTAGTTCTCAGACATTTAAGCAGGCTGTGTTTTAACATTCTCACTGCATGCATAATTTTCAAACTAAGCCCATGTTAATTATTTTTTAAATCATTAAATATGGTTTGAACTCAACTAAACCAAAAATCTAAGTTTTCCATGTTACAAGGTGTCTTTTGCCTATTTGTTAAAGAAAGTAATGCTGAGACATGGTTATAGGGATTTTTCATTTCAAGTTCTGTAAATGTGGAAAACAGAATTTCCCAGTGGTAGAAAGAATATATTCTATTGATTTCTTTCAGCCCAAGTGGGGTTCAAATGTTTGATCTTATCAATATCAGATCAAAATTTCCTTTGGAAAGCTCTTGCTTCCATACCTAGATAAGATGTTTGTAGCCTATGGCAGACATCATGAGATTGATTATTGTACTCTTTTATGCTGACCCTGGTAGCAGTTTCAGCATTCTTCTCAAAGTGGTGCTCTAGGCAGCCAGCAGCCTCTATATATTGTTTGGAACTGGCCCAAGAGATGAAACCAATTTGCTAACTCTGCTTGATCCTACAGAAACAACTACCACTCCTTTATCTCATTCTGGGTTTGTGAACTCAAAAGTAAGCTCAAGTTCTTCCTCTTCCAGAAAGCTTCCCTGAGTTTTCCTGTCTGTACTTCTTCTTCAATGGAAATCTTATTTTCTTTATATCTAGTACCACATATTTTAGTTCTTATTTGTCCCATGAATCTTAATTATCTCTCCACATATATGATTGAGAGTCATTTCCAAATGACAAGTTAGGGCAGAGCTCTCATCAACACTATAATTTATACCCATTTCTACATTGGCCCTTGACAGCAATGTCAAGTCTCCTGGTCTGGTTTTCTATCCCTAGCTATAGAGGCTAGAGAAGGGAGAAAAGAAGGAGTGCAGGGAGCCATTTTTAATTTACTTTGTTTTGTAGAATATTGTTGGCTTAGTACCTATAGTCAAATTGAGAAGAAAAGTTTTGATATTCTACAGATACCCATTATCCCACCCCCATGTGTGACACCCCATTTGTCTTATCACAAAAGAAAAATTCTAATAAATAAATTATGGTAAAGGATTTCATATGTCATTCTTCAGGAGGTATTTTTACATTTCCAAATGGATGTCAGAGAGGGCAATACTTAACCCAAAGAATCTATCTTCAGTGGAAGAATTCTAGGCACTATAATTTCCTTGGAAGGGGAAGAAGAAGATATTTAAGGGCAGGAAGGCATAAACCATGACATTTGAACAACCACATACTGTAACTACACAGATGGCTGATAAAGGTGAGAACTATAGCTATCTTCATTCATTTTAGTTCATCTTCACATAATGCCACCAGCTTTCTCTGTAGTTTCGTCCACCTATATCTGCTGATTGAATGTTGACATCATATCCAAAACCAATGGGAAAAGTTGCTATTTACATGTCACTGATCACAATGAGAGAGCAATGGAAACAAATTTTTTACTCCAACTCATAGCTAGCTATCAGTTGTTTGTATACAAAAATTGTATGTTGGTGACCAGGCCTCAAAAGTGTTAGTGTTCTTAGTAATTTTTTAAGTGCAGTCAAGCAAAATTGTAGACTGTAAAGGGAAACTCTAGACTCCTTATTTGCATTTTTGTAGACATCTCCTTGATTCTCAGGGTCTCAAGCTCTTGCCTCTCTTTCCTTAGCAAACCCGTTTCTCTTCCTTCACACTGTGGTGTCAATCACAGAAACAGCACAGAAGAGGATTTCTCAAGCTGGCATTCTGTGAAACAAATTTGGTAAAGTGGGTTCCTGTGAAAAGATACATTTAGGAAACCCTGCATTTCCATAGTGTTTCTTGGAACTTTGCCATGCATATTAACATGTAAAAAGCTTAGAAAAATTCAACAGTGAAGAAATCTGTTTAACTTTGTTTAACCAAGCATCTTGCTAAACTAATTTAACCCTTTTGTCAGATAATAAACCTTAAATTTACTCAGTATTCATGTTCTGTGAAATATATTTGCAGAATTCTGGCCCACAGAATATATTCTTCCATTTTTTTTTGAACTAGTATAAAGCATGAAAAAAAAGATGTATTCATAAAGATAGATTTTCAGCACTAAAGTGGGATTCAAGTGACGCTTTGTGTTCCTTTGTTCCTTTTTCAACCATTAAAAATTTCCCAATGAACTTAGCCTTGAATTACATAATCCTACAAGTTTTGGAGACTAGCATGATGTAATAAAAGGTGTACAGGTTTTGAAGTTACAAAAATCTGCCAGTAAGTCGAGTTAATTTGCTTATTAGTTGTATAGTCTTTTGCAACTTAATTAGTGTTTTTATAACCTCACTTTCTTACTCGTGAAATTGGAGGTAATACCAATATCACAGGTCTGTTTTGAAAATTAAGTGAGATAACATATATAAAAGCTCTTGACACAATGAATACTGTTATTTTCACCCTATTTCCCCACCTTCATCACAGAAGTAAGGTTAACCTTTTTTATAATACGCTCTACTAGCAAAGGAGTATTCCATAAACTGTAGCTGTTTGTAATTACACATTATTAATTTCTCAAAGGTAGGTTTAACATTTTGCTAAATGATAACTAAAATAATAAAATTCCATGAATTGTTATGTGAATATAAAGAGCCATTTTTATGAACTATTAAATACTAAACCTCAACAACCAGTAAGGTGTTATGACCTTGCTAGCTATAGCTCAAGTTCTTGCTATTAAATGTGGGATGCCTCACAAACCATTCCAAAATATTGACTTTAGCAATGAATGAATTATTAAATGTCAAATTATTATTTCCTGTGACAGTTTCCAAATGGACTGGGTCTGCACTAACAAGTAGTGAAATGTGCCTCTAGTCACCTCACAGCTATGGAAGAAATGGATCGCAACTCCAGTGGACTCATTTTACCTGGCAGCAGAGCACTGGAAGGCTTGCCTGTCAACACACATTTTTCTTCCAATCTCCTTGAGCCACTTCTTGAACTGTTTCTTGTTTAAAGAGAAAATCAAGAGATATTCAAAGTAGTAGCTTTTTATAGGTATATTTAAAGCATAGTCAACTCTTGATAGTTTTCTTATAGGATGTCCATATCGTCACTTAGAACCAATTGACTTTATTTTCTTAACTTACCATCATTCTTTTTCTTGTTTCATTCCCTAAAATTAAGTAGACTGAAAAACATTAGATTTAATAGTTAATTATAAACATCCTCTAATATTTCTAGCAACAAAAATATCAATTAGAAAATACTTTAATCTAGATGGTTTGTACTTCATATGAGAGGATAGTAATTTCTTTTATATTCAGCTAAGTTCTTTATGATGTGTGTTGATTAGAATATTTTACTGGGGTATATGTCATTTCCTCTGAAATATATGACATTATCACTTACTCATGATTTTCAAATGGTATAAATAAAGACTGACATCTCATTTAATACAAAAAAATTGACTACCCTGGCTTTTCTTGTTATTTGAGACCACCCTTGTTAAAATTGTCAATTGTTTGCTGTTATAAGAATTAACCCTGTACAATTCCCTAACTCTATAGGAAGAAATGTTTAATGGATGATTACTGAAATATGTCCTCATTAATGCACTCTTTCCACTACTCTGAGTAAAATAGAAGATTTAGTTCATAAAATATTTGATGATGATTTATCATTGTAAGAGTTTCAAGATTAATTCATTTGGTGGGCTTGGAGGTGTTCAGGTTAGGCACTTAATCACTGAGCCCTATCCCAAGCCCTTTGTATATTTTACTTAGAAAAAGTCTTGCTATGTTGCTTAGGGCCTCAATAAGTTGCTGAGGCTGGCTTTGAATTTGTGATTCTCCCTCCTCAGCCTCCTAAGCCACTGGCATTACAAGCATGCATCACCATGCTCAGCACATTGTGAGTTTTTACCTGTCTAAAACACAACCACATAAGACAATAATTACAAATATGTATTAATGGATGAACAGTGTATAAATGTGTAGTTTATATGATAGAAGCAACACAAAGGATAAAAACAAATATTTTTATAAGTAATTGATGTTAAGTTGTTATTAATTTGAACTAAATTTTTACTATAAAATGCTAATTATAATCCCCTGGGCAAACACTAAGAAAGTAAGTAAAAATAATATAATTGAAGAAACAACAAGGGAATTAAAATGGTATGCTAGGAAATATATATTCAACACAAAAGAAGACAGTAATGAGAGGAAAGAGAAAAAATGACACACGATAAACAAAAACAGTAGCAAAATGGCAGGCCTACATTCTGCTTCATCAGTTATTATGTTACATGTGTCTGGATAAGTACTGCAAATGAAAGGCAGACAATGGCAGAATGTGTGAAAAATCATAATCCAACTATATATTGTACATAATAGATATACCTTAGATTAAAAATAAAAATAAGTTGAAGGGCAAGGATGGAAAATATATACTATGAAAACAGTAATAGAAGAGAGCTAATGACTATATATATATGTAGACAAAATGGACACTGAAAAAGTTACTGTAAACAAAAGATGATAGTTTAGAATGGCAAAGTTTCAATCTGTCAGGATAAAATAACAATTATAAACATATGTACATATAACAACACATTTCTGAAGTATGTGAAGCAGAAAGAGAATTGAAGGAAGTAATAATTCAACAATAATAGTTTGGGACTTTGTTACCACACAATCAATAATGGATAGCACAACTAGATAGAAACTCAAAAAGTAAATGGAAGGCTTAAACAACACTATCAACTAATTAGACCTTGGAAACATCTATATACCACTTTACCCAACAAGAACACAATATGCATTTTTCTTCAAGTACACATCAAACATCTTGAATAAGGATCATACATTAGGCCATAAACAAGTCTGAATACATTTAAAAAGATAGAAATAATATGAAGTGTGTTCCTTCACAACAATGGAATGAAATTAGAAATCAATAACAGAAAGAAATTTGACAAATTTACAGATAGGTGGAAATTTAAAAAAATACTTCTATATAACCAGTGGAGTAAAAAAGAAATCACAAGAGTAGTTAGAAAAGGGGGCTGAGGTTTTGGCTCAGTGGCAGAGCACCTGTCTAGCATGTGTGAGGTACTGGGTTTGATTCTCAGCATCACATATAAATAAATAAAAATAAATATCCATCAACAATTAAATTTTTTTTAAAAAAACAAGAGTAATTGGACAATACTTTGAAATGAATGAAAGTGAAAACACACTGAGACTTGTGGAATTTGGTGAAGTAATGCTCAAGGAAATTTTGCAGCTACAAATGCCCATATTACAAATATAATAAAATCTCATATTGATCACTTAAATGTACAATTAAAAAACAAAAATTAAACTTAAAACAAACAAAAGGAAGGAAATAAAGATTATAGCAGAAATAATGAAATGGAGACTAGAAAAACAATATAGAAAATCAACAAGTTGATTGAAGGGATCAACAAAATTGACAATCCTTTAATAAAATTGATCTGATATAAAGAGAGAAGATTTGAATTACTAAAATAATAAAAGAGAAGCATTACTACATGCTTTACATAAGAAAGCAAAAAATATTATAAGAGACTACTAGGAATAATTGTGTAACATAAATTCAATAGCATAGATTAAATGACAAATTTCTAGAAGATAGAATCTACTGAACCTGATGTAACAGAAATAAGAAAATCTGAATAGACAGATAACAAATAAAGATACTGAGTTAGTAATTGAAGAATTATCACAAAGAAGAGCCCAGAAACAAACAGATTCACTGGTGATTTCTACCAAATACTTAAAAATTAATAAGAATCCTTCTTAAATTCTTTAAAAAAATGAAAGAGAATGAAACACTTCCCAAATTATTCTACGAAACCAATATTACAATGATATCAAAGTGAGGTAAAGTAAGAAAAATAAAGAACACATTACTCCTGATTACAAATGCCCAAATCCTTAACAATACATTAGCAAAATGAGTAACTATAAAACATATTGTAAATCATGGAAAAGGGAGATTTTTCCCAGGGATGCAACTTTGGTTCCACAATCTAAAATCAATTCTTGTAATATACCACATTAATAAAATCAAATAAAAACCCCACATGATCATCTCAGTAGATGCAAAATTTTTTTCAAAATGCATTTGACAAAATCCTACACAATTTCACAATAAAATCATTCAATAAGTTAGGAATGGAATAGAATTACCTGAACTTGACAAAAAAATCTATGAAAAACCTACAACTACTGTCATACTTAATGTGAAAGGTGGAAAGAAGTTTCTCTGGTGTCAGGAAAAAAGACAAAAATATCTTCTCTTGAATCTTCAGCAGTGCAGTGGAATTTCTAGCTTTGACAATTAGGCAATATAAAGGAAAATAAGGCATACTAATTAGAAAAGGAGAAGGAGAATTATTTTCTATTTTCATGACAAAATTTTATATATAGAAAATCCTAAGGAATCCTCAACCAAACTATTAGAACTAATAAAGGAGTTCAACAGATTTGAAGATGCAAGATTTGTATACACAAATCAATTGTTTTTCTTGACACTAACAATTAATAATGCAAAAATGAAATAAAATAATTTAATTTACCATAAAGTGAAAAATAGGAATAACTTTAACAGAATATATGCAAGGCTTGTACAATGCAAAAGTTAAAAATATTTTTGAAAGAAATTGAATACTATATGAAGAAATGGAAAGAGATCCCCTCATGTTCAAGCATTTGAAAACTAATATGGCACTACTTCCAAGTTGATAAATAGATTTACACAATACCTATAAAAATCTCAGCTTGCTATTCTTCAGAAATGGATAAAATGACCCTAAAATTTGAAGGACTCAAAATAGCCAGAGCAATGTTGAAAAACAACAAAGTTGGAGGACTCATATTTCCAGATGTCAAATCTTAGCACAAAACTACTATAATCAAGACAATGTCATTCTGATGTGAAATAAACAAATAGACCAATGGAATAGGGAATACAGAAATAAACCCATACATTTGTGGTCAGCTGGCATTAGACATGAATGACATGAACATTCAGTGGGACATGATCAGTCTCTTCAACAAATAGTATTGGCACAACTGAATCTCCACATGCAAAATCATATACTTTGATCCCTATTTCACACCATATATGAAAAATAATTCAAAGTGGATCATAGGTATAAATATAATGACTGAAACTGCAAAAATTTTAGAAGAAAATGTAAGTAAATCTTTATGACATGGGATTACATAACAGTGTCTTAAATATGACACCAAAAGCAAAAAATAATAGAAAAATTAGAATTTATCTTAATCTAGAATGAGCATGCTTCAGAGAATGCTGTAAAGTAGTAGAAAGAAACTCCACATGATGGGATGAAATTTTTCCAAATGCCACAGCTGATAAGAAATTTGTATCCACAATATATAAATAACTACTACAACTCAGTGGTGAAAAGACAAATAACACAATTAGTAATTGAACAAAGGATTTGAATAGATATTTCTCCAAAGAATGTATACAAATGGCCAAGCAGCACATGAAAAGATGCTTAACTTAATTAGCCATCAAGAAAATGAAAATCATAACCACCAACAGATACCACTTCATACCCAGTAGCATGGATATAATGATAATTTTAAAAATTAAAAATAAGAAATGTTGGTGAGAATGTGGAGAAATGGGAGTCATCTAATTGGTGCATTCACTTGAAAAAATAGATTGTCATTTTTTTCCTAAAGATTATATAACCCAGAAATTCTACTCTTAATTATATTTCCAAGAGAATTGAAAGCATGTGTTCACACAAAAATTTCTACATTAATCCTCATAGCAACATTATTAAGTATGTACCAGTGGAAATAATATAAATATCCATCAATGCAAATGTAGATAAACAAAATGTAATATATCAAATAATGGCATATTTTCCAGGTATAAAAGAAATAGATTACTGATATAACCTGTAAAGTGGGTGAACTTTGTAAACATTACGTTAATTGAAAGAAGCCAGGCACAAAATATTACATGTTTTATGATTCCATTTATGAAAAATTTTCAAAGGAGGTAAATTCATAGGGAAAAATAATAGATTAATGATTAATGGTTACTAGGGTGAGAGGGAATGGCAAGTGACTACTAATGAATACATGTTTCTATTTTGGGTAATGAAACTATTCTAAACTTCAATTGTGATGATGGTTACACATCTTTGTGAAAAAGTTACGCAGTACTGAATTGTGTACTTTACAATGTTGCATTTTATGTTATGTGAGTTTTATCTCAACCAAAAATTTTACTTTTTCATGTCTGGCTTGTTTCACTTAGCATTCTGTATTCCAGGTCCATCTATGTTGTGGCAAATAAGAGAATTTCCTTTTTTTAATGCTAACATCCTATTGCATTTGTATGTACCACATTTTCTTTATCCATCAATGTACATGTAGTTCATTTCCATATGTACACAATCATGAAAAATACTGCAGTGAATATGAGGATGAAGATATTACAAGGTACTGATTTCATCTCTCCCATATGAATTAGTATGCTCAGAAGAGGAATTTCCGGGTCATGTGATATTTCTATTTTTACTTTTTAAGGAGACTCCATAAAGTTGATTTCCATGATGGCTATAATGATCTATATTCCCACAAGCTATGTGTTTTCTTCATAACCTTCCCTATATTTGTTATTGAGAATAATCATCATTATAGGTGTGAAGGAATATGTCAGTGGATTTAATTTGCATTTGCTTGATGATTAGTGGTGTTGAGCCCCTCTTTATATACCTGTTGAAAATTCTTATGTCTTCTTTGGAGAAATGTCTGTTCAGTTCCTTTGCCCATTTTAAAACTGTATCATTTGTTTCCTTGCTACTCAGTTTACACAGATATAGAGAATGAAATAATGCTTACCATGGGCAGGAGAGAGGATATGGCGAAATATAAGACAACAGATACAAAATAGTAGATATGTAGAATAAACTCATTTAGAGATCTAATATACAACATGAGGACTAAAGTTAAGAAAGGTGTATTATATTATTAATTTTTGTTAAATAAGTAGATTTTAGCTGCTCATGTCACACAAAAAAGCAATATGTGAGATGATAAGATATGACGATCTGCTTCACTATAGTAACCATTTTACTATCTGTATCTCATAACATTATGTTGTAAACCTTAAATTTATGTAAAATAAAACAAATCTAACTATCACATATTACTAACTTGTTTTCTGATTACAAATAAGCAATACATATTCATATAGACCATGCAAAATATCCAGATAAAAAGATGAAGAAAAATCAAAATACCCATAGTCTGACAATATTAGAGATAATTGATATTTTACTGTATTGAAGGCTTTTTCCTACTTATAAATATAAATAGACCTATAAATATAAAATCAAAGATAATCTGGCATGTTAATCTACTTCAAAAGAATAGTAGGATATATTTTCTTCATTTCACACTTCATTCCCTTCTAGCATACGTTAGAGGGTGCAAGGCGAGAATAGGTTTTGTTTTTCATATTAGTACACATACAGATTGAAATATTATACTGAATCATTGCTTTATTCTGGTTCCAGATTGTCTTTCTTCTTTGCTACAGCCAATTTATCCCTTGGATAATGGTTATCTCTCAGATTCTGGAAACTACTTTTCTCCCCTGCATTGATATTGCTCTCACCTCTCTGTCCTTAGAGGAAGTAGTAGTGGTATGTGTAGGGGGACTACTATCACTTCTGTTCTAGTCCATGAATAAAAACAGGTCCATTCTGTAATTTCATATGCACAGCTAAACTTAGGCTATGTTATTTATAAAATCATGAGATGCAGTCATCTAAATGTAGTGGTTAAGGACATAGACTCTGGAATGTTACATCCTGACTCTGCCACTTATTAGGTGTATGCTTGATGTTAGTTTCATAATCTCTTGGTGCCTTCATTTCTTCCTCTGAAAAATGAGTAAAATTGTATCTATCACATAAGATTACAGTAAGAATTAAATAAGTGAATTAAATGAAGCACTAGTTGATGGAAAGGATGTATAAATAAATGTCATTAAAACTTAACAAATCCTTGCTGATGGCTTGGGCATATAGAAGATCTTATACGACCAAAATCTTAGGAAAATACATTAATATGATATTTCTGAAAGTTAGGGTTAAGCATTTGTTAAGTAGTCTTCTATAGGTTCCTACCTAGTGAAACTCTTAGTCTCCTTGTTCTGTGAAGAATCTGTCTTCCTCATTCTCATAACTCAAAAGATATATCTATTAACTCCTTCTGCCATGAAATGTTCGGTTCCCATTTCTGTCTCTCTGTCTCTGTCTTTCTGTCTCTGTCTCTGTCTCTCTCTCTCTTTTTTTTTTGTTTTGGTACCAGGGATTGAACTCAGGGTTACTCAACCACTGAGCCACATCCCCAGCCCTATTTTGTGTTTTATGTAGAGACAGGGTCTCAGTGAGTTGCTTAGTGTCTCGCTGTTGCTGAGGCTGGCTTTGAACTCACGATTCTCCAGTCTCAGCATCCCAAAGTGCTGGGATTACAGGTGTGCGCCACCGCACCCGGCTTGGGTTCCCATTTTTTTTTTACTCTATTTTCCAAAATAAGCAGTTGGAATTCCCTGGCACTTAAAGATACATTGCATTGGTTACTATCAAAGTTTGGATTTGGAGGTATTTCTCCAAGAGGACTCATTAACAAAAATAAACATAAAACAATACAAAATTTCCAAAACATAATGTTGTTCCATTGAAATAACAATGAATTTTTTTCTTTCATTAAAATAATTAGGTGGTTGATGGGTATAGAAACTGCCAAATCATGAAATTGTTGCAAGAAAGTCACTTCATTTCATCTCTTTTGAAACACAAGTTATATCTGTCTAGAAATACATGTTCAGACAGAATTGGAGATGTAAGTTTTTTTTTTTTGGCCAAAAGTGAGCAGGACAAGATGAAAAGAGCCTTTGGATCATTTTTCATGACAGAAAACTGTGGAACAAAAGAGAAAATGATGGAGAAATAGACTCAGACTTAATCACATTTCCAAGAATGGTTTGGTCAAGCTGAAGGAAGGTGTTGAACCAAAGTCAGTTATCAAATAAGTTTCACCTTTTATCATAAAGAACATGCTTTAATACTCCTACTGTGCTTAGATTTTAGAAACAGACCAAGGGATGTATGGTGTTACATAAATATGGTGGTGGATCCAATGGGGCAACAGCTGAGGCCATCACTTATACCTCCTACAAAATGAGCTCTAAGTAATGCATTTTCTTGCATAACACTCAATCCTCTCCATACTGTTCTAAAATCTATATATAATGGAAACTTCTTTTAAAAAATTTTATAAGATGTGTCTTTGAAATAATTTGTCTGATTAAAAGAGCATACACATACAGATGTACATACACATATATATGCTGGCCAGTGGCCAGGATAATGGAAGTATTTTATAAATAGGAACACATTTGCACACAATAATCAGGCTTAATATTGTAACTCAGTATCTAAAAATGAACATGGAGTAATAGTGCTCCTAAGGGAAAAAACATAATTAATGTATATATTAATAATATTCTATATGAAATATCAGTACAATGGAAGAATAGGAAAACATGTAGAAATAATTCTCCATCAAATCCTCCAAGAGAAAAAAATAGAGGCTGTTAAGTTTGGACTCTGAATACCTTCCTTTCCTAGAAGTACATGAGAGAGTGGTATCCTGGCTCTAACAGGTGCCAATGGGACAAAGGTCAGCAAACTAAGATTAAGAACTAATATTCCAATTTTCTGAGCTTTTCTAGATTTGTGTTTATACGTGATTAATATTCAAGATTTTCTTTTTGTTCTTGATTCAGTTTTTATCTTGATCAAATGTTTCCTTAACTGAAGGCAAAAGAATCTGTAAGCATATCTTCATAATCTTAGGAGATCACAGGAACAATTATTTTAATAAAGAACTTAATTGAATATAACATATTAGTGATAAAAACCTATAATATATTAATAAATTTTAATGATGTAATTATACTGCCAAATACTAATAATATAATAAAATGTTCTCATTTACGCTATCTGTCCAATGCAGTTCAGTGTGAGGCTTTGCCTCCCACAGTAGATCAGAGATCATGGATCCAGGTTGATGGTGGATTCACCAATATAGAAACTTTGGTCTTTTCAATTACTATAAGGTAGCAAGAGCCAGGTGCAGTGGCACAAGCCTATAATCCCAGCAGCTCGGGAGGCTGAAACAGGAGAATTGCAGTTCAAAGCCAGCCTCAGCAACGACGAGGTGCTACGCAACTCAGTGAGACCCTGTCTCTACATAAAACACAAAATAGGGCTGGGGATGTGGCTCAGTGGTCGAGAGCCCCTGAGTTCAATCCCTGGTACAGAAAAAAAATAAGGCAGCAAGAGAGTATCTCAATAGAAGTTACTTCAGGATGGAAGTAAACATCCATTGGCTAGGATAAGTCACATGTGTTCACCTAATTATGAAAGAGCGGAGAAGTGTGGTGGATTAGGTGTGATATTTTGGAGAGCTGTAAATATATACATGTCAAATATTCCCTTGATTCTTTCTTCCTACTCATAGAACACAATTATTCCCTCCTCAAAGAAGCTGATCCTCCCATAATATTTTAGTGGTACAAGGGCTATTAAGTTGAATTCTTGATAAACATTTTATTTAAAAAATTATTAGACTATTTCATACAGCTTTGTTTTCAGCCTCTCACCTTCTTCCTTGTTCTTTCTATTTCTCCTGTTCTTTCCAAACTGTCGCCCTTTTCCTATTAAGAGTGATTATAGAAAACAATATATTTCATTTTTTTCTTTCCATGAAATTTAGCATTCTCTTTCTATTGTTACAAGTTATAGACCCTATCTCAGGCTTATGCTTTTATTCCCAAATGACTATTCGAGGGTTTTGCATCTGGATTGAAATAATATTACAAATTGGTTACTCTTACTGATATGGTGATTAGTAAATGGTATATTTACCACGAAAAATTTGTCTATTATAGTAAAAGGATTAGTGGGTAGAAAATTATATGATCTAATATACATATGTTTTTACCTAAGCTATAGGACATCTTACCTTTAGACTTATAAACTTCTAGTACTGGTCTCTGCCTGGAAGCACCTTCCCAAATGCACACAGAGTAGCTACAAATAAATTTCCACAAAAAATCTAGATGTGTAAATCCAAACGTAGCAAAGGATAACAAATAGTAGAAATTCTGTGAAGGTTTTTGAAATGTTTAAAAGCTACATGACTACTATGTTTCCAGAGTGTATGTACTTTAGCTTATGGGAATATATATGTACTAGTTCATAGTCTGGTAACTGCCCAATACCAAATGCAATCAGAAGAGTAATCAAGCATACCTATCTTTATCTTTCTGTTCCCAAATAAAATGGATTGTTGGAATTAGTTCCTGTTAGCTCATCACAGAAGAATAGATCAGACTCATAGAATATTATAGCTGAAAAGTACATTAGGAATTATCTACTGCAATGCCCTCAGTGTATACCTGAGAAAATGGAGGCCCAGAGAATTTTGGTGACTCTTCAGTTCTATTCATAGTGAGTTGGATATAAAATCCAAATCTTCTCACTCTTAGTCTATTGCTTTTCCAATATCCCAGGTTAGGATACTGCATTCCCTAAAGCTTTGCCTAAAGCCTTTGACTCAAATACTTCAGACATCTTAGAACATTTTTCTTCACTGTGGCAACCAACACATTTTCAAGGGCAATAAAGTATTCTTTTTACATCAGTACAACCAAAATACACTGTGAAAAGGTTAACGGTATTACAGTTTGTCATTCTGCTATTTTGTCTTTAAGTAAGTAGGAGAGCCTGTGGGAGCAACTTGGGGTAATAAAGGTTAATCACTGGGAGCTTAAGGGTGCTTATGCTTAATTGGTGGGCAATTAAAGATGCTCAAGGTTAATAACTGCATTTTCAAAGCCAGTAATTCCTTTCATAGAAAGCTTCCCCTGTGGGATTTGCCAAACCTATCAATCAGTTCTAGTCACTAGCCAAAGGAATAGCAAATTCAGGAGCCTATCTCATGGTGTAATTTAATTTTATTTAAAGAGAATTTGGTTATCTTCAAAGGACTTCATTCTTTTCTGACTTTATATCCAAATGATTTTAATTTTGCCTTATGGAATAAAACCCAAATGTTACTTTTTGAAGGACTATAAAGCTGATAAAATAAGTTCACTGCATTGTTTTAAGCTTAGTGGCTGTATTTGCAGGACTAGCTTAGGCATTTCCAAGATGATATAGTTAGATCTTCAGTGTCCATATGTTAAAGGATTAGTCTCCAGTTTGGCACTCTTCACAGGTGGTAGAAATTTTAAGATGTAGGACTTAGTGGGAAGTCTTCCAGTCATTAGAGATGTTCCCTCAATGAGGGTTATGAAACCCTGGTCTCTTTCACTTTGCACTTCCCAGCCAGGTTGAAGAAAAGTTTTACTCTGACCATCCTTCTTGCCATGCTGTAATGCTTCACCGCAGGCCCAAAATCAATGGGGTCAATTGATCATGACTTGAACCTTCGGAATAGTGAGCCAAATAAAACTTTTATCTTTGTAAGTTGAATTATTTCATGCATTTGTCACAGTAATAGAAAATTGACTAATGTAGAAAATTGATGCTAACAGGAAGAGCAGTTGTTGCTGTACCCAAGATGATGTGAAGAAGCCTTTAGAATAAATTTTCAGGAATTTGGCAAAGTTTGGAGAAATTAAAAAAAAACTACAATTACTTCAAGCAGAGTTAATGGTTAACAGGTGATTCTGCTATATCTCAGAAGACTAGGTTGCTGATAGGAATATGGACAGTAAAGGTCATGCTGATAAAGTCTCAAATGGAAAGGAAGATTCTGATGGAAATTGGAATAGAGGCCACCTGTTTTACACCATGGTAAAAGAGTTTGGAAAAAAATTATTCATGCCCTGAGACTTTGTAGGCGGTTCACCTTAAAGGTGATGGACTAGTTTAACTGGTACAGGAAATTTCAAAGCAGCATGGCATTCAGGAAATAACAGAGTATTACTGACTGCTTTGGGCCAAATTTACAATGTAAATCAGGAGCAAAGAGGAACAGAGCAGATATATTTGGCAATTTTTCAGTTTGGCCAGAAAAGGAGTGCATTAAAAGGTGCAGTGAAGGAGAGTGAAGTTGCTAAAGAGATTAGCACCATTAAAAATAAACCAAATGCTTTACACTGGGACAACAGAAAAGAGGCCTTGAGGACATCTCAGGATATGGTAAAACCCCACTCATCATCACAGGCTTGAAGGTATAAAAGAAAAAATGTTTTCGAAAACTTCCCAGGGTAGCATCTTTTGAGATGGAAACCATGGTGTGTGTGTCTTGTTCACCCAGTACTGCTAAGGGAACTATTGTTGGCAAGGCACTTGCAGATACCTGTAGCCATGGTTCAAGTGGGTCCAGCTACAGTATGCCATTGGCAGACCATGGCATCATTCATGTGATACTACTTTTTCAGGCATACACAATGCAAGAGAGTTGGGTTCATGAAGGATTCCACTGAGATTTCAGAGGAAAATCTAGGAGGCCTGTGTGTTGTGGGGTCAGAATCCCTGAAAGCAGCCCCTGACAGGACAATGCATGGAGCTCTGAGAGTGAGAAGCTGCATTAAAGACCCCAGGAATTTAGAGATGCCAGCAATGTAGAACACTTTGGCAGCAAAGAGAGAGGCTCTGTTGGGCACAGACAGTCAAGAATCAGGGATGGAGAACCCATATTCTACCACCATCTGCCCTGGATGACAGACATAAAGATTTAGGATTGAATGTGTGCCCTGCTGTGCTTTGATTTTATTGATCCCTCCTTATTATTTCCCTATTTTGTTTTGAAATAACAGTGTTTGCCCTGTGTCATTGTCCTTTGGAAGTATGTAGCTTTCTTTCTGGTTTTTAGAGAGTCTCATAGATAAGTTTGCCTTGAGTCTCAGGGAGACTTTGAACTTGGACTTTTGGGCAATGCTGAAAAATTTAAGACTGGGGACTCTTGTGGATGCACTAAATTCATTTTTCATTGTGAAATGGACATGAGCTTTCAGGAGCCTGAGGCAGAATATTATAATTTCAATCTGCAATGTCCCCCCAAAACCCATGTGTTAAAGTCTTAATCCTTAGCTTGGTACTATTGGGAGGTGGTAGGAACATTAAAGGGGGGCTTAGTGGGAGGTCTTGTAATCATTGGTGATTAGATGCCCTCCAAAGGAATTGTGGGAGCCAGTCTCTTTCTCTTTTCATTTCCTGACCATGAAATGAGCAGCTTTGCCTCACCCTGTACTTCCCACCATGATATGCAGCCTCACCAAAGTCCCAGAAGTTATACAGTGGATCAATCGTGGACTGGAACATTGAAAACTGTGAGCCCAAATAAAACTTTTCTCTTAGTAAGTTAATTTATCTCAAGCATTTAGTATAGTAACAGAAATCTGACTAATGCACAAGATTAGTCAGTACGATTAAAAGTTATTTGCTAATCATCATAAGATACTAAATTACCACTGGCTAATGACCAACAATGTTAAATATATATGATAAAAAGTTCAAATAAATTTTAAATGTGGAAGGGAACTTAAAGACTCTGCACTCATTTTACAAGTGGTAAACTGACCTCTCTGGAGACACTGAATTACATGCTTAAGGTCATGTATCTCACTTAAGGACCTCATCTTTTGATGCCTGGGAATAATTTAGTTACAGTTATCCCACAGCTTTGAGCCAAATATTACAGGGTCAATGTAACGTGAATAAAGATACCATCCAGGGAAAGGCTAGTAAGTCAGGCTTGTATTTATTTGGAAAGCTTGTGTTTGTAAAGCATAAAAAGAAGACATAACCAAAAACAAATGCAATTAATATTAGAAGTGGAAGGAATTTGCCCATGCTTTCTCATAAGTGACAAACCCTTTTAAATCTTATGCTGGACTAGAATCAGCTATCCTTCTCATTAAATTCCAATTGCTTTGCTATTCCTTACTAAGGAATCAATCTTGATCAATACTTCTGGAGAAATCAGACATTGATGACTTCAGTATTATATAGGTGGGTTTAGAAATTACTTATACTACTCATTGACAAATTTTGAAATGTTTATCACTGAATGAAAGTTGAAGATGTGTGTGAAATTGTCATTTATCTCCCTTTGTCAATAATAACTTGTTCCTGCAGTAAATGAAAATGGATTCCAGAGATTGATTTATTTAAAATCACTCCGTGGGGAATTTCATTCCCATATGCCAATCTTCTCCTTCTAATTTTTTTACCTTGTTCTATATTGTAAAAAGAAGAGAAAATATACTGCATTCCTAATGCAATGTTTAGTTAATATGTTTAATTAATGGAAACAGATTTGCTGTTTATTCTGATTATCTGGAAGGTTTAAGCAACATGATATTTATGCCAAGCATGAAATCAGTGGCATGACCCCAAGAGGACTATTGGAAAATATTGTTAGTGGCTCTTAGCAGGATGCTTCATGGCAAGCTCAGGATGCTCAGTATATATGGATGTAGGTAAGCAACTCCAGTAGGCAAAAGCTATAACTTACAGGTATGCTTTCACAGTAATCCTTATAATTAAGTAGGAAATTACAACAGAAAAACCCAAGTGCTGCTTAAAAACCAAACGCATTAGTTTTTGGTTAATCATGATGAAATAATGATTGCTGTAAGCAATTTCCCATTTCCTAATCTCAGCGGTGTTGCTTGATCCTCAGATTTGTTCATGAAGGAATAATTATTGCCACTTGTAACCCAGTCAAGAATCAGAAACTGCTAATAGCCTAGGATTTCAAACTACTGGATTTTTTCTCTTTTGATTGCCTGATTATTTGATTTGCACTTGACTCATTGTATTCTCTAGGAAGCTCATTGAGAAAAGATATCTTTCTATACTGTGAAGATTAATCACAGGGAAAAACAAGATTAGGGAGGAGTATTCTTTGCTGAAAATGTGACTTCGGCTGCTATTTGCAGTTAGTTTAATGTCATGTTTATTTAAGAGCATGCAGAAATTAGGAGTAAATTCTTGTATAATTTTTAATGAGAGTTTTTTTTTCATTCCAAATTGTTGAAATAGAATCAGAGAGGGAAACTCAGAGAGCAGTATTTTGAATTAATAGAGAGTTAAATAGCTGGTGATTAGAATTGAGAGAATGCAATGGGCTAATGTTTTAGAAGTAGGCTTTCTGGAAGCTGGATGGTCCCATTTCAAGTGTAATACACAGAACAAAATCCCTACATTGGGAAAGAAGCTGGACTTAGATATCTTTTCTAATTTTTTCTTAACTAGAATTCTAGATTTTAGATTTCTTTTTTTGACTTTGCCTACAATGCACACCAAAGTCTGCTCTCCAAAAGATGGATCATAGACTGTTTTCATATCAATTCAGGAAATATGACCCTAAAAAGGTACCCACTGTACCTCAACCTTATCAGGTTTACATTTTTAAGTAACATATATGTCCTAACCTGAATGAAAGATAGTGAGGAAGAATTCTAGGTTTTTAGTCAGCTTTTTGTCCCTGTGGCCAAAATACCAAAAAAGGACAACTTAAAGGAGGAAAACATTATTTTGGCTCACAGTTTCAGAGATTCAGTCCACAATCAGCTAATTCCAATGTTCTGAGATCCAGATAAGTCAGAACATCATGGCAGAAGGATGTGACAGAGGAAAGCTTCTCAGTTCATGATGGCCAGGAAGCAGAGAGAGCTTCAATTCAAGGATCCAGGGACCATAAAATCCCCAAGGGCACACCTACTAATGATTTAATATTTCTTCTTTTTTCAGTATGTAAGCATTTTAGATTGGCTTCTTTCACTTAGTAAGAGAATTTAAGGTTCTTCCATGTCTCTTCATGACTGGAAACTCATTTCTTTCTAGCAATAAATAATATTCCATTGTGTGGATGTACTGAAATTTATGCAGTCATGTATTAAAAGAAATTTTTTAAAAAATTTATGTATTCTACTTAGGTATACATGACAGCAGAATGCATTTTGATTAATTGTACACAAATGGAGCACAACTTTTCATTTCCCTGGTTGTATACAATATAGAGTTACATCATATGTGCAGTCATACATGTATCTAGGTCAATGATGTTAATCTCATTCCACCATCTTTCCTGCCACCATGACCCTCCCCCACCTCCCTCCCCTATGGCCAAGATTTCTCTATTCTTCCCAATACCCCTTTTCCCATTATGGGTCAGCATCCACTTATCAGAGAGAACAGTTGGCCTTTGGACTTTAGAGTTGGATTACTTCGCTTAGCATCATGTTCTCCAATTCCATCTATTTACCTGCAAATGCCATAACTTTATTTTCTTTTAATGCTGAGTAGTAGTCCATTGTGTATATATACCACAGTTTTTTTATCCATTCATCTATGGAAGGGCATCTAAGTTGCTTCCACAGTTGAGCAATTGTGAATTGAGCTACTGTAAACATTGAAGTGGCTGTGTTAGTGTAGAACATTGTTTTGAAATACTTTGGGTGTAGACCAAGGAGTGGAATAGCTGGGTCAAATGGTGGTTCCATTCCAAGTTTTCTAAGGAATCTCCATACTGCTTTCGAGATTGGTTGTAACAAATTGCAGTCCCACCAGCAATGGATGAGGGTACATTTTCCTCCACATCCTCACCAACACTTATTGTTGTTTGTATTCTTTATAACTGCAATTCTGACTGAGGTGAGATGAAATCTTAGTTTTCATTTGTATTTCTCTAATTGATAGAGACGTTGAACAGTTTTTCATATATTGGTTGATCAATTGTGTATCTTGTGTGTCTGTTCAGCTCCTTAGCCCATTTATTGATTAGATTTTTTTTGGTGTTAAGTTTTTTGAATTCTTTATATATCCTGGAGATCAGTGCTCTATCTGATGTGCATGTTGCAAAAATTTGCTTCCCGAAGTAGGCTCTCTGTTCACCTTATTGATTGTTTCTTTTGCTGAGAAGAAGCTTTTTAGTTTGAATCCATCCCATTTATTGATTCTTGCTTTTATTTTTTGTGCTTTAGGAGTCTTGTTAAGGAAGTTGCAGCCTAATATGATGTGATGAAGATTGGGGCCTACTTTCTCCTCAATTAGGCGCAGGGTCTCTGATCTAATTCCTAAGTCTTTGATCCACTTTGATTTGAGTTTTGTGCATGATGAGAGATAGGGGTTTAGTTTCATTTTGCTGCATATGGATTTCCAGTTTTCCCAGCATTATTTGTTGAAGAGGCTATCTTTTCTCTAGTGTATGTTTTTGGTACCTTTGTCTAGTATGATATAATTGCATTTATGTGGGTTTGTCTCTGTGTCTTCTATTCTATACCATTGGTCTACCTGTCTACTTTGGTGCCAATACCATGCTGTTTTTATTACTATTGCTCTGTAATATAGTTTAAGGTCTGGTATTGTGATGCCTCCTGCTTTGCTCTTCTTGCTAAGGATTGCTTTGTCTATTCTGGATCTCTTATTTTTCCAAATGAATTTCATGATTGTGTTTTTTATTTCTAGAAGAAATGACTTTGGTATTTTAATTAGAATCACATTGAATAAATATAGCACTTTAGGTAGTATGGCCATTTTGACAATGTTAATTCTGCCTATCCAAGAGAGAGAGAGAGATCTTTCCATCTTCAAAGATATTCTTCAATTTCTTTCTTCAGTGTTCTGTAGTTTTCATTGTAGAAGTCTTTCACCTCTTTTGTTAAATTGATTTACAAGTATTTTTTTTTGGAGGGCCTATTGTGAATGGGGTAGATTTTCTAATTTCTCTTTCAGAGGATTCATCACTGATGTATAGAAATGCATTGGATTTATGGGTATTGATTTTATATCCTATTACTTTGCTGAATTCATTTATTAATTCTAGAAATTTTCTGGTGGAATTTTTTGGATCCTCTGAGTAAGGAATCATGTCATTGGCAAATAATGATAGTTTGAGTTCTTTTTTTCCTATTGATATCCCTTTAATTTCTTTCATCAATTTAATTGCTCTGTCTAGAGTTTCAAGGGCAATGTTGATTAAAAGTGGTGAAAGAGGGCATCCCTGTCTTGTTCACATTTTTAGAGAGAATGCTTCCAATTCTTCTTCATTTAGGATGCTGATGGCCTTCAGTATTGCATAAGTAGCTTTTACAACATTGAAGTATGTTCCTACTATCCCTAGTTTTTCTAGTACTTTGAGCATGGAGAAGTGCTGTATTTTACCAAATGCTTTCTCAGCATCTATAGAGATAATCATATGATTCTTGACTTTAAGTCTATTGATGTGATGATCTACGTTTATTGATTTCTGTATGTTGAATTAACCTTGCATACCTGGGATGAAACCCACTTGATTGTATTGCACTATCGTTTTAATGTTTTTGTATGCAATTTGCCAGAATTTTATTGAGATTTTTCACATCAATATTCATCAGGTATATTGGTCTGAAGTTTTCTTTCTTTGATGTGTCTTTGGTTTTGGAATCAGGGTGATACTAGCCTTATACAATGAGTTTGGCAGGGTTCCCACCATTCCTTTTTCATGGAATAATTTGAGGGAGTATCAGTATTAATTCTTATTTGGACATCTTCTAAACTAGGCTGAGAATCTGTCTGGTCCCTGGTTCCTCTTGGTTGGTAAGTTTTTAATGACATCTTCTATTTCTTTGCTTAAAATTGATCTGTTAAAATCGTGTATGTTCTCCTGATTCAGTTTGGGCAGATAAAATGCTTCTAGAAATTTGTGTCTTCAGGACTTTCTATACTGTAGTATAGATTTTCAAAATAGTTTTGAATTATATTCTGTATTTCAATAGTGTCTGTCATGATATTTCCATTTTCATCTTGAATTTTAGTAATTTGAGTTTTCTCTCTCCTTTTTGTTAGGGTAGCTAAGGGTTTATCAATTTTATTTATTTTTTAAAAGAACCAGCATTTTTGCCAATTTTTGAATTGTTTCCTGTTTCAATTTCATTGATTTCAGCCCTTATTTTAATTATTGTCTGTCTTCTACTTCTTTTGATGTTGATTTTTTTCTTCTTTTTCTAGAGCTTTGAGATGTAATATCAGGTTGTTTATTTATTGACTTTTTCTTCTTTTAATGAATGAGCTCAATGCAATCAACTTTCCTCTTAGCACGGCCTTCATAGTGTCCCAGAGGTTTTGATGTGTTGTATCAGATTTCTCATTTACCCATAAGAATTTTTTATCTCCTCCTTGATGTCTTCTGTTATCCATTCAATAGTATATTATTTAGTCTCCAGGTAAAGGAGTAACTTCTATTGTTTAATTTTATCATTGATTTCAAATTTCATTCCACTGTGGTCTGATAGAATGCAGGGTAGTATCTCTATGTTTTTTGTATCTGATAGAATGCAGGGTAGTATCTCTATGTTTTTTGTACTTCCTAAGACTTGCTTTGTGGCATAACATATGGTCTATTTTAGAGAAGGATCCATGTGCTGCTGAGGAAAAAGTGTATTCACTTGTTGATGGATGAAATATTCTGTATAATTCTGTTAATTCAAAATTGTTGATTGTATTGTTGAGTTCTATTGTTTCTTTGTTTAGTATTTGTTTGGAAGATCTATCTAGTGGTGAGAGAGATGTGTTAAAGTCACCCAGTATTATTGCATTGTGGTCTATTTGATTCTTGAACCTGAGAAGAATTTGTTTGATATATGTGGATGCTCCATTGTTTGGGGCATAAATATTTAAATTGTTATGTCTTCTTGATGTATGGTTGCCTCAAGCAGTATGAAATGTCCTTCTTTATCCCTTGTGACTACCCTTTTTTTGAAGTCCACTTTATCTGTTATGAAGATGAAAACCCATGCTTGTTTATGAGGTCCATGTGAATGGTATGTTTTTTCCCATCTTTCACCTTCAGTCTGTGCATGTCTTTTTCTATGAGATGAGTCTCTTAAAGGCAGCATATTGTTGGGTCTTTTTAAAAAATACAATCTACCAGTATGTCTTTTATTTGATGAGTTTAGGCCATTAAAGTTCAGCATTATTATTGAAATATGCTTTGTATTCCCACTCATTTTGGCTTATTTTTGTTTTTTAACTTGACTTGCTTTCTCCTTTGATTGGCTTTTCTTTTAGTGTAGTTCCTCCCTTTGCCAAATCTCATTGTTGTTTTTCATTTCCTCCTCATTGTATATTTTCTGAGAATGTTCTATGGTGCAGGCTTTCTCATTGTAAATTCTTTTAACTTTTGTTTGTCATGGAAGGCTCTTATTTCATCATCAAATATGAAGCTTAATTTTGCTGGATATAAAATTCTTGGTTGGCACACATTTTCTTTCAGAGCTTGGTATATGTTGTTCTAGGATCTCCTGGCTATGAGTATCTAGGTTTAGACATCTGCTGAAATACAAATTGTTTTCGCCTGTATGTAATCTGAAACTTCTCTCTTGCAGCTTTTAATATTCTATTCTTATTGTGTATGCTAGTCAATTTTATTGTAATGTGCCTTGGTGTGTTTCTGTTTTAGTTTTGTACATTTGTTGTCCTATAAGCCTCTTGTATTTGGTTTTCCAATTCATTCTTCATGTTTGGGAAATTTTCTGATATTATTTCATTGACGAGATTGTGCATTTCTTTGGTTTGTGCCTTTCTCTATTTTTAGATTTGGTCTTTTCATGTTATCCCATAATTCTTGGATGTTCTGTTCATAGTTTCTTACAATCTTCATTATGTGGTCAACTTTGTTTTCAAGATTATATATTTTGTTTTTAATGTCTAAGGTTCTGTCTTCCAAGTTTCTAGTCTGTTGTTGATGCTTTCTATTGAATTTTTTATTTGGTTTATTGTCTCCTTTATTTCAAGGATTTCTGCTTGATTTTTTTTCAGAGTCTCCATCTCTTTCTTGAAGTAATCTTTTGCTCCCTGTATTTGCTCTCTAATCTCTTTGTTGGAGTGATAAATTGTTGCCTGTAATTGCTCTCTTATATTATTCTATGCTTCACAGATCATTTTAATTATGTACGTTCTGAACTCCTTTTCTGACTTTTCATCTGCTGTGCTGTCAATGGATTCTATTATGGTAGCATCTTGGTTTGATTGGGGCATTTTCTTCCCTTGCTTTTTCATGCTGGTCATGTGTCTTCCCCTCTAGCCATACCAATCTGAGGTATTATACTTTCTACTCTATAATCTTGTAGTGTCCCTACAGGTTATCACAATACCTCCCCTCTTTGTAACTGCACCTGCAGAGTTCTCAGGGTTGGTCATCCCAGTCTTGGCTCTTGTCTCTAGATGGAAGCAGGCTGAGACAGCCACGTGTTGGTAGATGGGGGGCAGCAGTGCAGTTGGTCTCCTCTCCACACCTCATAATTTAATATTTTACCTCTGAACAATCCTGTATTGTCTCACACATGAGCTTTCAGGGGACACCTCATATCCAAACGGTAACACTGTGCATCCTAGCAGGCTGTTGGAAGTCATATTTCAGACAAGTCTTGCCCTGAGGCTTTACTGAACACCTGAAAAATTATATTCCCTGTACTTGAAACCTAAGAATCTTAAATTTACTGTGTTTATGTGAAATGAAGCTTCTTTCAATACAAGGTTTGGTACAAAATGAAACACAGTGAAGTGCAGTAGATACATATTTGGTAGCTGTGATAAATGGATTAAATAAAATTATATCATAAATCAAGTTTCCACAAAACAACAAAATTATTTTTCTTCTTATGTTTCTAAAATGTCTCATTAAGGATTGATTTGTATAGTAATTAAATAAATTATTATAAGGGCCTCTTATTTCATTAGTTCCCTGTTAACTCTTATTTTTTAAAGAATTTAACTTTAAGTTTTTTTAATTTGATTTTTGTGTGATGCTGAGGAACAAACCCAGTGCCTCACCCATGCTAGGCAAGTTTTCTACCACTGAGCTATAGCCCCAGCCCTAAATCTTATTTTTAAAACTTTTATTGATGTATAGTTGACAAGTAAAAAGATATACAGAAGTAATGTATATAAATTAATTAATTTGGAGATCCAGCATCACAATCAAGACCATAAACATATTTATCCAAAATTTTCTCCTATCTCCATTATTTTTATTATTTTTATTTTTTATTTTCTGATAAGATTATTAACATAAGATTTACCTTCTCAGCAAATTTTATGCATATAATATTGTTAACTATTTGCACCATATTGTTCAAGAGATCTCAACAATTTTAATCATATTAAGTACAGTTATTAGGTAATAATGTTTTGTGGTAATAAATATTCTTAATGGTTTTTATATCAGTGTTAAATGTGATTTATATGCCACCATTACAGTATTGCCATAATACGTGTTTGTCTATATATTTGCCTTTATCCGTTTGATTTATTCTTTGACATGTTTTATGTTGTTTTTCAGCATCCTTTCATTTTAACTTATAGAACTCCTTTTTGCACTTCTTCTAGGGCAGGTCTAGTGATAATAAACTGCCTCCAATTTTGCTTATTTGGGAAAGTCTTACCACTCCTTCATTTTATTTATTTATTTATTTTTAAATTTATTCTAATTATGTATACATGACAGCAGAATGCATTTTAATTCATTGTACACAAATAGAGCACAACTTTTCATTTTTCTGGTTGTACACAATGTAGAGTTGCACCACATGTGCAGTCATACATGTACCTGGTGTAATGATATTCATCTCATTCCACTATCTTTCCTGCCCACATGTCCCTCCTCTCCCCTTTCCTCCTGCCCCTTTGACCAATGTTTCTTCATTCATCCATGCCCCCTCTCCCATTATGATCAATCAGCATTCACTTATCAGAGAGAACATTTGGCATTTGGTTTTTTGAGATTGGCTTACTTCACTTAACATGATATTCTCCAACCCCATCAATTTACCTGAAAATGCCATAATTTTATTTTTTAATGCTGAGTAGTAGTCCATTGTGTATATATACCACAGTTTCTTTACCCATTCATCTATTGAAGGGCATCTAGGTTGGTTCCACAGTTTAGCTATTTGTGAATTGTGTTGCTATAAACATTGAAGTGGCTGTGTCACTGTAGTATGCTGTTTTAAAATCCTTTGGGTGTACACCAAGGAGAGGAATAGCTGGGTCAAATGGTGGTTCCATTTCAAGTTTTCTAAGGAATCTCCATACTGCTTTCCAGATTGGTTACCTTAATTTGCAGTCCCACCAGCAATATATTTAAAGTGCAATTTTCCCAGATATACTGTTTTTGATTAGCAGTTTCCCATTGAATCTTCTATTTGTACAAAACAATTATGCTTGTGATTGCTGTGGCAGCCAGACAAAAGTATATAATTGAGTCTAATAGGCTGAGTTTAAATATCTTTCTTTTTTTTCTGGAAAAATATTTGATTTGGATACCATTTGAGTACAACTCCAAAATATTCTTGTATTGGAAGCTTTATCCCCTGTAAGGTAGTTTTGAGGTGGTGGAACCTTTAAGAACCGGGGCTTCATGAGAGGTGGTTTGGTCATTGGGTTTTTCATCCTTTGAGAGAATTAACATAGTTCTTCTGAGAGTCCAGTTAGTTCCTATGAAAGTGACTTGTTATAAAAAGAGCAAAATTGGCCTCAATCTCTCTGGCTTTCTATATTAATATATGGTGTCATCTACACACACTCCTACTATTGTGATGTCATCCATTATGAGGCCCTCACCAGAAGCTGATCAGATAAGGCCCCTGATGCTGAACTATCAGCCTCCAAAACTGTAAGTCATATAAACATCTCTGTTTTATTAAGTATCCAGCCTCAGGTATTTTCCTATAGCATCATAAAATGAATTATGACATAGTCTAGCTTTTATTCCCTATTTTTTGTTTTAAACTAGCATAGAAAAATAATTCTCAATTATTAGAAAGATCAACAATATACTTATGATAAAAACATTTGATATAGGGTGTAGTGATGGAGTAATATGGAATTGTGAGCAGCTACTACACAGTTAAGGTGATAGCTACTATTTAGTTAAGCAAGAATATGTGTACAGTAATGCTATATCTCTCCAAATTTCAAAAAACTAATAACTCAGAATTTTATATGCTATCTCTTGATTTTAAAATATTGGCAACTATTGTGAAAATATTTTAAAAATTCTCTGTGGGTTCAACAAAAACCATCTATGGGTCAGTTTATGTTCCAGTTTTCCTTAAGCATTCTGAATGAATGAATCAGAACCATTTTGAGAGCCTATGTTAGGAATTTATTGGAAGTACTGGAAGGAAGTCATAGCAGTTCTAACTCATAGTAGACGGTCTTATTTCTGTTCACTACCAAAGCCTTAGAACCTATTGAATTGTTCAACTGTCTCACTGAAAGAGAGGAAATGTTACATTTTTTAAAGGGGGAAAAAGGGTTTGGATAAAGTTCTATTCACCTATACTATTTGTCATGGTAATTGCTATTTTAAAGCACTCATTGTTGTCAGAAAATCTTTGTGATATTATTTATTCCTCATAGGAAATTTATAGGGTAAATGTTATAATTCTTATTTGTTGTTGTACTCTACAGACACATGCTGAACCCTAATCAAAATTTTGTTCAGATGTACAGGCTAACACACACACACACATCCACACACCAAGTGATTATGAAGAGATTTATTAGTTACATAATGAAGTTTTGTGGGAATAGCATAGGAATCTCCCCAAACTGGTGTAAAAACAACTTGAGAGAGTGGAGAAAAAAGACTGGATTAGGATTTATTTCTATGGTTAGAGGTGGGACTGGTTTAAGAGTTACTAGTCACAAACAGGAACTTGCATGATTTGAACCTTCTACCATTACTAAAGGAGAGAGAGCACTCTGGATTTCTTATCAGGATTTCAGATGTGTAACAGAAGAGACAGAGATGCAGTTTTAAAGTGATCTGAAGTCAAATACCTAAAAATGGAATCAGTATGTACTACAAAGTTTTGCATATGAAGATCTGATATTCAGGTAATTATGGATTTGTTCAAGACTATATGGTAGAGTATGGATTCAAACTGACGTTCTCGTCACTATTTCTTGTTACAAAACTATCTGGCAGCTTGATTTAAAATGTACAGAATTAGTTGTTTGCATTTAAGAGCTAGATTTCACACACAAATAAATCATACCTGACTTCCCATATATATAACTAGCTGGAGCCAAACAGAACTAGAGAGAATGTGCTTTTTAGTTCATCAGAGTTTCCCCTTATTCCATATTGTCTCTTGACACTGAAGCAAAATATTGCTTGATACTAATAATCATACTTGTCTGATTTCTCTTCAGAAGTTTAATTGTATTATGTCTTGGCATGAATTTGAGATGTTTTCAGACATTTATTCAAATACTTTTTCAGCTCCACCTTTAGTCTCCTTCTAGGCCTCTTAAAACAGAAACTTTGGATCTTTTTGACATTTTCTCTCAGATCCCTGAGGAGCTAGTCTTGTTTTCCAATCTTTTTCTCTGTTATCTAGTCTAGGTAAATTTGAACCTCAAGTTCAGTGATTTTATACTGGGTCATCTTTAGTTTACTACTGAGACAATCCAGTGAATCTCTTATTTCAGTTATCATATTCCTTTGTTTTCATATAATTTCCACTTTTTTAAAAATAAATTCTATTTATTTGCTGAGATTTTGTATTTTAACATTATTTTCAAGGGAACTTGTGATTGTTGAAGCATCTTTGTGCATGAAAGTTTTTGTCAGATTATTCCAGCATCTATATTTTTTCATACTTTTAAAATTTGGATAGTTTTGAATATAATTATTTTTTAAATTTGTTCTTTTTAGCTATACATGATTTGTTTTGATGTTGATATCAGTTTAATGACTTTTCTCAATTTGTGATTTTTCTGGTTATTGACATGATGAGTGATTTTCTTTTATATTTTGGACATATTGGCTATTACAAGAGAAGACTCTGAGTACTATTTACATTTTTTCTTATAGCAGGTAGTTATGCTATTTAGGTTTAGCATATCATTCCTAGCCTACTTTTGTGGACTACTTTCAATAACAATTTCATTTTCTGAATCTTTGTAGTGATATTTTGGTTCGTTTAGTTTAGTGTCACTGTGCTCACATTACTCTCTCCTAGCACTGAATAAAGGGGCAGAAAGAATCTCTCTAGTTTGGCATAGGGAGAGAGTCTCTATCCTGGAGGAATAAAGAAAACTTTCCTGGCTGGTGCTTGTTATGGCTCATTTTCCAGTGCCATCTAATGTCTCTAAATTGGGGACAGTAGTCTCAGGCCCAATAAGGATAGTGCTACTTCTTGGGATGGACCATTTATTATACTATGATCTTCCCTACCACAGTGCTAACAAACTATCTAATGTTCTCAGTAGGGGAAAAAAAAGACCATTTCCTGGCAAAGTTCTTGTGACAGAATTCCCCTTATTGGTGCTGTCTGACTACCTGATACGTTTGTGTAGTGGAGGAAATTATCAGGTCTAACAGGGTTTGTGAGAGCTTCCCCTGTGTCAGTGGGGCTCCTGATTAATCCCCATTGCTGATTCCACTGACTGTGCCTACTATCATCAGCTGGGCTTCCATTAAATCTATGAAAAGAATAAGTCCACCTGAATCATTTTCTGTTACTGGGTTGGAAGCAGAATATGCTGATCCTAGATTACCTTGTACTATTGGGTAGTGTTTTAAGATGTTCTGCCACCATGTTTTTTCTTCAGTCTCAGTATCTCTCAATATAAGTACATCTTTCTTTTTTCACACTTCAGATTTCTGCTGTTGTTCCATCTTATATTGTTTTCAGAGAGAACAGGGGAGAGAGAGAGAAAGATGAATATACACAGTCTTTTTTTGACTACATCTTGCTTTTCTTACATTTGATCCACTTCTATGTTAATCTTCATAGAAGCATGGCCATTCTAATTTTTATTGCCTGTACTTAACTACCTATACTAAAGAAAAAAAATAACCTGCACATCAGAGTGCTTTCTATATTCAGGAACATCTCTCCCAGCTCTCCTTCCTTTCAGTTTATGCCACATATTGGATCTGTGATTTCCTTGAGAAGAAGATTTTGTCTTAAAATGTGCCTTCTAAGCCGGGCGCGGTGGCTCAAGCCTGTAATCCCAGCACTTAGGGAGGCTGAGACAGGAGAATCACGAGTTCAAAGCCAGCCTCAGCAATGGCGAGGTGCTAAGCAACTCAGTGAGACCCTGTCTCTACATAAAAACACAAAATAGGGCTGGGGATGTGGCTCAGTGGTCAAGTACCCCTGAGTTCAATCCCCAGTACCAAAAAAAAAAAAAAAAAAAAAAATGTGCCTTCTATCACTAGTGATGTGTTATTATGCTGTGTAGTGAAAAATTTTCTGAGGATTTAGAATTTATATGAACAGTATTAAGGATTTTCCCTTACCCTGTTTTCTTAGTCCATTGTATTCATAAAAAATCTCAAGAACATTTCCTCTTCTCCCCAGTACCCGCAAGCCTCCATAACGAAAGCCTCCTAAAGACAAGTTGCTAGAAAACCGCAGATTAAAGCCAATAACTTTCCCTCACATCTCATACATTTTAAAAACCCTCTTCTCAAATATTTATTCCCCAGAAGGCCCACCATTCTCTAGATCCAGACTCCATTTCCAAATTCATTGCTGACTACTGCCCTCTTTGTGTATTCAGTCACAATAGTCCCCTTTTAACCATGGTGGATGTTTCAAGGTCCCTAGTAGATGCCTGAAACTATGGATAATACCAAACTCTGTATATAATATATTCTTTCCTTTACATATATTCCTCCTATATAGTTGAACTTATAAATTAGGTACAGTAAGAGATAACCAATAATAACTAATAATAAAAAAACAATTATAGCAATATACTTTAATAAAAGTTATGTAAATGTGGTTTCACACTCAAAATATACTGTCCTTACCTTACATCTTCATGACCATGGGTAGCTGAATCTGCAGAGAGGGAAGCTACTGTATTAAATCCATCATGCTCCCTGTTATTGCCTCTAGGCCTTCATGTATGCTGCTTTTATTGTGTGGAACATTTCACCTTTACTACATCACTCTATCTAAGGAATTATGTATTCTTTGTATCACAGCTTAGATGTTAGTTGCTCTGGCAAGTTTTCTTGGACCTCTTCTTTTATCCAAGAAGTCAGGAAAACCTGTTATGTGTCCTTTGTCATAGCCTTGTACTGTTCTTTTATGTCCCTCATCACAGATTAAAAGTTTTAATATTTTCATATAATTCAATAATTAAAGTAGTAATGATTAATGCTTTACATACATTGACCAAGAAGCAATTATTTATATTTTGATTTTGACTTATTTACTCTTTCCTTTTCTTTAATGATGGAACATTAAGTGATAGACATTATTCCTCTTTGCCCCAAATATTTCCACAATATATATTTCTTGAGAGCAACACATTATTTCGCATAACTATAGTGTAATTATGAAAATCACGAAATTTAATTTTGATAAAATTATAGTATGTACTGCAGAGACCATAATCAAATTTTGTCAGTAATTTCAATAATGTGTTTATAGCTATTTTTCCCAGTTCAGGATCCATTCCAAGATCACATATTGCATTTAGCCATTTAGACTCTAGATTCCTTTAACCTGGAACAATTCTTTAGTCTTTGCTTTTTCTGGACATGACTTTATTTTTAAGAATGCAGGCTGGCTACATTGTATAATATGTGTATGTTTGGGTTTTCTACTAAGTAGATTCCATTACATGTACATAATGGTTCCCACTTTCCTGTACCCTTTGTGTTTCTGAGAATTTACTTTATATCTTTTGTAACAACCACTGTTCAGTGCCCTGTATTTATTGTTAAAAGTCCTCACCTCTGTATTTATAACAATAATTCATCAACAACATTCATGAAAAATGTTGTAAGGCTGAGATCCTGAAATTTCTTTCCTTCTAATTCTTTCACACCCTCTTTCCTATATTAGAAGAATGAGCATGTATATGATATGAAAGGATAAACATTAATTGAATATCTACCATGAATCTTTATGTCAGCCATGTGAAGATGCGTTATTTTTCACATGGCTGAAGTGAAGAATGTACTTCACACATGGTAGGCAAGTGCATTACCACTGAGCCACAACCACAGCCCTACAGTGGACTTTTTTAATAAATTGAAAGACATAGCCAGGTGCTGTGATGCATGCCTTTAATCCTAGCAGCTCAGGAGGCTGAGGCAGGAGGATTGGAAGTTCAAGGTGAGGTCACCCATGGCAACTTAGTGAGGCCCTGAGCAACTTAATGAGAACTTGTCTCAAAATTTAAAAAGTAATAAAAAGGGTTGGGAATGTATCACAGTGGTTGAGTGCCCCTGGGTTCAATCCCCAGTACCAAAATAAATAAATAAATAAGTAACAATAAATTAACAGAGGTTTGAAACTCACATGGACAAGGAAGCTGAGACCCAGAGTAGTCAAACTATTTTCCAAAAGTTACTTAAGAAAGATAGGATTCAGTTTCAATTAATATATGGACTCCTGAACTCTCTAGTTACAACCCTTTATACTGTTGTTCATGTTAGACTGTACATATTTTGGAAATGCCTCTCTGGGCTGTTCTCATATATCACTTAATATATGTCTCCAAAATTGTTCAAGCAAGTGAATATAATAATAGTTCAATTTTAATGAATGATTATTATGTGCCTGAAATTTTACTAAATGCTTCACAAACATTGTCTTGCTTAACTTTCACAATTACTCTTTAAAATATGTGCTATCATTTGTTCTATTTTTATGCATGAGAAAATGGGATTAGTAGAATCAAGTAACTGGTTAAACACCAAATATTGGTAAGTATTACACATAAGGAATCTAAGTTCTGAGTCCTTCCTAATAACAATTATAATATCTCAACCATTGTATACTGTCTCCCATTTCCTTGCAATATTTCCTCCCATTTCCTTTGATATTAGTCAGGGCAAAGCCTTGAAATTATGGGGATTCCAAGGATGGTAACAAAGAGTAAATATTACTATATTCAATGACTTCATGAGGTGACCATTTTCTTTGGTTAGCCAAATAGAGCAGTAACCAAATCAGAGTTCCCAGGTCAGAATTGTTTTTAAAACCTCCAAAGTACTTAGTGGAGTTTATATAAAGTATTTGGCACATTGAAACTGCTCAAGAACTTACAGCTATGATTACTATTGTTATCTTAAATAATAATAAGGAAGATAGCCCTAATTTGATCATTACACACTGTATAAATATATCAGTGTATTACAATGTGGTCTTTAAATTTATTCAATTAAAATAAAAAACAATGAATATAAAGAAGCACTGAATACAATTCAGGATAAAAATAAAAGGTATTATTTGAAAGTGTGAATTGAGAAAACAAAGTCTGACTTTTTAAATCAGAAATTATTTGTTGATTTTTCACTAAGAATGAGAAACATAGCAGAATAGATGATGCTGACACTGCTTTGGGAATCTCTCCAAGCATAAACACTTAGAAATAGGCAGTAAGAAGGCCCAAGTGTCAGGGTCACTAGTTCCTGGGCTACAGATGACTGATTCAATGGGCTTCACAAGCATCTTGATGAACCCACTGTGAAATAACAGTGAATATGCTCTGGAGAAAATATTCTATTCACACAGATTGTTATGCATACATTTGGTCAACTTTTCACCTCCATGAACTGAATTCCTTGAAAAATGAAAAATATTTTTGAGGCCTATAGTGATGAATAGCCATCCTCTCTACTCTTCTCTCTTCTGTGGGTTTTGGTAAATTTGTATTAAGTGCTTTTTCTGGGCCAGACCTCATGGTATGGAGCTACCAATAAGGCACCAAGACAATAGCTGGTATAAGCATTAAAAGTCCCCCATTTGGGACTGGGGCTGTAGCTCAGTGGTAGAGCACTTGCCTACCATGCGTGAGGCACTGGGTTCGATCCTCAGCACCACATATAAATAACAAATGAATAAAATAAAGATCCATCAACAAATAAAAAAAATTTAAAAAAAAGTCCCCCATTTGTCTTGTCCTGTTCCCACTGTAACTTTAGGCTGCTTAGGACGTGATTTTCCCACTATTAAGAGTAACCAATTGAATTTAATGAGCACTTATTGACTGCTAGTTACATATAAGACTCTATGGTAAATGCTGAAGTATGGACACAAATGACATTCCTCTCTCCTCACAGGTCCATGGTCTGGTGGAAGAGGTGTACATGTACAAATTATATTACAGCATGCCAATCACTCCACTTATGGTGTGTACTAAGTGTGATAGTGAAAGAGGAGGAGCCCAAGTCATTCTGCCTGGGAAAGTTAAAGAAAAAAATCATATTTGAGCAACAGTATAAAAGATATACATATTAGTTATATGGAAATTACAGAGAGAAGTTGAAGAAATAGAATGTGAAAAGGAAGGTGAATGTAAATTCAATCAGTAGCTATGTATGAGTGTAAAGGGCATTTTATGGTATTCCAATAAGTAATATGATTAGAAATTGGTAGTGAATGAACACTTAGTGAGAGTTACTTATGTGTCAGATACTGTGTTGTTTTATACACATTTAATTCTAACAACCATGTGAGACAAATTATTATCGCCTCATTTGGCAATGACTATAGTTTTTCACAAAATATTCATATACTACTCTATATTTTTCTCTTTCCATACAGTTGAGCTATGAGACTGAGTTTTTACCAATATAATGTAGGCAGAAAATATGTAAGCTACTTCATGGATCAATGGAATACTTTGGTCATCTCCTTTTCTAAGCCACCTTAGAGGCCACATGTTCTGATGACATTAGCTTCAAGATGGGGGAAGGATTTTCATCCACCTTGGTGTGGTGTGAGCAAGAAATAAGCTTTTATTACATTCAATCGCTAAGATTCATGGATTAATTTTTACCATAGCATAGGGTATTCTGGGATCAGCAAACTATGCCCAGTTGGTCAAAATGTCCTGTTGCATGTTTTTGTAAATACAGTTTGAATGGAACACAGACACATCCAAATATTCACATAGTGTAAAGTTGCTTTCTTTCTACATTAGCAGAATTAAGTAGTTCTAATAGAGAATGTATGGCCTACAATTCCTAAAATATTTGATACCTTGTCATTCATGAAAAAAATGTTTGTTGACCACTGTTCTATTTTATAAACATGAAAATGGAAAGACTAACTTATGGTCACATAGCTAATCAGTAATGTTGTTGGGATTTGGACCTAGTTCTGTTTTTAATGCTATTACCTGTATTTGCTTGTATTGACACTGGCTTTTTGACCCCCATTTGATTCTGTACCTTAGTTATTATAGTTCTTCTATAACTATACCCGTCTACCCATATTACATGGGTTGTGAAACAATTCTGCCATCACTTTTCTGGCTTAATAGCAGTGCTCCTTTGAGGAATGACTTACTTTATCACCTAATACTTAAATTCTCTTACAACTTTCACCTCATCTTTGAAAGATAGATAATGAGAAAAGTAAGAATCAAGGATAAGTAAAAATAAATGTTGGCGAGGATGTAGGGGAAAAGGTTCACTCATACGTTGCTGATGGAAATGCAAATTGATGCAATCACTATGGAAAGTAGTATGGAGATTTCTCAGAAAACTTGGAATGGAACTACCTTTTCACTCAGTTATTCCACTCCTTGATATAGAGCCAAAGAACTTTAAATCAGCATACTACAGTCATGCAGCCACTTCAATATTTATAGCAGCTCAATTTACAATAGGTAAGCTATTGAACCAACCTTGAACAGATGACTGGATAAAGAAAATGTGTTATATATACACAATGGAATATTACTCAGCCTTAAAGAACAATGAAATTATGGCATTGCAGGTAAATGGATGGAGCTGGTGACTATCATGTTAAGTGAAATAAGGCAATCCCAAAACCCATAGGCTGAATGTTTTCTCTGATATGTGAATACACAATGAGGGAGAGAGAGAAGAATAAAAGTTCATTGGATTAGAAAAAGGAGAATAAAGGAAAGAGAGGGGGAATGGGAATATGAAAGGCAGTAGAATGAATAGGACATAACTTTCCTATGTTCATATATAAATATACGACCAGTTTAACTCCGTGTCATGTACAACCACAAGAATAGTATCCAAATTAGAATAAGTTATACTCCATGTAGGTATAATATGTCAAAATATACTCTACTGTCATGTATATATAAAAACAATAAATAAAAAAATCAAGAATAATCCTGAGGATGCACCTTTGCAACTGGTTGGAAGCAGGATAGAGATCTTGAAAGCTGATATATGGATGGGGTAAAGATAGGAGTGGGAGATAAATTTCATACAGGACATGTTGAGTTTGAATTTTCCACGGTAAAATCCAAATGGAGATATTCTATGGGCAAGTAGATAGATGAGTCTGAGGCTAAAGACAGACATCAAAGTTGAAAATACAGTAGAACAAATTATACTGAGTCATCTACCCTGTCATAAATTTTAGTATGGTCAGTGGTAGTACAAATAAGATGACTAATTAAGGTGAAAAGTCAGTCTGAAACTATTATAGGATATTATATAATATTCTATAATTATACAAAAGCAATATTAATAGACACAGATGAGATCATTTTTGACCTTGACATTTTAAGCAGCAAACTTCATTTTCCCTATAACATAGCATCTCATGTCTTTGTGTTAGAACCAGTGTGTTTCATGTGTTCCAGGTCACTATTTGGGACTAAGGAACTTCCTCTCAGAAAGATGACCAAACTCCTTACTGTTTCTACTAAAATTTCACAGGAATTAGAAGAAGGCTCAGTATCTTAAGATAATTTATTTCCCTGGGAAAAACAATGGTATGAATTATTCAGGGTGCCACCGAGAGACTATAAATTATTTGAACATTGTACAGGTTAGCTATAGTTGAATCTAGAATTATTAATGTAGCAAAGTGATTAAGCCCAAAGATACAAAAATATGGAGATACCCCACCTCCATTACCTGGAGGGGTTGTCAACCTGAGTTCAAACTTATTCCTCTTAATCATTTGATTATTCTTACTACCCTCTTCAGAATAATCCCATTTAAAGAATTAAGAGCAGCAATGACAAATGTAAACTAAGAGTTAAAAGATTAACAGCAGTAACAACAATACAATGTTTTGTTGTTGTTGTTGTTGTTGTTTTGTACCAGGAATTGAACTCAGTGGTGCTTAGCCACTAAGGCACATTCCCAGCTCTGTCTATTTTTTAATTAAAGATAAGGTATCACTAAGATGCTGAGGCTGGCTTTGAACTTGTGATCCTCCTGACTCAGCCTCCCAAGCCACTAGGAATACAGGGGTGCACCACCACACCTGGCATTCTTTTTCCTTCACAATTTGCTCCTTTCACATTTATTTCAATAGATGTTCTGAAGAACAAAATCCAGACCTGTTATATTTGTTGTTCAGGGAGATTTCCTTTAATAACCCATATCTGGAATCCATCACAGAATTCCATTTTTGGCTTAATGTTCTGCTGCCACTGTCTTGAAGTTCTTAATTTTTAAAGAAGAGCCTCACATTTTATACACTGAAACCTGCAAATTATGTAGCTGGTTCTGTCTTCCACTTGAAGTTGGTCTTCTGTTGCCTTACCTTAGCCATTACTAAGCCTTTTAAAGTACTCAGGCCAAAAACGTCATGATGGTACTTAAAGAGATTTTGTGCTTCAATATGTATTGTAATGGAGTGGAACTTTGATGTTGATAGGCTCACAGGTAGATATTGGAACTATTTCTGTATTTTCCAACTTTTAACCATGGCAAAATGGTGTTTTGATAATTCCTGTGACTTCAGTAGGGGTGGCAAAGGAAAGATTTTCTGAACCTGGATATCCATAAGTGGATAGATGCTTAGTCTCTTTCAATAGTATGGAGTACAGAAAGGATAGATATCTTGCATACGGACTGATCTCTGTTGAATTTAATTCAGCACTCTTGAGACTGTCTTCTTTAATTTCTTTTAGACATCCCTTACTAATTCTTCTATCTCCTCCCTACCTGGAATCACTATTACTTTCTTTGCAGGATGATTTGCAAATAAGAATGTGAGGGACAGCATGGCTATGTTTACTGAATTCAAGCTAATGCATAGCTTCACCTCATATATGAAATCTTCCCTTAGTTGAGAGAAAGGTGAATTGTCATAGTAATTATAGAGGTGGTGGCAGTGGGCTTTCTACAGTGCCCATTGAAATCACATCTCTCAGTATGTGCCTGCTGCATCCATGACAGACCATCGTCTATTATTTCAGCCTTCATATAGTTTGGTAAATTTATGACTCCTTTCTTACTGACCTTCTAAGTCATATTCCCCCCAAACCCAGTGCCATCTGGGTGCTGAAGGAATGCTGCTTATCACTAAATTTTTTCTACCCTTGGCTCCTTTTTGTAACCTAATTTATTTTTTTCTTTTAGTCACCTTTTTGTAACCTTCTTTTGATGTCATGGATAGCCAAAATACAGATATGGGAGGAGGTAATGGTATAGATATTTACTATGACTTGACAAACTTTCTCCTTGTCGGTTGGTAACTCACGTGGGAGGGATGGGAAATGTGCTGTCAGTGGCAGAATTGCTCCCTGCAATAAGGAAAATTAAAATTAAAAAGGACAGAGGAGAAGTAATCCATTCATACCCTCTTTATTCACCTGGTTAATGACTCAGGCTGTTCATTACAATCCAAAGTAGCAAGCTTTATCATTTTTCCAACTTCAAAAAAAGACAAAAATAGAAAAAGAAATGAAGTGCCTACATTCAAGTTACACTAACATGCTCCAAAGCCTCTTTAATTGAAAGTATGTGATGGGATCTAATGTAACATTTATCTTGCTGCAATTGACATGAGAAGAAGAGGTGTGGAGTTTAAGGAATATTTTATTTAAAGACAACCTTAAAGAGGCTGTGGGAGTGATTGCCAGATTGTCAGCTGATTCACTGGTGCCTGGAGAGAAGTTTTCATCATTAGCCAATCTGAATCCCAGCACAGTCCACAACAGCACAGTGAAGGCTTTGTCCCTTCTCTATCTCCATTTCCCTACCCCCACACCCTCATTCCCTGACAATTGCTGTATTAACAAATAAAAATTAGTACTCAGCACCTACTGGAAACATTCACTACAAAAGTGATTCAATGACAGGGCCTATGTTGGAGGTTTGTATATTAACAGATATGCCTTTCCAGCCCACATACAAGTAAAACATTTGTGTTTGCAGGAATCAGCAGTATGTGAATTGAAAGAACTGGCATTCAAAAAGAAAGTACGAGGAGTGTGGGAGAAGCATCCCGTTTAGTTTACTGGCTTTAGCCATGCAGAGCCCACTATCTCGGGAAAAATAATTTTGTACTCCAACTTCATATTTTTTGAGACAGGATAATGTGCTTATTTCTGAGGGAGGTTCTAGGTGGCCTGGTGATATCATCTGCAATATGAAAGAATTTGGGGATGTTCTCCCAGATTAATTCTACCTGAGAGTAGCTGTTTGCATGAGAGCTCCTCTCATACACCCTGGATATCATGAAAGAGTGTGGCATTATTATGTATAAGACCACAATAGTTATTCAGTTGAGTTTGGATGTGGCTGGAGGGAGATAAGGGATTGGCACATGCATGGGACAACCCATTTTCTATTTCTATCATGGGCCTTCAGAATAGAACCTGTCTTTCAAGGTAGAGATTTAGATAATAGTCAATCTCTATAAATATCTCTGTGATAATAAGAAGTCCTTGATACTTACTTCTTTAAGAGTGATTTGGAAAACATTCCTGTTAGAGCATTCCTTCTCTGAGTCATGTGCAGAGATTGAAAATAATCTGTGTGATTGATTTGCAAATTCTTTTTTTAAATATTTTTATTTTTAGTTGCAGGTGGACAGAATATCTTTATTTTATTTTTATGTGGTGCTGAGGATCGAACCCAGTGCCTCACGCATGCTAGGCGAGCACGCTACCACTGGGCCATAACCCCAGCCCCGATTTGCAAATTCTTTAACTATCTATGCTGAGATTCTCCTTGGTTCCTGTTTCCTAACTCCTATTAATTTCTTCATGTTTGATCAAATGTTTGCTTATTATGGATTGGTTTCTAAAATCTTTTAATTTTGAAATAATTATAGAGTCACAGAGATTTACAAAACTAGTACAGAGAGGTCACAGTACCCTTTACCCAGTTTTCCAAAACT
This sequence comes from Xerus rutilus, assembly GCA_028644305.1. Taxonomy (NCBI): domain Eukaryota; kingdom Metazoa; phylum Chordata; class Mammalia; order Rodentia; family Sciuridae; genus Xerus; species Xerus rutilus. Next base: position 26,304,233 of record CM053417.1, read on the forward strand.
ATGGATTGGTTTTTGCCTCTTGTTGATCACATATATTTAATATAAGATCTCTTGACTGTCTCATCCCCCCACCTTATCCTACAGTAGTCATTTAGGAACATTTATTTGGCACAGGGTATTCTAAGATATGATTATATAATTAGTTAACATTTTGTTAATACGACTTACTACATATCTTCAAGTCATGGTTTCAATTCATAAAGACAGCAATAAATGGAAAAAATGAGAACTATTTTGAGGGAAAACATTTAAAAAATTATTATTGCTATGGTTTGAATATTTGTCCCCTCCAAAACTTGCATTGAAATTTAATTGACATTCTAACAGTATTCAGAGATGGGATCTTTAAGAAATGATGAGACCATGTAGGATTCACTCTCATGGGTAAGGTTGGCATCAGTATAAAAAGGTGCGTTTGGCCTTCTCTCAATTTATCTTGGCTTTTACACTTTTCTATCATGTGAGGAACATGTATCTCCCCTTTGGGTGATGCAGCATTCAAGGTACCATCTTGGCAATCAATCCTCAGCTCTTATAAAACACCAAACCTTCCAATGTCTTAATGTTGGAATCTCTAGCCTCAAGAACTATGAGAAATAATTTTTTAATAAATTACCCTGTCTCAGTACTCTGTCATAGCAGCACAAAACAGACTAAGACAACCATGTTTCATGAAAACTTCACTTATATATCATGTGAGCAGCCTACACATCATTGTGACAGTTATCCATGACATAACTGAAATAATTTTTGAAACTCAGCATGACAGCCTCTTTAAGTAGAAAATCCTATTAATTTACCCTCTCATTGCTATGTGATATAAAATTTCCTTTCATTGGTGACATTGTTGGCAATTTCAAATTTCTTATTTATGTTTGTTCATCTCTGTTCTAGTTCAATGTTATAGAGCTTGACAACCCAAATCATTCTCCTTGTTTCCTTTATGAATTTATGACTAGTCACCACTTCACTCTCTCAGTCCTTATTTTTCTAGATTAAAGTAAGCTCTGTCTTGGTCAACTTAGATATATTTCTCTAGGCTTACTTCAAACAATTTATGACCACCTCTGCATCCAGAAATAAATGGAGCTCCTGTTGCTATTTGCTCCTTAGTTCAAAATACATGAATGGAGAAATATTCTGACTATGAGCAGGTATGTGTGTATGTATGCATGTATACATGTATGTGGATAGTTATGGATGTGTGGGAGCTTAATTTAAGTGCCATCATTTTAAGAAATATGCTGGTTCTTGAGAAAACAGAACAAAACTAAGGATAATTGCTTTGGATTTTTTGTTGTTTTGCTAAAATTACTGTTTCATTGGAATTATTCAAGTAGTTCTTTAAAATGTTTCACCATAGACATTTAATTTTCACTCATATATTTGAGAGCATGTATACATTTATATTCATGGCAAATTCGGGAGGATTTGCATGCATGTACAAACATGGATAATTACCTCCTGTGATTTTATAATAGCAAATGCTGAGGAGATAAGACAGGAATATGCAAAAGAATACTTACTCTTGAACTTTATGATAGGCATGCCTGCAAAATAAAACATAATAGGCCAAACACCCTTTGCTAATTCATTTAGATTTGAGGCTTATGTAGAATTTATTTAAAGCTTTTATTTTTTTAAAATATTTATTTTTTAGTTATAGGTGGACAGAATATCTTTATTTTATTTTTATGTGGTGCTGAGGATCGAACCCAGTGCCTCCCACGTGCTAGGCGAGCACGCTACCACTGCGCCATAACCCCAGCCCTATTTAAAGCTTTTAAATGAACACATAAAGAAAGGAAATGAGGAAGAACATAATTTGTTGATGGAGGTGTTAAGACAACAAATATTAGTCTTTCTACACTTTATAAACTTCTATTTATTATCAATTGTCCCTGAGATGTCTCCTCTGTCATCTTCAATGGTAAGTATGTATGGGAAATTCCCTGCATATTTACCTGCAGCAGCATAGCTATCTTCTCAACAAGAGTGCAAATGGATAAATTGAAGACCTGGGATTTAAATTTAAAATCAATTTTTCCAATAGGCAAAAAACTGGAAAAATGGGCATTGCTTTGACGATCTTCACAATTTATTCTCCTGCCCTCTCACATCCAAATCTTACCCCTAAAACAAATTATTCTCTGCTGACTTGGTTCTTTGTCCTCTCTCTCTTTTGTTTTCCCTGACTATGACTTATAAAAGTAATGCTTAGAAACAAACGTTTTTTAGTTCCTTTGGTATCTTCAAAAACCTGCTTATGTATGGGGGCAAAAGTCATATCAGAAGGAATGTGGTGATACTTCTTGGAATAGAAGTACAGAATTCTGAATTAAAGGTTCTGATTCAATAGATGATAGATCCTAAACTTACTGGAAAATCTAGCTAATTTGTTTTAGTTATAGTGCTTTGAAGACAAATTATCATGGGATTATACACTAGTTTTAATTGTAAAAGATCCTAGAGACCAAGAAGTCACTGTATACTAGATTTTCAGAGTGGGAAAGATCTTAAATGTTATTGCGTGGTTACCACACTAACCAATTGATATTTGAATTCCTCTATAACTTTCCTGCCAAGAGAATATCAAGTTCCTGTTTAAACATCTTTAGTAAAAGGAAACTCACTAATTCTTGATGTCTGTACCGTCTTTGGATAAATCTAACTTAACCTTTAAAATTTTGTTTACACTGATCCAAAATCTGTCCTGTAGACTCCATATTATTTCCGATACTCACTGTTCATATGTCTTCATGATATCCTTTCAACTGTTTGAGGACAACTTCCATCAATTTCTTGAGTTTCCTCTCCTTTAGGCTCTATGATTCTTATGACAATATTTTATGTCTATTTTCTTATGGCTATCTTCTTTTATAAGCATGTAGACCTAGTATTTTTTCTACCATCTAAAATTGAAAGGTTAAGAAATTATGTTTAAGTGTATCATGCAAAGTTATAACTAAAAATTAAAAATGTGACCAGTATAGATTTGTAAGTGGTGGTAGTGGGTCAGTAGGGAGGAAATGGGGAAGTAGAACAAGCTAATTATATATTGGCAGAAAAGTTAGCTTACAAGTTTATAAATCAAGAAATATAAACGTATAAACATGATATTTTGAGTTACAAAAATAATCAGAAGGAGACCCACAAAGAGAAATGATTAAAATTAGTTACATCTGTGAATCTACAATTAGGGATTAGGGAATAGAATTTTTTTCTTCTTTTTTCCCCTTCCTGTATTATTTGAATCTTTTTTATTATGGGCATACATAATTCTACAATGTCATAAATGTAATTCAGAATGAAATAAAACTCTGAAAGGTAAAAGCATTTTTTCAAATCATTTGGCCACTAAACCTGACTTAACCTGAATTATTCTACAGCAAAATCTGAACTGATGAAAATACATATGTATATAGATATACAGATGGATGTAGATAAATAGATATAAATATAGAGATATAGACAATCTTTATTATTGCCACATAATAGGTATATTCGTAGAATTTGCTCTGGAAATAATAATTTGTTTGATTAGGAGGTGCTATGCTAGATCCCACTGGATGTGCTATATACAGTGTAAGATTTTGTGTTATCTTTCTAAATTGTAAAAGATTGAAGTTTTGAAAGACATCTGGCCTTGAGTATTTTAGATATGATAATTGTGAGCCTATGATACCTCACTATAGTGATGAAAGACTGGTAGAACCCATAAACTGTACACAACATTTTAGAAGGTTCTGACTACTACAGAGTCCAGATAATCACCTCCCTTAGTTTAGATATACTTTCACTAATATAGCCTAAGTATAAATGCATTAGTTGTTTTGGTATTTGCACTACATTTACTGAATCAATCTGAGCTTACTGTCTATTAAATCCTGAAGGCTCCTTTACAAGAGCTTCTGTTGCTAAGCTATATTCCTCAGAGTAATGTAGAAGATGAATGTGTATTTGCTACATGGTTGTTACAAATAACAAGCTCCCAGGTGCATTTAAAATATCATTCAATGTACCAAGATCTGATTTCTAGGAACATTTTCAATAATATGTTCACTGCATTGTTACTACCTTAATATAGTATATAAAGTATTATGCATAGAGCAATATCAAATTAAATATACTTGATCTTGAATACTGAATCTGGTATTTACCATGGCTGTGACCTAGGGAAAGTCATCTTAGAAAGTGCTAATTTGATTTTAGCTTTTATCATTATTACTGAGTTGAGGGATTCACCTTAAAATAGGTATTATAATATTAAGCATATCACAAAGAGTTGCTCTATATTCTTGGCCCAAAGTAGATGTGAAGTTAAGGTAGATATTATCATCATAAATAATAATACCAAAGTAATGGTTCCCAAAACTCCTTCTACATTATAATTATACAGAGATTTTAAAATTTCTGATTCTGGCCAGGTGTGATGGCACACGCATGAAATCCCAGTGGCTCAGGAGGCTGAAGCAGGAGGACCATGAGTTCAAAGCCAGCCTCAGCAAAAAGCAAGATGTTGAGCAATTCAGTAAGACTCTATCTCTAAATAAAATACAACATAGGGCTGGGGATGTGGCTTAGTGGTTGAGTGCCCGAGTTCAAATCCCCATTATGCTCCCCCACAAACAAAAAGAATTTCTGATGCTTAGATCATATGCTGTATGAATTAAACCAGATTATCTAGAGGTAGGAGCCAGGTGATTCCAATGTGTAGAAAAGTTTGAGAACCACTAACTTGAACTAAGAAATCTTTGTTGTCATAAAAGATAGATTTATTATTGCCATATTAAAGAATTTTATGCTTAATTTACTTGGCAGCTGAGATTACTATATTCTCTTAATAGCTTTTCCCAATTCTAGCACAACAAAGTTTTTGTTCATTTGCTTTGTAATTACTTACAAGTTTTTGTAAATTTTTTCCCAGGAAGCTAATCTGTCAAAATTGGTCCATTTTTATTGTAAAGTGAGTCTCATATTAGGCACATATATATTACTTAAATGATATATATGACTTTGAAGGAAGATTGGACTTTTAAAAATATTATTTCCTTCAAATACTGTTTTTATTTTTAAGAGAAAAGGACTTTATTTGTAATCCCAGTGGCTTGGGGGGGCTGAAGCAGAAGGATCACAAGTTTGAAGCCAGTCTCAGCAACTTAGGGAGGCCCTAAGCAACTCAGCAAGACCCTGTCTCAAAGTAAAAAATTTAAAAATTAAAAAAAAAACAGTCTGGGGATATGTCTTAGTGATTAAATCACCCCTAGGTTCAATCCCTGATGTAAAAAAAATAACTTTACTATTTAACAAAATATCAAGAATCTTTAATATGCTAATCCTTATTCTCTGGATATATTATATTTATATACAGTTTTCTTATTTTCACATGGTCCTCTTAAAATACAGTCCCTTGAAATAAAGTCAGTATTTAGTAGTTGCTTGCATGGAATATTAAAATTTTAGTATTTAACAAAAATTACTTTATATTGATGTCATTGATTCATACTGAGCTTATATTCAACCCAAACTCCTAGGTCTTTTTCAGATATCCTGATAGTATTCCAGGTCTTCTGCATTTTACACAGTTTTTGAGTCTATTTACAACAATTTACATATGTTTATGTTAAATATACTTTTGCTCAATTCTTCAGTCAGTTGAAAGTTTTTGAAGATTAATTCTGTTATTCATTTTGAAGTATTTCCAAGCAAAAACACAATTAGAATGAACTGATACAGATAGTGAATATGGATTAATAAGAAAGAAGAAATTATTCCTAGGAAGTTTTTGTTTTGCTTTGTTTTTGGATAGCATTTGATTCTTCCCTATTATCTTTATTGAACGGTAAACATTATTTATACTTTGAATTCATTATATGAAACAATAAGCAGAAATATGTACTGACATTTCTTCATTAAATACATAAATATTAAGAAATTACTGTCAGAGGGACAATGCTATTTTTTAGAGATGCTTAGATTAGTAAAATATATAATTTCCTCAAGGACCTCTTCATTTAGTCAGGAGACAATGCAGTGTAACAAGTGGTATGATGTATGATGGAGTCAAGCAGAGAACAGTATGAAAGTATAATTGAGAGTCACCAAACTCATCCTGGAAGTTCAAGGAAAGGTTCTTGCAGGATACAAATCTGAACAATGGTAGCTAATAGCCAGATGAAAAAGTGGAAAGCAGGGAAAAGGAGGTGTCAAAATAATACACTCACTATACTCTAAACATTGAAAATCAGTGCATTGAAAATTAAATTAATTCAGTGTACTCTAAACTGAAGTACATCACCATAAAATGTTGATTAAGCTTGAAAATAAGAAATATGAATATATATGTGGCAGAAATACGAACAGAAGTCAAAGTGTTCAGAGGTAAATAAAGATGAGCTGCTGGGGGGGGGGCTATTATGAGTAAGCTATTTTTAGACTGGAGGATCACATAATATCAGAGAATGGAAATGGATATCCTACATAAAGTGTACAGAATTACAATAAGAAATGGACAATTCAACAATAATATTTGGAGACTTGAATATTTCACTTTCAATAATGTATACAACATCTAAGAGGGAGATCAATAAAGAAATAGAAGACTTGAATATCTATATCAATTACACCTAAGAAATATCCATAAAACAATCTGTCTTTTCATTGGTATATTTGGATCACTGACACCCAAAGTGATTATTCATATAATTGAATTAATATCTATCATATTTGTTACTACCTTCTTTTTGTTACCCTTGCTTTTTTTTTTACCTTCCTTTTTGTTTCCTATACTTTGCCTACCTTTGTGGTTTCAATTGAGCATTTATATATTTCCATTTCATCTTCCCTTTTGTCATATTAGTTTAACTTCTTTTTAAACTTTTTAATGATTGCCCGAAAATTTGCGGTACATATTTATAATCAATCCAAATCCACATTCAGATAACACTATACCTCTTCATGGGTAGTTTGTCTGACTACATTATAATAACAAAATAATCATAATTCCTCCCTCTCATGGCTTGGATCATTGCTGTCATTCGTTTCACTTCTAAGTAAGTATATACAAATATACATATATATTCACATATATATTTATGAATACATATATTAATGTATTTTCATTATTTTGAACAAATTCTCATCTGTTAGCTCAATTAATAATAAAACAAATAAGATTTTATTTTACTTTCACTTTTTCCTTTTCTTTTGTTCATTGATTTTATTTTTTTAAAATTTTATTATTATTATTATTTTTTTTTTGAGAGGATAACATTTCATTTCTCTGGTGTAAGTGATATAGAATCACAACATACATGCAGTCATACATAAAGTTAGGGCTATGATGACCATCATACTTCACCACCTTTACTGTTCCCATGTCCTTCCCCACATTATGGATCAGCAGCCACTTATCAACGAGTACATTCAGCATTTGGTTTTCTGAGACTGGCTTACTTCACTTAGCATGATATTCTCCAACTCCATCCATTTACCTGAAAATGCCATAATTTCATTCTCTTTTATTGCTGAGTAATATTCCATTGTGTATATATACCACAGCTTCTTTATCTATTCATCTATCAAAGGACATCTAGGTTGGTTCTACAGATTAGCCATTGTGAATTGAGCTGCTATAAACATTGAAGTGGCTGTGTCACTGTAGTACGCTGTTTTTAAGTCTTCTGGGTATAGACCAAGGAGAGGAATAGCAGGCTTAAATGGTGGTTCCATTCCAAGTTTTCTAAGGAATCTCCATACTGCTTTCTGGATTGGTTGCACCAATTTGCAGTTCCACCAGCAATGTATGAGCGTGCCTTTTTCCCCACAACATCGCCAACACTTATTGTTGTTTGTATTCTTGATAATTGCCATTCTGACTG
>CM053417.1:26312612-26367226 GCA_028644305.1 Xerus rutilus
GTGAAGCAGGAGGCATCACAATACCAGACCTTAAATTATACTACAAAGCTATAGTAACAAAAACGACATGGTACTGGCACCAAAATAGACATGTAGACCAATGGTATAGAATAGAAGACACAGAGATGAACCCACTTACATACAGTTACCTTATACTAGATAAAGGAGCCAAACACGTACACTGGAGAAAAGATAGCCTGTTCAACAAATGATGCTGGGAAAACTGGAAATCCATATGCAGCAAAATGAAACTAAACCCCTATCTCTTACCATGCACAAAATTCAACTCAAAGTGAATCAAGGACCTGGGATTCAGACCAGAGACCCAACGCCTATTAGAAGAAAAAATAGGCCCATATCTTCATCATGTTGGATTAGGACCATACTTCCTTAACAAGACTCCTATATACAAGAAGTAAAATCAAGAATCAACAAATGGGATGGATTCAAACTAAAAAGCTTCTTCTCAGCAAAATAAATAATCAATGAAGTGAACAGAGAGCTGACATTCTGATTCTCTTTTTATCCAAGTATGTTACATATTAAAATTCCCTTCACTGTACTCAGCTTCTTTTAATATTTTTGTAAGACATGTGAATTAACAACAAATTATTTCAATTTTGTTTGAGAAATTATTTACTCTTTTATTGCTTTTGAGGGATAATTTTATGGGTATAGAATTCTAAATTGGTTTTATCTTCTTACCACTTTAAATATTTTGTTTCACTTTCTTCTTGATTGCACTGTTTCTGAGGAGAAATTAAATGCAATTCTTACCTTTCCTTCTGTATGGGTAAGTTGTTTTGCTCTCCTGGATTCTTTTCAGATTTGTTCCCTATCTTTAAATTGTTTTTTTTCCCCCTCAATATAATGTGCCTCGGTATAGTTTCCTGGTGTTTATCCTGTTGGATTTTCTGTAAGATTCCTGGAACAGTGGTTGTTGTCTAACATTACTTTAGAGGAAATTCTCTGTCATTCTTGCTTCAAATATTTCCTTTCTTTCTTTTTTTTTTTTTGGTACTAGAGATTGAACTCAGGGGTACTCAACCACCGAGACATGTCCCTAGCCCTAGTTTGTGTTTTTTCTTTTTTTATGTAGAGACAGAGTCTCAATGAGTTGCTTAGCGCCTTGCTGGCTTTGAACTTGTGATTCCCCTGTCTCAGCCCCGCTAAGTGCTGGGACTACAGGCTTGCGCCACCGCGCCCAGCTTCAAATATTTCTTTGTTCTTTCTCTTATTCTTGTGTTCCCATCATGTGTGTGATATACCTTCTGTGGCTGCTCTCAGTTCTTGGGTATTTTGTTCGTTTTTTTTTTTTTAGTCTTTTTCCTCTCTGTATTTTAGTTTTGTAGGTTCTGATTAACATATACTCAAGTGTGGAGAGCCGTTCGTGTACTGTGTGTGAACCACCATGCAAGAGTCCCACACAGCACTATATATGGGCTAACTTGCTGTATCCACAGCCCCTCTGAGATGAGTGTGACCTGCCAAGATGCCAATCAACCTGCTGACTGCAAGACTGTCTTCCTACCCTGGGAAGGAAAGTTCAAGGGAAGGTCTTTGAAGTCCCCTGATATGAATAAAGCAATGTGGGGTCCATTTTGCCATTTTCCATTTTGCTAGTTGGTGGAAGTTAGAATTATCTGGCTGTAGGCCCATCCAACCCCCTCATTTTGAAACTATTTTCTGTGTTCTGTGGTTTTTTTCACCATCTTATTTCTTTTAGCTAGTTCTTTACCGGTCAAGGAATATCATCCTTACAATCCATGTGGGATGTGGAATTGACACAAGCTCAGAGATTCTTTCCTCAGCTGTGTCCAACTCACTAATAATCCCATCAAATACATTCTTGTAAAGGAACTTCTTTTTGATTAGAATTACCATCTCTCTGCTTACCCTCTCCATCTGTTCTTACATACCAGTTTCTTAATCTATTAGAGTCCTTAGCATACAAATCATAGTTATTTTATATTCCAGTATAATAATTCCAATATTCCTGCCATATCCATATCTATTTTTGATGATTGCTTTGTCTATTCAAACTATTTCTTGCCTTTGTTACATCTTGTCATTTTCTTTATAGCCAAACATGATATACTGTTTGTTATGTTTTGGATCTAGACTATCCTCCAACAGATCATTGGTTGGAAGTTTGGTACCCAATGCAGCAGAGATCAGAAGTAGGGTTTTGTTAGAGGTCTTGGAGCCAAAATGATCTGAACCTATTCTGAAACTTTAAGTGAATAAGATGCATGGCTGACTAGCATGGGGCCAGGTATGGAATGTGAATACCTGGCAAACCACTTTTGGCAAGCAGCACTGAACTTACAGAATGAACCAAATGTTAGATTAAGGAATCCCAATTCCAATGGTAATCAGACCACAGAAAACATTTTGAATGATAGAGACAGCAGAATGGTAGCCATGGAAATCTGAATCCACTATGGAGTTTGCAACAACTCACCTGCTGAATCAACTAGCCCTGAAAGTGGGTAGTGTCAAAGTTTGGGCCCATACTCAGCTATCAGGGACTCATGTAGTTTTTATCTGGTAAAGAAAATGATTAGAGAAGTGGGGACATTACGTGACTATACTGACCATGAGGTTCAGAAGCCTTTGCAACTGGTTTATGAGAGGAGTTTGGAAAGGTTTGGAATTTCAGGATAGATAAGCTTTAGAAAGTTGAAAAAAAGAGCTTAATAGAAAATTACATTAGGGACTCAGAAGACCAGGATACTGATAGGAATTCAGATAGTAAATGCTGTGCTCATGAGGTCATGAAGTTTCAGATGAGAATGAGAACGCTATTGGCAACTAGAGGTTATATGGGTTACATTCAGGCAAAAAAAATACCCATGTTTTGTCAATGTCCTGAGATTTTGTGTGAGGCTAAATTTAAATGTAATGGACTAATTAATCAGGCTGTGTAATTTGAAGATTGCACAATATTTAGGTGGAGGCATGGCTGATTTTAGCCAGGCTTACTGTGATAATAGGGAAATAAAAGGAGAGAAAGAACTTTTGAAAAATTGCACCAGAAAGAAGCCCTTATAAAGTTGGGGCCAAGGAAGGCATGGTTGCTGAAAAGATTAACGTCATTAAAAAGAAGCCAAATAATTTGCATTGTGACAATAGTAAAGACACCTTGAAGGAATCTCAGGAATTGGTCAAACTCCACTCATTGCCGGTTCAAGGGTATGAAAGTATGAACTCATTTGAAAGACTTTGCTTTGAGAATACAGCATCTGGGCACCCTGCTTGTATAGGGCAGCCTAGAAATTTATTTCCCCTGGAATAATTTCATCATGCTCAGCCATCCAGACACACAGAGGTTCTTGCAGCTGTGATACAAGTCTACCCAGCTACTACTCTCATTGGCAACAGACTTCAGCATTGTCTATGTGGTGCTGGTTTTACAGGCATGAATAATGCATGAATTACAGAGTCATGGGGGCTTCAACCCAGAATTTAAAATGAAAGCCTGATAAGGCACATACATTCTTATCCTTGTTGGCAGACTCTGAGAGGGAGACTCATGTGTCTGTGAGAGTGAAACTAAAGATGCAATGGACAACTCCAAAATATATAGATGCCAAGGATGTGAAACATCTGAAGAAAGCCTCAGACAGCCCAAGAGAACCAGCCAAGAGCAGAAGTATCTAGGGTGTAAATGACAAGGTCATAAGGATGAGGCTGACCAAGCCATTTGAAGCCCACATATTGCTACTGTTTCCCCTGCTGAGTTTAGAGTTCCTTTGGTCTGAATCTTCCTTTGTATCTCCCATTCCTCTTTTGGACTGAGAATGTTTACCCTGTGACATTGTATGTTGAAATTATATAACATGCTTTTTGATATTTGTAGAGGTTCACAGCCAAGAGGTTGCCTTGAGTCTCAAAGGAAAATTTGGACTTGGATTTTTGAGCAATATTTGAGTTGTTGAGAATTTGGGAACTCTTGGAGATGAACTCAATGCATTTTGAATTGTGAGATGGGCACGATACCTTGGGGGTTAGGGGCATATTGTTATGGTGAGATTTTGCTTCCAAATAAATCAGAGGTGAGGCTTTGGGGAAGTAATTAGATCATAAGGGCTCTAATCTCATCAGTGAATCAATTGATGGGTTAAAAATTTGATGACATTAGTGGGATACAGGGGAGACTTTTGGAGATGGGGACTAGTTGGAGGAAGCAGGTCACTGGGGGTGTGTTTTGGAAAGATAGTTCTTGTCCCTGGCTCCATTCTCCCTCTCTCTTTGCTTTCTGGATGTCATGAGATGAGCAATTTTGCTTTACCATGCCCTTTCACCATGATGTTATGCCTTACCTCAGGCCCAGAGCAATGGAGCTAACTAATTATGGATTTAAACCTCTGAAACTATGATCAAACTAAATTTTCCCTCCTTTAAGTTGTTTTTCTCAGACACATCACAGTGATGAAAACCTGACTAACAATACTAAGTAAAAGGATGAATATAAATAAGCCTTTACAATGTAGTGGTAAGGTATGGGAGGAAGGTGAAACTTTATTATATATCTCTGTTATTAGGTCTCAGGCTTTTGGTAAGTCTGTAATACAGGACTATGAATTCCATCTGTGCTTCTCAGTAATCCCTGTACCCCTTAAGTAGAACAGGATGTTTAAAGTGGGCTAGAGTTACTTCCCTTTTGTAACATGGAGAGCTACAATGGTCTGCAGTTGGATATTTCCTTTTATTCATGTCAGCTAGTCTCTGAAAAAAAAAAAACACAAGCCAGGTGCAGTGGCCCGTGCCTGTAATCCTAGCACTTTGGGAGGCTGAGACAGGAGAATCATGAGTTCAAAGCCAGCCTCAGCAACAGCAAGGCACTATGCAACTCAATGAGACTCTATCTCTAAATAAAACACACACACACACAAAATTAGGGTTGGGGATGTGGCTCAGTTGTCAGGCATCCCTTAGATCAATTCTTGGTACCAAAAAAAAGGAAGGGAGGCTGAGGATGTGACTCAGTGGTAAAGTGCTTGCCTGCTATGCATGAACCGCTGGGTCCAAATCTCCAAGCACCAAAACAAAACAAAACAAAACAAAACACAGAAGTTAGACTCTGATTACATAATTTATCCTCTGTGAAGATCTTATTAAGAATAAAATACTCTAGTAATTTTAAAATAGTTCTTCTCCCCCTCCTCATCAGAAACTGGAGAGGGTTTTTCTCTGGTATTAATAATGAGAACCTGATTTAGCTCTAGGACATAAAACTCGCAAAAGTGTGATGTTTCATTGTGATTATGTAGTCACATCTGAAGATTTTACCTCTCAGTGTTGTCAACACTGAATCTTCAGAAATCTGTGAATTACAGTTGAAGTTGACATGTGCTATCATTGGATTCTGCAGAGAATCTTTTGAGGAGATCATGTGATTCTTATCTTTAAGTCTATTGATGTGATGAATTACATTTATTGATTTCTGTATGTTGAACCAACCTTTCATCCCTGGGATGAACCCTATTTGATTGTGATGCACTATCTTTTTAATATTTTTGTATTTGATTTGCCAGAATTTTATTGAGAATTTTTGCATCTATGTTCATTAGATATATTGGTCTGAAGTTTTCTTTCCCTGATGTGTCTTTTTCTGGTTTTAAATCAGGAGAATACTGACTTCATAGAATGAGTTTGGAAGTGTTACTTCTTTTTCTATTTCATGGAATAATTTGAGGAGCATTGGTATTAGTTCTTCTTTGAAGGTCTTGTAGAACTCAGCCATGAATCTGTCTGGTCCTGGGCTTTTCTTGGTTGGTAGGCTTTTGATAGTGTCTTCTATTTCATTGTTTGAAATTGATCTGTTTAACTTGTGTATATTGTCCTGATTCAGTTTAGGTAAATCATATGACTAGAAATTTGTCAATGTCTTTGATATTTTCTATTTTATTGAAATACAAATTTTCAAAATAGTTTATAATTCTCTTCTGTATTTCTATAGTGTCCATTGTGATCTTTCCTTTTTCATCACAGATTTTAGTAATTTGAGTTTTCTCTCTCCTTCTCTTCTTTAGTCTAGCTAAGGATTTATCAATTTTATTTTTTCAAAGAACCAACTTTTCATTTTGTCAATTTTTTCAATTGTTTGTTTTAATTTCATTGATTTCAACTCTGATTTTAATTATTTCCTGTCTTCTACTATTTTTTAGTGTTGATTTGTTCTTTTTCTAGGGCTATGGGATGTAATGTTAGGTCATTTATTTGTTGACTTTTTCTTCATTTAAGGAATGAACTCCATGCAATGAATTTTCTTCTTAACACAGCCTTCATAGTGTCCAAGAGATTTTGATATGTTGTATCAGAGTTCTCATTTACTTCTAATACTTTTTAAATCTCCTATCTAATAATTTTTTAATCTCCTCTCTGATGTCTTCTGCAGTCCATTGTTCATTCAATAGCATATTGTTTAGTCTCCAAGTGTTGAAGTAACTTTTATTTTTTATTTTATCATTTATTTCTAATTTCATTCCATTATGGTCTGATAGAATGCAGGGTCATATCTCTGTTATTTGTATTTGCTAAGAGTTGCTTTTTGGTATAATATATGGTCTATTTTAGAGAAGGATCCATGTGTTGCTTGGGAAGAAAATGTATTCACTGGATGGAAGAAATATTCTATATATGTTAAGTCTAAATTATCAATTGTATTATTGAATTCAATAGTTTGTTTAGCTTTTGTTTGGAAGATCTATCCAGTGGTGAAAGAGGTGTGTTAAAGTAACCCAGTATTATTGTGCTGTGGTCTCTTTAACTCTTGAAACTGAGAAGAGTTTGTTTGATGAACATAGATGCTCCATTGTTTGGGACATATATATTTATAATTGTTATGTCTTGTTGATGTATGTTTCGCTTAAGCAGTATGAAATAACCTTCTTTATCCCTTTTGACTAACTTTGACTTGAAGTCTACTTTATTTGATATGAGAATGGAAACTCTTGTTTGTTTACATAGTCCATGTGAGTGGTATGTTTTTTCCCAAACTTTCACCTTCAGTCTGTGGATGTCTTTTCGTATGAGATGAGTCTCTTGTAGGCAGCATATTGTTGGGTCTTTTTTGATCCGATCTGCCAATCTATGTCTTTTGATTGATGAGTTTATGCCATTAATATTCAAGGTTATTATTGAGACATGGTTTGAATTTCTGGTCATTTTTGTTTATATTTGGTTTTTAACTTATCCTTGGTTTCTCTTTGATTGGTTTTTCCTTTAGTGTAATACCTCCCTTTGCTGATTTTCATTGTTTTTCATTTCCTGCTCATGGACTATTTTGCCAAGGATGTTCTGTAGTATAGGCTTTCTCATTATAAATTCTTTTAACTTTTGTTTATCATGAAAGGTTTCTATTTCATCATGAAATCTGATGCTTAATTTTTCTGGGTATAGGATTCTTGGTTGTAATGCATTTTCTTTCAGTTCTTGGATATGTGTTATTCCAAGATCTTCTAGCTTTCAGGGTCTGGGTTGAGAAATCTGAAAAGATACTAATTGTTTTCCCCTTATAAGTAATCTGATTCCTTTCTCTTGTGGCTTTTAAATTTTTTTCCTTATTCTGTATGCTAGGCCTTTTCATTAAAATGTGCCTTGGTGTAGATCTGTTGTGATTTTGTATATTTGGTGTCCTATAAGCCTCTTGTATTTGATTTTCCAATCATTCTTCATGGTTGGAAAAATTTCTGATATTATTTCACTGAAGAGATTGTTCATTCCTTTAGTTTGTAACTCTATGCCTTCCACTATCCCAATAATTCTTAAATTTGGTCTTTTCATGTTATCCCATAATTCTTAGATGTTCTGCTCATGGTTTCTTACAATCTTCACTGTGTGATCAACTCTATTTTCAAGATTATATATTTTGTCTTCATTGTCTGATGTTCTGTCTTCCAAGTGATCTAATCTGTTGGTGATGCTTTCTATTGAGTTTTTAATTTCATTTATTGTTTCTCTCATCTCAAGGATTTCTTTTTTTTCAGAATCTCTATCTCCTTATTGAAGTAATCTTTTGCTTCCTGTATTTGCCTATGTAGCTCTATTGAAATGATCTTTGCTGCCTGTCATCCTTTAATTCACAGCACATTTTAATTATGTACATCCTGAACTCCTTCTCTGACATTTCTTCTGCTGTGCTGGTCATAGATTCTAATATTGTAGCATCTTGGTTTTTTTAGGGCATTTTCTTGCCTTGTCTTTTCATGCCATTGATGTGTCTTTCCTTCTAGCATTGCAGATATGAGGTGTTAGTTTTTATCCTATAGGCTTATAGTTTCCCTGCAGGGTTCCAATACCTCTCTTTTAAGGGGAGATCAATATTAACAGATCCCAATACAAACAATATACAGCCTTAAACCAAACAGCTCCTATTAAGATACTTATGGTTTTGTTACAATATACAGAAATGATGCATTCAGTTATTATCTACACTATAAACAGTAGGTTTGCAAAAAGGTCTACAGTTTCTGATGGTGAACATAGAGAGAACAGGGGGTGGAGTGTAGGATGAGATGTTAAGGAGGTAGGAAGTGAGGATATAGAATTATTAGATCTTAGAAAGCATGAAAGAGGAATCAAAAGAAGTTGGCTAGTAGCAGAAGAGATAAAGAGATTTGGGGGAGACAAATAAGTGGGAAAAAATAGAGAGAGTACAACAAACAAACTACATAAAAATTTAAAAAAATTTAAAAAAATGTAAAAATAGAAGAAGAATGTACAACACCACAGTAATTTACTATTCAAATATCCCAGTCCGCAGTAGCCAAATGAATGAAAAGTACCTGGTTTCACAAATGTTGGGGATGTGAGGACAGGAAGAGAGAGAGAAAAAAAGAAGGAAAAAAAGATAATAGAAAAAAATTTCAATGGTAAATTAAAGGATTTTTCTGTTGGAGATCAGTATCTTTCCTGCTTCCCTTCTCATCCATTGGGTGGGGTTGTCTGTTGTTTGCTGGTAATTCCACCCTCAGGATGGTGAAGGTTATTAGGATGGGAGGGTTGGTTTGGAGGTGGAGTTTCTGGAAGTGGGGTAAAGCACTTGCCAGTCCCCTTTGGAAGACTGCACTCCAAAAATCTCCTTTGAGGCCTGATCATGTGATTGGGGGTGCTTGGTGTTGTCTCCTTATATCACCTGTAGACCTCACAATTACTGGTATCTAGTTTAGTTCCTAAACTATATCTCATTCACCCTCTCCCTTTCTACTTCCCAGTCAGGAACCTCTCTCTCTGGAGGTTTGTGGGCTGCCCCTTGGGGCCTGGGCACCTTTTGTGGAGAGCTGTTTTGTGTCGAGCAGATCAGGACCAGTCTTTTTTTTTTTAAGAACTTTTTTTTTTTTGCTAGTTGTTGGACCTTTATTTATTTATTTATATGTGGTGCTGAGAATCAAACTCAGTGCCTCACACATGCTAGGCAAGTGCTCTACCACTGAGCTACAATCCCAGTCCCAGGACCAGTCTTAGTAAGCTATGGACTGACCACTTAGCTGCAAGTGCTTTGCCAAGTTAGTGGCTGCAGGGGAGAGGGGGGAATTGAGGGACTGTAGGTACCTTGATATTGCTTTTATGCCCCAGCCAGTGTCTCAAGCTGGGAATTGCCCCAACTAAAGATGGCAATGGTGATAGCGAGGATAATCCAAGATGCCAACAAAGTTATCCCAAGATGGAGGAAGCTGATTTCAGAGATAGGGTATCTTGATGGGCCAGACAGTGGAATTGGAGATGAGATGTATTCGGAGATGCAGCTCGATGGTGTGCAGTGTTGTGGTGGGCAGCTGTCTCCAGACCCTGTCCAGTGACCCCAGGTGCAGGCTACCCTTTGAAGGGGACTATGGCAACAGTTTCAGTGTCCCAAGATGGAGATAATGGTGGGGAGCCCCACTCTGGTAGATGAGGGTCCACACAGGAGTGGCAGCTAGGGATCCTGTGTGGGAGCAGCAGCTGGGGGACCTGCATGGTATATGGGTGCTGATTCCAGGGGTCTTACGTGGTAGTGGTGACCAGAGGTCCTGTGTGGGTGAGCAGCCAGTTCCTGCACAAACGCTGAGGCTGGGGAACCCATGAGGGGATGCAGCTGGGATTCCTGTATGGGAGCAACTGTTGGTGGTCCTCTAATAGCTTGCAGAGAAACAGCATTCTGGCTGCTTGAATCCAAGGTTATCGAGCAACGAAGAATACAGCCTCCCTCTAGCCCACCATCTTGGATCTTCTCTTTATTTCTTTTGGGTATATATATATATACAGGAATGGTATAGCTGGATTATATGGTAGTTCTATTTTTAGATTTTTGAGTAACCTCCATACTTACATAGCATTTTATACTAGTTTATATTCCCACCAGCAGTGTATAAGATTTCCTTTTTTTCTGCATGCTTACCAGCATTTGTTATTTATTCATTTATTAATAGTCATTCTGACTGGTGTAAAGAGGATTTTCTAGATGTTTTGATTTGGATTTCCCTGTTGGTTAAATGTATTGAGCATTTTTTCATATATGTATTGGTCATTTTTGTTTCTTCTTTTTTGAAGTGTCTGTTCAGATCATTTGACAGGATTTTATTGGATTACTTGTTCTTTTGATATTAAGATTTTTGAGTTCTTTGTTTATTCTGGATCTCAATCTTCTGTCAGACAAATAGCTAGCAAAGATTTTCCCCCATTCTGTAGGTTGTCTCTTCACTCTAATGATTCTTTCCCTTGCTGTGAAGAAGCTTTTTAATGTAATATAATACCATTTGACAATTCTTCTTTTTATTTCTTGAGGTATAAGACCTATTTGGGAAATTGTTTCCTGTGCCTATATCTTAAATTGCTTTTTCTATGATTTCCCTAAGAGTTTCAAGGTTTAATTCTTGAATATCATGATGATTTTACAAGTCTTGTGACCAGATAGATGGATTTCTCCTAGTTCATTTTCCCCCAGCATTTCATTGAGTTATTCTAGTTATTTTATATAGCCATGAAAGTTTTAGAAGTACCTTGTCTGCACCAACAGCAATTCTTACTTAGATTTTAATTATAATTATGTAAAAGCTATTTATTAACCTGGGAAAGACTAGCATCTTTATTGCTTTGAGTCTTCCAATACATAAAAATGGATTCTCTCCATTTATTTAGATATTACCTTCTCTCTTTCATTACCATTGTGTGGTTTTCCTTATGCAATTGCTGCATATGCTTTGTAGAGTTGCATCTACATGTTTCTCATATTTTAAGCCATTGTAAATGACACTTTATTTTAAATTTTGGTTTCCACATGTTTATTGCTAATATACAGAATTAAAATTTATTTTTTTAGTACTAGGGATTGAACCCAGGGGTACTTAACCACTGAGCCACATCCCCAGCACTTTTTATATTTTATTTAGAGACAAGGCATCACTAAGTTGCTCAGGGTCTCTCTAACTTGCTGAGGCTCTCTTTGAACTCATGGTCCTCCTGCCTCAGCCTCCTGAGCTGCTGGGATTACAAAATTAAAATTCATTTTTTGGGGGCTGGGATTGCAGCTCAGCGGTGGAGCACTTGCCTCTCGTGCAGGAAGCACTGGGTTCGATCCTCAGCACCACATAAAA
Organism: Xerus rutilus; assembly: GCA_028644305.1. NCBI lineage: Eukaryota > Metazoa > Chordata > Mammalia > Rodentia > Sciuridae > Xerus > Xerus rutilus. The sequence continues at coordinate 26,324,192 of CM053417.1, forward strand.
TAAATAAATAAAATAAAGCTATTGTGTCCATCTAGAATTTAAAATAAAATAAAATAAAATAAAATTCATTTTTGTATGTTGATATTGTATCCTTCAACCTTACTTATTTGTTTATTAATTCTAGGAGTATTTAAATTTGAGGTTTCTATATAAACAATCATGTTTTCTGCAAATAGGAACAGTTTTGTTTCTTCTTTTATGATCTATATATCTATCATTTCCTTCTCACACTTGCTATATGTCTATTATGTCCAGCACTATGCTGAATAAGAATGCATATTTGCTTTATTTCCAGTGTAAGGAGGAAAATTTTTAGTCATTAACATTTAATGTAATATATTTTCCATGGATGTTTTTATCATATTGAGGAAGTTTCACTCTATTCTTATTTTTCTGAGAGTTTTTTCTATCATGAATGAACACTGAATTTTGCCAAATGTGTTTTATACTTTGATATGATGATGTGATTTTTCTTCTTCAGCTTCTTAATATGGTAGATTTACTTATGAATACCAAACCCACCTTAAATCATTGGTTGGTTCCATTATCTTTTATGAGAAATCTACCATTTGAATTTCTTATTCCTTATAGGTAAGATGTCACTTCCCTCTGGCTGCTTTCCAGATATTTTCTCTGCCTTAGCTTTCAGATTTTCAACATTACTTGCCTTACTGTATATATTTGGAAGGTTTATCCTGATTGTTCTATTTTTAAAAAATCTTTCATACTCTTTTTTTTAGTTGTTGATGGATCTTTATTTTATTCATTTATTTATACATGGTGCTGAGAATCAAACCCAGTACCTCATGCATGCTAGGCAAGCACTGTTCCACTGAGCCACAACCACAGCCCCTGATTGTTCTTTATTCGGCTTCTTAAATCTGAGGGTTTATTTCTCTTACTAAAATTTGGCAAGTTTTTAAACATTTTTTCTTTTAGTACCCTTTTATTCTCATCCTCATTCTCCTTTCTTCACAAAACTATAATAGGAATGATATGTTTTAATAGTTTCATAGGTCCCTGAGGCTTGATTTATTTACTTTTTCAGTACACTTTATTTCTGTAGTTCAGATTGGATAATTTCTATTGTTCCGGTTTCTATTTCATTCATTCTTTCATTTCCCCCTTTAAATTGCTGTTAAAGCCATTTATTAAAAATTCTATTTTAGTTATTGTATTTTTCCAGTCTATAATTTCTATTTGGCTGTTCTTTATATTTTGATTTTTAAATGTATTTTATATTTGCTGAGAATCTGTTTTTTTCTTTGTTTTACACAAATATATAATTGTTCAATGAAGCACTTTTATTAAGTCTGCTTTAAAATCATTGTCTGATTATTCTAACATTTCTGTTACATTAGTGTTGACTTCTTGTAACTATTTTTCAAAAATACTGGAGAACAATATTGACCAAATTATATTGTTATATTGTATGCATGTATGCATCCCACAAATCCCGCTATTATGTATAATTATAATGCAATAAAAATGTATAAAAAATAAATACATAAAATTTATCTCAATATTCTTGGTCCTTAGTATTATGGGTGATTTTTAATTGAAATCTGAGTACTGTTGTTATTATGTCTTGATATTCCAATTTTATTTAAATTTTTTCTAGTTGCATTGGTTGGATTTTTCTAATACTACCCTGGCATTGGATAATTGAGCACCACCTTGTTTCTCTCAGGTTTATATGGAAATTCAGGTTCTCTAATTTATTTCTAAAGACATTTAAAGTGGAAGTCCCTATGTCTTTGATCCACTTTGAGTTGAGTTTTGCACAGGTGAGGGATAGGGCTTAAATTTCATTCAACTACATATGGATTTTCAATTTTCCCAGCACTATTTGTTAAAAAGTCTAACTTTCCTCCACTGTAGGTTTCTGGTCCCTTTGTCAAGTATGAGATACCTGCATTTATGTAGGTTTGCCTCTGTATCTTCTATTCTATTCCATCGCTCTGCATGCCTGTTTTGGTGCCAATACCATGCTGTTACTGTAGCTCTGTAGTATAATTTAAAGTCCAGTATTGTGATGCTTTCTGATTTACTTTTATTGCTAAGTATTTCTTTGGCTATTCTGGGGCTCTCATTTTTCCAAATTAATTACATGACTGCCTTTTCTATTTCTCTGAAGAATATCATTGGAATTTTGATGAGAATTCCATTGAATATGTATAGCACTTTTGGTAGTATGGCCATTTTGACAATATAAATTCTGCCTATCCAAGAACGTAGGAGGCCTTTCCATCTTCTAGGATCTTCTTTGATTTCTTTTCTTTAGTTTTATATAGTTTTCATTGTAGAGGCCCTTCACTACTTTTGTTAGATTGATTCCCAAGCATCTTTTTTTGAGGCTATTGTGAATGGGATAGTTTTCCCTAATTTCTTTTTCAGCAGATCCATCATAGGAGTAGAAACCCTACACCTGCTAAAAGAAAATGTAGGACCAACACTCCAACATATTAGCTCAGGAACTGACTTCTTAACAAGACTCCTAAAGTGCAAAAAGTAAAATAGAAAATCAACAAATGGGATGGCATTAAATTGAAAAGCTTCTTTACAGCAAAGGAAACAAGAGCATGAAGTGAGAGCCTACATAATGAGAGAAAATCTTTGCCACTAGCCTTTCAGATAGGGCATTAATATTCAGGATAGACAAAGAACTCAAAAAAAAAGAAAAACCCAAATAACCCAATCAATAAATTGACAAAGTACTAAGCAGACACTTCGTAAAAGAAGAAATATGAATGGCCAATGAATATGGAAAAAATGTTCAACATTTATAACAATTAGAGAAATGCAAATATTAAACTTCACTGAGATCTTATTTCACTCCATTCAGAATGACCATCATCAAGAATACAAGTTACAGAAGGTGAATCCAAGGTGGCGGCCTAGATGGATGCTGCATTCCTAGTCTCTCCAGGATCAGAGATTAAAGTAGTGGAAATACTATTTCTCTGTGAGTTATTACAGGACCCCCGACAGCTGCCTTCACACAGGAATTCTAGTCACGTGCCTGCGTGGGTTGCTACACTCCAGCATTTGCACAGGACATCACCTGTGCAAATGGACCCTGGCCAATGGCCCATGCAGGACCTGCCCCAGCAGCCCACACACCATGCAGGACCTCAGGTTGCCCACCCACGCAGCACCAGCTACCACGCAGGACCCCTGGATGCTGCTCCTGTGTGGACCTCCATCTACAAACATGGAACTCCCCTGTTTGCCTACATTTGGGGACACTGGACAGGATCTTGAGTCAACCTTCCACCTCCACACATCATGCCACAGAGTGGCATCTCTGAACACATCACCCAACACCACTGCCTTGGCTTGGCCCTATACCCTATCTCTGAAAGCAGATGCCTCCATTTTGGGACTCCTTCATTGCCATCCTGGACCTGAGCAGAGAGACACCAGTAAATAACAGACAATGGCACCTACTGGATGAGAAGGAAAGCAAGCCTTTTTATTTACCTTGAGACTTTTTTCCCTCTATTATCCTTTTTTTTCTTTTTTCTTTTCTTCTTTTATTTTTCTTCTTTTCCCTTTCTCACTATTTTTCCACCCTCATATCCCCAACAATTGTGAAACCAAGTATTTTTTATGCATTAAGCTACTGAGAACTGGGATATCTCATTAGTATACTGCAGTTGTATTATATAGTCCTGTATCTTCTATATTTGTCTTAATTTTTATGGTTCCTTGTTTGTTGTACTCTATTTTCTTCCTACTTACCTGTATTCCTGAAAGCTCTTTCTCTCTGTTCTACTACTAGCTAACTTCTTTTGGATTCCTCTTTCATGCTTTCTAGCATCTAATAACTCTATATCCTCACTGTCTACTTAGCTAACATCTCATCCTACAACCCACCCTCAGTTCTATTTAGTACAAGAGCAGAAACTGTAGACCTTTTTGCAAACCTATTTTTTATATAGTAGATACTAGTTGAACTCATAATTTCTGTATATTTTGACAAAGCCATAAATGTCTTATTAGGAGCTACTTGGTCTAAAATTATATATTGTTTGTATTGCAATCTGTTAATATTGGTTTTCTCCTTAAAGGAGAGGTATTGGAACCCTATAGGGGATCTATAGGCCTATAGGATAAAGACTGTGGACTGACTGTGCACATGCGAAAGAGGAGACCAACTGAGTGCCATGCTATGGCACCCCATCTACCAACTGGCAGCTGTCTCTGTCTACTTCCACCTAGAGTCAACAGCCAGGACCAGGAAGATCATCCCCGAGATCCTTGCTAGGCCTGGCTACCCCAGAGGTGGGGTATTGTTACTGGAAGAAACACTACAAGATTATAGGGTAGAAAGTGTAATACATCAGATTGGTACTGCTAGAGAGAAAGACACATGAACAGCAGGAAAAAACACAGGAAGAAAATGCCCCAAACAAACCAAGATGCTAAAATAATAGAATCCACTGACAGCACAGTAAATGAAATGTCAGAAAAGAAGTTCAGAATGTACATAATTAAAATAATCTGTGAAACACAGAATAATATAATAGAGCAATTACAGGCAACAACTGATCACTCCAACAAAGAGATTAGAGAGCAAATAGAGGGAGCAAAAGATTACTTCAAGAAAGAGGTAGGGTCATTTAAAATACCAAGCAGAAATCCTTGAAATGAACAAAACAATAAATCAAATAATAAATTTAGTAGAAAGCATCACCAACAGAATAGATAACTTGGAAGACAGAACCTTAGATAATGGAGACAAAATATATATTCTTGAAAATAAAGTTAACCACATAATGAAGATGGTAAGAAACCATAAACAGAGCATCCAAGAAATATGGGATAACATCAAAAGACCAAATTTAAGAATTATTAGGGTAGAGGAAGGCACAGAGATACAAACCAAAGGAATGCACAATCTCTTCAATGAAATAATATCAGAAAATTCCCCAAACATGAAGAATGAATTGGAAAATCAAATACAAGAGGCTTACAGGACACCAAATGTACAAAACTATGACAGATCCACACCAAGGCACATTATAATAAAAATGCCTACCATACACAATGAGGATAGAATTGTAAAAGCTTCTAGAGAGAAGGTATAGAAAACATACAGGGGGAAACCAATTTGGATTTCAGCAGATTTCTCAACCCAGACCCTTAAAGCCAGGAGATCCTGGAACAACATATACTAAAGTGTAAAAGAAAATGGGTGCCAATCAAGAATCTTATATCCAGCAAAATTAAGCTTCTGATTTGATGAAGAAATAAAAACCTTCCATGATAAACAAATGTTAAAAGAATTTGCAATGAGAAAGCCTGCACTAGAGAACATTCTCAGCAAAATACTTCATGAGGAGGAAATGAAAACAACAATGACAATCAGCAAAGGAGGAACTACACTAAAGGAAAAGCCAATCAAAGGAGTAACCAAATCAAGCTAAAACCCAAAAATGAGGGGCTGGGATTATGGCGCAGTGGTAGCGTGCTCGCCTAGCATGCATAAAGCACTGGGTTCGATCCTCAGCACCACATAAAAATAAAATAAAGATATTCTGTCACCTACAACTAAAAAATAAACATTTAAAAAAATTATTAAAAAAACCCCCAAAATGAACCAAAATGGATGAGAATGCAAACCATATTTCAGTGATAACTCTGAATGATAATGGCCTAAACTAATCAAACAAAAGACAAAGACCAGCAGATTGGATTAAAAAACAAGACCCAACAATATGTTGTCTTCAAGAGATTCATCTCATGGAAAAGGACATCCACAGACTGAAGGTGAAAGGATGGGAAAAACATACTACTCACATGGACCATGTAAACAAGAAGGAGTCTTCATCCTCATATTAGATAAAGCAGACTTCAAACCAAAGATAGTCAGAAAGTATAAAGAAGGACATTTCATACTGCTTGAGGCAACTATATATCAAGGAGACATAACAACCATAAATATCTATGCCCCAAATAATGGAGCATCCACATATATCAAACAAATTCTTCTCAATTTCAAGAATCGAATAGACCACAATGCAATAATACTGGGTGACTTTAACACATCTCTCTCACCACTGGATAGATCTTCCAAACAAAAACTAACAAAGAAACCATAGAACTCAACAATACAATCAATATTTTTGAATTAACAGATATACAGAATATCACATCCATCAACAAGTGAATACATTTTTTTTCCTCAGGAGCACATGGATCCTTCACCAAAATAGACCATATGTTATACCACAAAGCCAGTCTTAAAAAATACAAAAAAAAATACTACCCTGCATTCTATCAGAGGATAATGAAATGAAATGAGAAATTAATGATAAAATAAAAAAAAATAGAAGCTACTCCATCACCTGGAGACTAAATAATGCACTATTGAATGATGCATGGATAACAGAAGACATCAAGGAGGAGATAAAAACATTCTTAGAGGTAAATGAGAACTGAAATTGAAACAAAGAAAACAATTTAAAAATTGACAAGACAAAAAGCTGGTTCTTTGAAAAAATAAATAAAATTGATAAGCCCTTAACTACCCTAATGAAAAAAATGAGAGAGAAAACTCAAATTACTAAAATTCTAGATGAAAAGGAAAATATCATGACAGGCACTACTGAAATATAGAAGATAATTAGAAACTCTATGAAAATATATACTCCAGAAAAATATAAAATCCCAAAGACACTGACAAATTTCTAGAGGCATATGATCTGTCTAAAGTGAATCAGGAGGACATACAGAACTTAAACAGATCAATTTCAAGCAAGGAAATAGAAGAAGCCATCAAAAGCTTACCAACTGAGAAGAGCTCAGGACCAAATGGATTCCCAGCCAAGTTCTACAAGACCTTCAGAGAAGAATTAATGCCAATACTCATCAAATAATTCCATGAAATAGAAAAAGAGGGAACCCTTCCAAATTCATTCTATGAGGCTCATATCACCCTGATTCCAAAACCAGACAAAGACACATCAAAGAAAGAAAACTTCAGACCAATGTACCTGATGAACATTGACACAAAAATTCTCAATAAAATTCTGGCAAATTGTATACAAAAACATATTAAAAAGATAGTGCAATACAATCAAGGGGGTTTCATCCCAGGTATGCAAGCTTGGTTCAACATACAGAAATCAACACATTTAATTCATCACATCAGTAGTCCTAAAATCAAGAATCATAATTATCTCTATAGATTCTGAAAAGCACTTGACAAAATACAACACCTCTTCATGTTCAAAGCACTAGAAAAACTAGGGATAATAGGAACATACCTCAACATTGTAAAAGCTATCTACGCAAAACCAAAAGCCAACATCATCCTCAATGGGGAAAAAATGGAAGAATTCCCCCTAAAAACAGGAACAAGACAAGGATGTCCTATTTCACCACTTCTATTCAACATATTCCATGAATGTCTAGGCAGAGCAGTTAGATAGACAAAAGAAAAGGATAAGAATAGGAAAAGAAGTTAAATTATCATTATTTGCCAATGATGTAATTCTTTACTTAGAGTATCCAAAAAATTCCACCAGAAAATTTCTAGAATTAATAAATGAATTCAGCAAAGTAATAGCATATAAAATCAATACCCATAAATCCAATGCATTTCTATACATCAGTGATGAATCCTCTGAAAGAGAAATTAGAAAAACTACCCCATTCACAATAGGCCCTCCAAAAATAAAATACTTGGAAATCAATTTAACAAAAGAGGTAAAAGACTTCTACAATGAAAACTACAGAACACTGAAAAAAGAAATTGAAGAATATCTTTGAAGATGGAAAGATCTCTCTCTCTCTCTCTCTTGGATAGGCAGAATCAACATTGTCAAAATGGCCATACTACCTAAAGTACTATATATATTCAATGTGATTCCAAATAAAATACCAAAATCATTCCTTCTAGAAATAGAAAACACAATCATGAAATTCATTTGGAAAAATAAGAGATCCAGAATAGTCAAAGCAATCCTTAGCAAGAAGAGCAAAGCAGGAGGCATCACAATACCAGACCTTAAACTATACTACAGAGCAATAGTAAGAAAAATAGCATGGTATTGGCACCAAAATAGACAAGTAGACCAATAGTATATAATAGAAGACACAGAGACAAACCCACATAAATGCAGTTATCTCATACTAGACAAAGGTGCCAAAAACATACACTGGAGAAAAGATAGCCTCTTCAACAAATGATGCTGGGAAAACTGGAAATCCATATGCAGCAAAATGACACTAAACCTCTATCTCTCACCACGCACAAAACTCAACTCAAAGTGGATCAAAGACTTAGGAATTAGGCCAGAGACGTTGCGCCTAACTGAGGAGAAAGTAGGCCCCGATTTTCCTCAAGTCAGATTAGGCCCCAACTTTCTTAACAGGACTCTTAAAGCACAAGAAATAAAAGCAAGAATCAATAAATGGGATGGATTCAAACTAAAAAGCTTCTTCTCAGTAAAAGAAACAATCAATGAGGTGAACACAGAGCCTACATTCTGGCAACAAATTTTTGCCACACGCACATCAGATGGAGCACTGATCTCCAATATATATAAAGAACTTCACAAAACTTAACAGCAAAAAACCAAACAACCCAATAAATAAATGGGCTAATGTGCTGAATAGACACTTCTCAGAAGAAGATATACAATTGATCAACAAATATATGAAATAATGTTCAACATCTCTAGCAATTAGAGAAATGCAAATCAAAACTACTCTAAGATCTCATCTCACTCCAGTTAGAATGGCAGTTAGCAAGTATACAAGCAACAATAAGTGTTGGCTAGGATATAGGGGAAAAGGCATACTCAAACATTGCTGTTAGGACTGCAAATTGGTGCAACCAATCTGGAAAGCAGTATGGAGATTCCTTAGAAAACTTGGAATGGAACCACCATTTGACTCAGCTATCCCACTCCTAGGCCTATACCCTAAAGATTTAAAAACAGCATACTACAGTAATGAAGCCACTTCAATGTTTATAGCAGCACAATTTATAATTGCTAAACTGTGGAACCAACCTAGAGGCCCTTCAACAGATGAATGGATATAGAAACTGTGGTATATATACACAATGGAATATTACTCAGCAATAAAAGAGAATAAAATTATGGCATTCAGGTAAATGGATGGAATTGGAGAACATGATGCTAAGTGAAGTAAGCCAATTTCCCAAAACCAAAGGCTGAATGTTCTCTCTCATTAGTGGCTACTGATACATAATGGGGTGCCGGGTGGGAAGCATGGAAGAAATGGAGGAGCTTTGGATTGGGCAGAGGGGAGGTGGGGAAAGGGATGGGGAATTGGAATAGTAAAAATGGTGGAATGAAATATACATCACTATCCTAGGTACATGTATGAAGACACAAATGGTGTGATTCTATCTTGTATGCAACCAGAGAAATGGAAAATTGTGCTCCATATATGCACTATGACTTGAAATGCATTATTCTGTTTTAAAAATAAATTAAAATCATTAAGAAAAGAATACAAGTTACAAAAAGTGTTGGTGAGGACGTGGGGAAAATGGTACATTCATACATTGTTGGTGGGACTGCAAATTAGTGTAGCTGCTCTGGCAAGCAGTATGGATATTCCTCAAAAACCTAGAAATGAAACCACCATTTGACTCAGTTATTCCACTGTTCATTATATATTCAAAGAAGTTAAAACCAGCATAGTACACTGATGGAGCCACATCAGTGTTTATAGCAGCATAATTCACAGTAGCTAAGCTATGGAGCCAACCTAGGTGCCTTTCAACAGATGAATACATAAAGAAAACGTGGTATCTATATACACAATGGAGTATTATTCAGTGATAAAGAAGAATGACTTTATGACATTTGCCAGTAAATAGATGGATCTAGAGATTATCATGCTAATTGAAATAAGCCAACCCCCCAAAATCAAATGTTGAGTGTTTTCTCTTATATGTGGAAGCTAATTAACCCATAATGGGGTGATAAAAAATGAATAGAAGGTCAGTGAATTAGACAAAGGGGGATGAAGGGAAGTGGGGGGTTAGGAAAAGGAAATACCAAAGTGGAATGAATCTGTCATAATTTTCCTATGCACATATATGAATATACTACAGTGAATCTCCCCATCAAGTACATCCACAAAAAATTAATTAAAATTAACTATAGGTAAGTGGCAGAAAGATCAGTGGAGGAAAGGAAACAGAGTGGGGGAGGGGAGGGGAAGGAGAGGTACTGGGAACTGAATTAGAACAAGATATATCCCATGCTTATATAATTATGTCAAAATATATTCTACTGTCATGTATAATTAAAAATAACAAATAAAAAATTAAGATGGAGTTCCCTCATTATTGTTGGAGAAGAGTGGGCATACTAGCTCCCTATGTGATCTCCCCTGACATAGTGGTGTGCATTCACACACCTTGTTAAAGCTGGAAAATGGTGAAGCTCTTAACTTTCCACTATGTCTCTCCTCTGATACAACTTCCATAAGGAGGGGGAGGACTACTTTAGTGCTTTCCAAGATTAATGGAAATTCAAGTTATCCACTTGTATTCCTTTGACACCATGAATAGGTTCATTACCAGTGGCAGGAATGCAAGTTCAACTTCCTTACTTGACCTCCTCTGATAGCACTCTAGCAGGTGCATTGGGGCAATATTTTACTGCCTAACAAAGATGGAAATCTAGGTTTCCTACTCAAATTTGCTGATGTTTATAGCTGTGAGGACACCATTTCCTGTTTGACTGGTGTGGTTGTTGTCTAAAAGTTTTCAATATATACTTCTCCTTTGGAAAGGAAGTCTATTTTATTTATACTTATTTCGTTAATGCATTGCCAGCTTCTTAGGTGCAACTCAGTATACATGAGGAAAAAAGTATACCCAGAGTACTCACCACCATGTGGATTGTCCCTTGTGCCACAAGATATCTCTCTCATCTATCATCTTCTCTCCACATTTTAGAGACTTCTTATGCTTTATATATACTGCCCAGAGTTATTTGTATTTAGTGGGGAGAAATAGAGGAAAGAATATCTTCTCTATATTTCTGACAGATAATTGACCCAATAATTTTTCTTCTAGGTATTATTTCAAGAGAAATAAAAAGATGCTTGTCCCCACAAAGACTTGTTTATGAAACTTCATAGCATCTTTATTCATAAAATGCAAAAATGGAAATTCCAATGCCTGTCAACATGTGAAAGAGCAAATAAATTGTGATATGTTCATATAATTAAGTTTTATTTAAAAGTCCAAAGACCTATGTGGAACAAAGTGCAGAAAAAAGGAATATTTAGACATACTGGTGAAATTACAAATTGATATAATTGCTTGGAAAATGGAATAAAATTAAATTTAGGAAAAACTGAAAATGTGCATGTTCACTTCTAGGCATTCTAGAAAATCTCTTGTAATACATATTAGGATATTTATATAGGGATACTTAATGTAGTACTACTATTTGTAACAGAAATTGGAAATAATTGAAAACATCCATCAATAGGTATTGTGGTCTTTTGGTGAACTAAATATAATTTTCTTAGGAGTAAAAGTAAGAACTTACTAAGTGAATGAAGTTAGTTGCAGAGTTATATATGCAAATTACACTAGATGTATACATTTTACATTATGCAATACTATTCTAGAACTAGTTTATGAGCCTACATGTAAGTAACATGTATAAACACTTGGATAAAAGTACACCTGTGATTTACATAAGTGATTGCTTCTAGTCTTAAAAGAAGAGCGTAAAGGAACTTACTTGGAAAAAATATCTTTCATATTTTTATAGTCATAGGCATTTACTACATTATTCTCTATAATCTGTTTCTACTTTTTATAATGACAAAAGGGGAGAATTTAAGAAATTATAACTAGATATAGCTTTCCAAAAAGATCATGGACAAAATTGATGGGGCATACTTGGGAAGTTTTAAGAAGTTTAAAGCTAGGTGAAAGGCACATTAAGCTGTAAGTCACAGGTAAAGACCAGATCATGAAGTCACAGGTAAAGAGCTTTGTAAGATACTGAAAAGCATGTAGATTTTTCTTTAAGGAAATGAGGCAATATTGAAGAATGGGAGTTACATGAATATAGTAAGTCAGATTTAAGTGCTATGGTGTTAGGGGTGTAAAAAGAGGAAGAGACTCAAATACAGAGAAGGAGCAATATAAGCAATTTACTTTTCACAAATAACAGCAAATACTAAATGTAAATTTTTGTTGACATGCAAACTCTGTAAAGGGAGGAAACCCATAGTTTGCTTAGTATATGCCCTAAAGCAGAGTAGTGTGGGTGAACAGACACTCAAAGTGATTGGCTTATGGGAGAGTTTATGGTCAGGTTTTATTGGGGAAAATTCTATTTGAGAGACATGTCTTCCTAGGTGGTAGTTCTAGTTCTGTGTGTACTGCAAGCTATGTGAGATATCTGAATTTTTTACTTGCTAGCTGACAGGTTGAATATCCACCTGCTTTACTGGATTTGTTATGATCAATTCAGTTTAAGATAGTTCCATACAATATCAGACAGATTATTTGTTGAATTTAAAGAATTTATATTTGGGACCAAATATTTGGTCCAAATCAACAATCATGGTTATCTGTCTTGGTTGTGTAAATTGAAAGTGTCAAAGAACCACTGGGTAAACACTAAGAAACAATGCTTTATTTTACTTATGTCTATAATACGTAGAAGCTCATCTCTTGGAGATCAGAGCCAAGCAATTTCAAATCAGACCCTATTCTCATTCTTATTCAGGTACTACATAATGCTGAGAATTTTTTCATTTACCCTTCAAAATAGAAAAAAAAAACTGTTAGTGAATTTTGTAATTGACTATTACATCTACACGGAGTGAGTGTGGGCTAGGTTACACTGAGATATATTCATAAAATATTTCAAAACTGATCAGTTTATTTCTACTGTCAGCTGGTCAATTAATGTTTGTTGAGTTTGGTATTGGACTCTGAAAACTAGCATATGAAATCTGAGGCACAGTGCCTGATCCCATCTCTTAACTTCTTGACAGTTTTAATCCAAGATAATAGTTCTTGATTTGCAAGATCAGTGTGTGATATACTTTATATGCACATATGTGTCTACATATATATCTGTATAAACATACATAGAAATCTGTGCATGTATGTGTATATACATACATACATGTGTATATATGTGTGTCTATGTATATGTGTGTATAAGATATGATATATATGTATACTTTCTTGATACATAAGAGGTATCTAATGAATGATTATTCTTTTCTCCTTCCCACACACACCTAGGGAGAAATTGGCAGATACTTGATGTAATACAGAAACGAAACATCCAAACAGATGATTTCTTTGTGTATAAAATTATTTTAAATGCAGATTCAAAAATAAAAAAGTTGCAATCTGACTAGTTAGCTACAGTTATATGAATTATATAGTGTACCTCTTCTTTTCCAAATTAAAAAATGTGTATATATCGGTTGATGTATATGTGGAATAGATCATATTGTACACATTATTTTAGTGCTTTTGTATTTTCCTTAATAATCTATTGTTTATACTTCTCCATATCATTAAATATCCTTTCTCAATGTATAAATCATTTCCCATTTCTCTATAGACCTTTCACATAATGTCTTACATTCCATTGTTTGACAGTATGAATATATATATTTTTTACTTTTCAATATTCTCTTTGTGTAACTACCATTCACTTTGCTCTTGTTTTTCTAAATGAACTTTCTCACGGAAGAAAATATATTCTATTGCAACTGAATCTTTCTCTAACATTTAATCTCTATTTTGAAGACATTTTATGTACACATTATGCACTTAACTTATTGAGTACATCTGGCCAAGAAACTGGTAGTGAATATTAATAATATTTATACAGTATTTAATACTAATAAATAGTAGCTGTTGTTAAGTACCTACAAAGGACTGGGCAGTGTACTAAGTATAAGGATTTAATCCTTGTACTCTTCTTACACATATTGTTTGCCTGCATGTGAGGAAACTGAAATCATGAAATAACTTGTCTAAGGTCAGAGGGCTGGTAAGCAATGTGTAAGTAACAGTGAGAATTCCAATGTAAACTACCTGTAGTGCTAACTACCACACTATACCAGATATACCAGGTGCTACCTAAATTAGTGCAAAAGAAATCAGAGAATAGATATGCACTGAGATCTGACATATTACACAATTTCTTCATTTCCCCCTCCTTCAGAGCTACACACATACTACTTTTCAGCACTTGCCCTGTTGCAATCATGTTCTCATTTGGCAAGAATGTCCCGGTACATTTCTAATTTTTCTGTGGCATATTGTGTGTGTAGGGGGGCACCTCTCAGCTCTGACATTCTTTGTTTCTAACAGGGCATCTAGAATCTAGATCCTTTAGATCAATGTTCTTATTTTAGAGATAAAGCAAACAGAAAAAGTGCGTACAAATGGAGAGTTTGAAAATCATTTCCCATTCCTCCACAACCTCATCATTGGAAAGTTGCTTACATTTTATTTACAATTGTTTTGCCATGACATGATTCCTAAAGCTGTAACTTAAGTGATTTTGCTCTCATGTATCAGCTGGCTACCCTCTCCCCAAAGTCCTCTCTTTCAGTTAATGGTGTGTGAATGAACACTTCAATTCCCTGGAGGAGATCACTGTTTAAAGTAATCCTCTCATTTATGTTTTTGTCAAGACAGAATCCAGTAATGAGAATAATCACTCCCAAATTGATGTTTTTGAGATTTGGGTTTTTTGAATATTCTTGTCTTAAAGCAGCTCCATCTGCAGTTACTGTTGAAGGCCCAGCTGTCAACCATAGGAAAGACAAAGATGAGCTGGAAATGGAGGTGAATGCATTTAGGTCTGAACATTTCCACCAGGGAATAAGCAGCTCACATTGGCACTCTTTCACTGAAGGACAAGTATTTTATGAATATTCTCCTGGCACTTGAAGAGGATAGAATTGTTTTGACTCCCAAAGAGAATCTAAAGTCAGCTCTTTCATAGTGAAGGCAATGCTTTGTTTACTTTGAGTATAAAATGTTTTTTTCTAAGATGCTTTTTGCTATCCAGATCTACAAAGAAAGGAAAGCATGAATCCTCTGCATAGAATGTGAGAGAGAAGAAATAATATGTCCTAGCACCTTCTCTCTCCAAATCATTATATTCAGCTAATTTTGATAGCAGCTGGTTAAAGTCTGCCTCATCATCAAGAAAGGTAGGCAAATTGCCCAAGGTCACATAACTAGCAAGTGACATAGACAGAATTCTACAAAGAAGAGAATCAGAGAATGCATAATAAGAACTATAGTAGCAAACAATTAATTGAGATCCAATCATACACAAGCTATGGGTAGCATTTATTTAAAAAAATGATAAAAGCAAGGTAATGAATTTAGGGTTGAAAACTAAGTTCAACCAGTGGAAAATATGCAGTGGCTGAAAATTCCTCCAACCCAATAAGGATAAAAGCTAAAATCAATGTAGCACTTACTAAGGGCCATGCTCTGGATAAAGTATTTTACATTCTTTATCTCATTCAATCCTGAATTTAAGGAGGTAAATAATCCTAAATAGAAATACTTTGAAGAGGCTTACAGTCTAGTGGGAAAAGCAGACAATAATCAAATAATCTCATAAATAAATCAAAATTGGAACTGTGATAAGTCTTAAAAGTAGTTTCAAGAATGTATAATTAGGAGGATTGTGCTAGTCATGACGATCAAGGAAGGCTTCCCTGAGGGAGTGGGAATGGAGAAATAGCATGTGCAAAAGTTTGTAGGGAAGGAATCATGGAGCTTTTGGATATCTGTGAAACCTGGCCAGTGTTGCAGGGCAGCAAGAATAACGTAAGTATGATCAGAGAGTTAAGGAGGAGTGAGATCATGTGGTAAGTGTGTTAAGGATTTCAGCCCATGAGAGACAGGTGAAATATTTTAAAGACGAGGATGTCCTGTTATGTTTTAAAGTGATTACTCTGGTTGATTGGAAAACATGTGGAGTATAAAGACAATGGGTGAAAGGAAATCAAGGGATGATTGTATTTATTCAGGCAAAAGGTGATCATGACAACTTGAATCAGCTCACTGTGTTAGATTTGGAGTGAATTTGGTTAATTCAAGAGATATTTCACTGATCATGATAAACAAGTCTCAATGGTACATTAAATTTGGGAAATGCATTACTAATTACCTTGCTATGGACTGAATTGTATCCCCCCAAATTCATAGGCTGAAGTCTAACCCCTAATGTGAATGTATTTAGTGAAAAGGCATTTAAGGAGGTAAATAATGTTAAATTAGGTCATATTGTGGGGCCCTAATTCAATAGGACTGCTGTCCTTAGAAGAAGAGGAAGAGAAACTAGGAATACTTGCACATGGAGAGAAAGGCCTCATTTAAAACACAGAGAGACCAACAACTTGATCTCTGACTTCCAGTCTCTATAACTGAGAGAAATTAATTTCCTGTTGTTTAAACCACATATTCTGTGATATTTCGTTATAGGAGCCCAAGCTAATATATATTCCTAGGTTTCTGGTTTAGCAGCTGTTTAGTTATATGCTGGTGACAATAACTAAAATAAACACACCAGAGGTGGTCTAGGTTCAGATGAAAGATGAAGAAATTGAGATATAAGAATTTAAAATAACTAACACATGTTCCTCAAACTGAAGCCTGATTCTAAACCCCACGTTTTTAATCATTATTCTATTATAGGGTAAGTAGGGCAGGTAAAAAGCCAATCTGCTATGAGCCCTAGAGCTAAATTATAATTTTAAGAGCAAGTTTCCAGTTTAATTATATAATGCAAAACAAAAGTCATATGGACAAATAAGTGCTGCTGCCTTTGCTGTCACTGCCCTAGAAAAAAGAACCCAGACTTTCCCAGCTTCATATTTCACAGCCCAGATACTGAACTTGATTGTGTTTTCTGTGGATGTGGAGGAAATCTGCCTCCTGATTGTAGATGTTCTCAGCATTGTTGCTAACCACTGTTAACATGCTTATAATATCTGAAGTATCCTTTGACCCTGGAGACTGTCTCCAAAGATGCAGCTGCCAGATACTATGATCCAGATTAACCTGAAATCCACCCAAATGATGGAGAAACTGTGATTAATAACTAGATAATCTAGATGAGCAGCTCTGGTAGGTTTGAATGCTGTCTACTTTTCAACAAATTTCCCTCTCTCAAATATCAAATATTTGATAGTCTTATTTTTAATTTTTCCTCTGTATCTCAATGTCTCTAGAAATTGGAATTCTCAATCCAATTCTTGTACATCAGGATCTGTATTTCCTGGACTTCCCCTAAACTGTAACCCTCTTATTTTACTTCACAGAAAAATATGCTATCCAATCCATAGTCTGGGCTTGCCTCTCACTATATGAGAGGAGCTAATCTAATACTGTAACCAATGTCAATAATGGTAGCTAATGAGAACTTCTAATTTTGCTCCTGGAACATAGCTACATTTTATTATATTTACTGCCTCTACTTGAAAAAAGTAACTTTAATGGTGACAATTACATAGGAATTATGGCTATTTCAAGCCATCTCCAACACTGCCTAGGAGTGACATTTGCTCTAGTAGGGGATACTGTTATAAATTCTGAAGTGCCTGGAAATACAATTTCTTCAGAGTAAAAGTAGAATGTATGCCAGCCACATCTATTGGTACTATCTCTAAGCTATAAAGTATTTAAATTCCTTATCACAATTGTGCCTTGTCACATAGAAAAGTGGCAGGTTAATTGAGATAACCCTAGTAGAAAATGGAAAGAAAGAGAAAGAAAGACTGACATACTAGCTGCCACATCCTGCTTTTTACACTAGTGGTAGAGAGTACTTACCAATTATGACATTCTTTACCACTGAACCTAGGCAAGGCATCAGAATTCTGTTTAACATTACACAATATATAGAGAGTATTAATAGAATAAAATTCACCCTTGGGATTAAACCTATTTGCCATTTTTCATCTAGATGGTCACTGAAAACTTCTAACTCTTCCCTGATAATGGTTTTTCAACTTTGAGTTGGAGAACACCATTTTACAACTTGAGAAAACAAAGACCTGGAAAGTAATAGGACCTCTTCAGGAATGCAGAGACAATGAATAAGTTTCCTGTGAAATTAGCTAAGGCCTGTACACACTTAAGTACAACTGCTTGAAATAATAAAGTACTTAAATTTTCTTTCAGAAAAAAAAGCCTCCATAATTTAGTTAAGGACTATTTGAACCAGTCTTTGAAGAATAAACATGTGCCAATGAAGTCAGCTCATCTGGTCAATGACATTTTATCATAAGCTCAGACACACATAATTTCTCCTCAAAAGAAAAATGCAACTTATGAAGAGGCATGGTGAACATCTATGTCTGCATAAAAGAACTGTAAAACTCCTTCTTGCCATACAATCAACAAGAAGATTCTCCCTTCTTTCTTCATATAAATTCCCCCAGTACAAAATGATCTGGGAGACAGATTTGAGGTTTTTCTCCTCAGCTTCTGACATCCTTACTAGTTGACCTCACAATATGTCTCTTTCTTCTTGCAAAAACCTGAGCCATAGTGCTACTGGAAATGGTCCAAGGAGGTCCTGAAGACCTCAACTCAGGACAAAGGGGTCCTTGATGTAAGTGAAGGAAAATAATTTCAGTGTGTGTCAGATATTGAGGCACAGAAATTTATCCAGCAAAACAGGGAGTACACACATGTTCAAGGAAGAATGCAGACCATCTCAAAAGTAAGAAGTACTTTGGTAATTTTAGGCTGCTCTTTTTAAAGAAACTTTGTAAGGGGTGGGCATAGGAAGTTATATGGGGATAACATCAGTCTGGTAATCACAAGATGTTTTATGGTGATTTGGATCTTTAGGTTGTCATTTTCTCCATTACCTGATCAATAGATGACATTGGAAAAATACTTTATATTGGGTGTTTCATATTCCCCTTTCCTTGATTCTATTCTAAAAATACATGTATTAGTGGTCTAACAGTACACAGGGCAATTTTCATAAATAGGTGAATTTCCAGTAATCCTAAGATTGTGAGTCAAAATTTGTGTATTTCCCAGAAATTTGGAATTGACACCTAGGAGAGAGAACTAGTATGGGGGAGGCAGTTATGAGAAAGTTTAACACAAGGCTGTCTTTGTATTTCTTATTTTCTCTCCCTTCTACCTATAATATTTTATTTTTTCTATCCTACCTCAATAGTATTGGCTTCTATGGGCTTCTATGCATGTCAGCCAGTGAGTCCTTGCTCAGTGTCATCTTTGTATTTATCTTGGCACTCTTTGCATACAAGTAGGTAGCTTCCTGGGTTGTGGGTTGTAAAGCTTGCTACCAAGCTATAAGCACCAATGACTGTAGTATCACTTCTCTGAGATGAGACACAGAAGGCCCTAGGAGAACAAAAATGTCTGAAGATAATAGAGGTGGAGGGATAATTGACATTGTTCATAATATTAGGTTCATAAGACAAAGAACAAAGGAGGAAAAGGGAAGAATGGTCTAGAACAAGGGGAAATTGAGAGAAGAAGCCTGAGAGAGGCTCACAGTGAGCAGCCAAGGACAGTTTGAGGGCTTTCAAGGTTTTAGAGAGGGTCTGTTCGAGCAAAGGAAGCAGAAATGTATAAGTAGGTGTCTTATCATGGTTCTCATGTGAAATATCCCCCCAAAGCTCCTGTGTTAATGCAGGAATGTTTGGAGGTAAAATGATTGGATTGTGAGAGCTGCAACCTAACTAGTCTATGCTAGTTTGAATGAACTGTCTCAGTGGTAACTATAGGCAGGTGGGGCCTGGCTGGAGGAGATGGGTCCCTGGGGCATGCCCTGGAAGGGTGCATCTTCCCTGTGCTACCCTCCTTCTCTCTCTTCTTCATGGCTGCCATGAGGTAAATTGATTTCTTCTAAAACATCCTTTAGGTATGACACTCCACCTCACCTTGATCCCAGAGCAAAGGAGTCAGCCAACTATGGTGTGAACCTCTGATACCATGACCCCCAAATAAACTTTCCCTCCTCCAAGTTATTCTCTCAGGTATTCTGGTCACAGTGATGAAAAGCTAACAAATATCCTCAACCAGAAAGAACCTTCTTTATTCATTTGGTCATCTTTTCATCTCCTTGTATTGTTGAGTGACTGGGAAGGGGTACGTTAGTGAGCATTCTCCTTCTTTGTATAGAAAATAGAGAGCCGCAGAATATAATTTAACTGGGTATTATATTGACCCTAATCTGGAAACCCTTTCAGTTTACAGCTCCAATGAATCTCAGTCCCTACTCTTAGTACGTTTTTGTGCCTATAAACTGGGTTGGAATGGGAAAGTAACTCTGCTTGGATTCTTTTCACAAAGGGAGCCAAACATGGGTATCAGAGTCAATTTACATCTCAAGAACATGTCACCAGAGGAAGTAAATGTAATCACTATAATTTAGAGAGGGCCTAATTAACACATTTGTCAGATAACTAAGGCAAGTTTATAATTATATCCTAATTAATGAATAATATCCTATGTATTCATAGGGTGTATGTGACCGAAATTTAAGTTGCTTATGAATAACCAGGATGCCAGTTGCACCTAAATCTTGCTAATAAACAAACAGCCTGTCCATTCACCAGGGTAAATCTACTGTGGTTTTAAGTTCACATCTTATTTAATATCTTCATCTAAGCCTAGAGAATGATATATATATTCATAGAACCCAGTACAAAGATGATATTATGGGGTATTATTAACAATGTTTACTATGGCAGTTGAAACCAACATAATTCATTAAAATATAAAGGAGTCAGAAACTTTATATTCATAAAGGCCTCAATGGGTTTCCCTTAAAAAACAATATTATCTGGTATCTGAATGCACTTGTTATTTGAGGATGTACTATTTTATTATGATTGTCTACTGGGAAATGACCCATTTTTTAGCTAAAGTAAGAAACAGAACTTAAATAAATGTATCAAGAGAATGCAATATATATATACATATATATGCATATATATGGTTCAATTCATCTAAAGAGCACAATATTTAAATAGAAAGATCTAATGATTGTCTATTTTGGGAAGAAAGGAAGAGTTAATGTTTTATAGACCACAGTAATAACACATTAAAAGATTTTGTCTCTGAAAAGTTGAAATACATTGGATAGTCTGTGAAGTATTTCAAAGAACGTTAATGAGCACAATAGCATGTCTATGTTGCAGGTAGTGCAGAAAGAAAAACAGGGATTAGTGTTTTATACATATTTTTTAAAAAATGAAGCTTTTCTAGAAAAGAAACTATAGGAAATATTGGTGAAGAACAGGAAATCAGTAGGTAAAAATTAATATTGTGGGTGGCTTCCCTGCCTAGTACATGAAGGGCTTCAGATTCTAGCATCTTCTAACAATTCTCTAAGTGGCAATTATTATTATTATTAGTTTGTATTTTCTTTACAAGGGGCACATGTATTTTCAACTTCTCTCTTTCATATAGACATTTATCCTTTGTAATAGAAATTTCTTCTTTGTTGCTTTATTAGTTATTCATTTTATTTTATATTAAATGGAGTTACTTGTTAAATCTAAATGGCCTCTGTTGTTTGCATTTATAACACTTAATATTCTCACTAGAGAACATGTAGAAATTGCAGAAAAGCAAGACATATATTTCCTTTTAGCTTTTTAAATGCTGTTATAGATAAAGGGAGAAAAAGCCAAAGTGTTTTTTTCCTCTCCCTCTTGCACTGTCACTCAGTACAGGACAGTATGCTTCAACGCAAGTCATCAAAATATGCATGGACTTCTCCCCAGGAGCAACGTGATTCTGCAGCAGACACCAGCTGGGTGTCCTCTAATTCAGTTCTGACACTACCTGCAGACAATATCAGATTCCACAAGCTGAGGACTCAGTCCCACAAGACTTTCTTCCACTTTAGACACCACTTGCAAGCAGTAGTTTGTCACCTATACTTTGGACCAGCAAGCTATAAGTTGAGGTTCCCATGACTCCTCAGATTCAATTAATTTGCAAGAGTCATGACCAAAATATAGGAAAACACATTACTTATGTCAACTCATTTATTATAAAGGATATTACAAAGGATATGGGTGAACAACCATATGGAAGAGATGCATAGAGTACAGCATGTAAGAAGGGATGTGGGACTTCTTACCTTCTCCAGACATACCATCCCACAGGCACTACCACGTTTTCAGCAGTACATGGGTCCCAAAACCCAGTCCTTTTGGGTTTTTAATGGAAGCTTCATTAGACAGACACAATTAATTACATCATTGCAATTAGTGATCAATTCAACCTTCCTCCACTTTCCCTTCCCTGGAGGTTTTTATATTTAATTTTAGTGTTTTAGCTTGTCATCTCTTCTCTCTTTTTGGTTTCAGACTCTCAATGTGTACTCTGGTGCCGAAGGGGATAAAGCCAGTGTCATAGTCACAGGGAAAGAACTGGAATGAAAATTACCTTAGTGCATGTTTCCATGTACATGTTACAAAGACTTGCCCAGACAAAGAAGGAAAAACCAGAAAAGAAAGATTGCCAGATTTAGTGAACCTGTTGCAAACACAAGTTACCCTAAGTCTTATATTTTTATTATTTCCTTTTAGTGATACTTAATATTAGAGTTAATCTTAATGATAAAAACATGGAATATAATTTGCTCTAATTGTCCTCAGTACTTCCTCTTTCCCTTTCCTCCTCCATCCACTTATTCCTGTAACTTTATTGATTTTTCTGCTATTTATTTGTAGAATTTTTTAACTCATGCCTTGTGGATATATATGAAAGTGAGCCAATCTCCCATTTTGTTTCCCTAGTTGATTGCAGCAATGATAAAACTAATGAAGACCAATGTAAAGGAAGCATGACAAAGGATAAAGATGGGAAGGTCTATGATTTAACCTACAGAAACCAAGGGTATGCATTCTCTCATCATTGCTTAGGTATACCATGCCAGTTCAACTCATGCTTTCTACCATATCGTCTGAAAAAAAAAATGGCTATGGAACAAATACAATAAAAAATACAAGTAAGTGCATACTGTGCATACTGCAATGACTTTCTTATTTCTTAGTGCCATACTTTTAATTTATGCCTCATAATCCACATATTGGGAAATTTGTCCCCAATTAAGCAGTACTGAGAGGAGATGGGGGTACTGCCCTCATGAATGGATTAATACTGCTCTTGTGGGACTGGGTTAATTCTTGTGGAAATGAGTTAGTTCTTGTTCTCCTAGCACTGGAATAGTTATCATAAGAGCAAATGGTTTTAAAGCAAAGACACTCTCCTATTTTGTTTCTTCCTGATGTGCTTGCTTGGCTTTCTACCCAGCCATGTTATGATGCAGTATGAGGTCCTTGGCAAATTAGTCTGCTTAACCTTGGATGTTCAGTCTCCAGAACCATGAGCTAAATAAACGTCTTTCCTTTATAAATTACCTAGTCTCAGGTATTCTGGTATAGCAGTGGAAAACCAACTAAGACATTTAGCAACTCTGAAATTACAGGGTGGTCATATGTAGCTTAATTAGTGTAGCTTTGACCGATTAATGCTCTATTTATAAATATTTAGTTTGCATCTCTTGCTAAATTTGAAATAAGGGATCAGAACTTCAAAGAATGACCTAAAGTTTGGGAATTTCTCTCATTTAGATGCATTTACCTCTACCTGGTAAAAACTGGAAATCCATATGTAGTAAATTGAAATTGAACCTCTATCTCTTTCATTCATTTTATGGGCTTTTTTCATTCAAAATCTAAAAGGGTCTAATGAAGCATAAATCCACCCATATCATTTTCACAGGTAAAAATTCTGAGAATTTGAAGAAGCTGATTTTTCCAAAGTTATAAGACTGTCATGTGCCTACCACTCTGCTTTGCATTCCAGCATTTTGCTTGTCACCCCATCTAGTCAAGACATTTATTGCCTGGGGAAAAGAGGGAGTAGGAAATGACCACTTAAAATTTGTAGGATCATTCAAGTTCTCCAAATTTTAACCAAATCTCTTTTTCTACTTAAGTTTTCAGATGAAATTGTTATAATAACATTCATTCTTTTCCTGCACACTCAATACCATTGGAGGACTTGGCTATTGCCAAATGTTAATTCTGTCTTTCTTTGGGTTTCTCTGAAATTCCTTCACCAGAGAAGTCCAGTTATAGTTTCCCAGAGAGGATGAAGCAGGGCATCTCCAGAATACCAAGACAATTTAAATGTGGCAAGAAATCCTCTTCAGTGGTATCTTTTTACAAGAATACTCACAGCTGATTACTTTTTGTGGAGTTGTCAAAAGGTTATAAGAAAATACAACAATATAAATAACAAACAATGAAAATACAAATCACTGCCAATGCCACACTTTCTCTCTAGCCACAACATTTTGACTTAAAGTATTTTCTAGGCACATATCAGAAAACAATCTATAAAACACTCAAATTTAAAGTGATACATGTCAAGATCTTCAGGTGTGCCCTACTCTAAATGGTGACAAGAGGCTAGGAGGGGAGATTCCACTGTCCTTGCCCCCATAATGTCAAAAAATTCTTGAATTGGTAACATTTGCTCAAAACTCATGTTTAAATATAAAATTTAGCTGGAAAAAGTAAGAAACTGACCTACAATCTCAGTCAAGCAGATACTTATAGTGAAGGTCCTGGACTATAGTCTGGATAAAATCATTCCATTGCTCTGAAAATGTTCAATGATTGTTAGAGCTTGTTATTCACCTAATATTGGTGTTTGTAACTTGTAATCATATATAGTAAGTAGATTAATTTTATGCAAAAGTCCTAGTCTATGGAGAAATTCCAAACTAAAAAATTAGGATTAGAGAGAACAATTTTAATTTGGTAAGAGAATTACCAAATTCTCCACATACCCATGAACTCACTAACTCAAAGTAACATCCATTTTATGGTACAAAAACCATGTTCTCAGGAAAGCAGAAAATTTCTGAGAGAGTTTACCAAAATCAGCTGCATTTGGAGTGTACATCATGTGTATGTATAAATGTCCTTCTTGACTATTTACAGATCCCATGCTCCAGATTATATAGCAAGTTCAGGCATCTTGGCCAGAAGGGGAAACTAAAAAATGTATTTTTAAAATGAGTTTGACTATCATAATGTTATTAAAAAAAGAAGGAAAGAAAGAAAAATACCAAATATAAGTAAAATAAGTAGCAGTGGTGTTCAACTAAGGTAATGATATGTATTATTCAACAAATATTTATTAAATACCTACTGTAACCTCAGCAATATTTTCTTTGGAAATATAGTACCTAGACAGAGAGACAATGTCCCTGCTCTCAAACATGAAGAAAAAAATATATTAATGGCTTAAATGGGAATGAGGAAGGATCTACTTTAGACTCAGAGATTAGAGTAGATTTGTATGAGAAAGGACATTTGAGCTTTGACTGGAATGACAAGGAACCAGCTTTGTGAATCTATAAGACAGAGGATTCAGGCAGAAGGAAGCAAAGATACAAAAGTTGTGTGGTTAGATGGGCATATGAGAAATGCATGGGCATTAGAGAAATGTGAAGAAGGCCATTGGAGCTGCAGTGTAATGAATTAGGGGAGAGTGTTATACAATAAGACCAAAAAGGAAGGCAGAAATTAGATCTATAGGGGCTAAAGTGAGATAGAGTTTGCTTTTATTCTATGTATAGTGATAATAAGAAGCCACTGGAGTATTCTGAGGAGGAAAGCACTATGTGAATTGCTTTTTTGAAATATTTATTTTCTCAAAATCAATTAGACACACAAATATAAGACTTGAAATTATGAAACTACTAGGAAAACACATAAGGGAAATGCTTTAGGGCATTGGAATGGGAAGGGATTTTTTGGACAAGACCCCAAAGCACAGAAAACAAAAGCTAAAATAGACAAATGGAATTACATCAAAATAAAAAGCTTCTGCATAGCAAAGCAAACAATCAGCAGAGTGTAAAGATAACCTACAGAATGGAAGAAAACGTTTGCACACTATACACCTGATAAAGGGTCTATGAGGAACTTGAAAAACTCAATCACAAACCAAAAATAAAAATAAAAAATGGACAATATACCTAAATAGACATTTCTCATAGACAGGAAGACATACAATTGGATAACCGCATATGAAAAAAATGCTCAATATCACAAATCATAAGGGAAATGTGAACCAAAACCACAAGCAGATATCACTTCACCCTGGTAAGCATGGCTATAAAAAGGCAAAAGAAGCCAGAAGCCAGCACAGTGGCTCATACTTATAATTCCAGCTACTTGGAGGGTAAGGCAAGACAATCGCAAGTTCAAGCCCAGTCTGGGCAACTTAGCAACACTCTGTCTCAAAATACATACATAAAGAGCTGGATATGTAACTCAGTGATAGGGTACTTCCCTAACATGAGTGATGCCCTGACTTCAGTACTCAGTATTGCAATAAATAAATTAATTGAAGTAAATAAGAAGTGCTGACAAAGTTTCAAATGAAACAAAATTCAGTATATTTAAATTTAACATGTTTCTTGATAATATGTCTATGATTTTGTAAAGTTAAAATAAGATATTATAGGTGACTTGAATTTGTCATATGGAAGTGATTTGTCAATGTAAACAGTAACCATGTATTTATGTAAACTTTGGCTGCTGAGATATTACTTAATTAGAAGCTTTTACTCATGAAATATCAATTAACTAATGAATATTCTGCCTCCTCTTATCAAACAATACTCATATGCAACCCAAAACTTTTGAGTTAGTGTTACTTTAGTTAAAAGACTGTTTAATAGTCCCCTAAATACTCAATCTGTCCATAAATTAGGTCCAGTTCTCTTAAAGTGTAGATAATATTGACCACAGGTAAACTCTAATAATATAATAATAAATACCTCTGCCATTTTCCTTACTAGTTATTTAGTCTGAAACTAACCCTTTTTGTCCCTTGTCGAACAATTAATAAAAATATATGTATTCCAATTTCCATTTCCTATAAGTATTCAAAAGAAGTATGAGGAAAGATTTGGATTATCAGATTATCCAAAATGCAATTCCATTAGTCAAATCAACACATCATGCAGAGAAAAAGTAGGTCTCAGTGTCTGTGGGTGACTACTTAGAGAAGGACAGAAAATGTGTTAAATTAGTTGAAAGGCTGCTCTTCCATTGGATGCTATATTGCAGTCTGTTCTTTCTTCCTTTCTTCCCTCTCTCCTTCCCTCCCTTTCTCCTTTCTTTCTTCCTTCTTTCTTCTTCCTTTTTCTTTAGTCAGCTTTCAGCTACATTGGAAGATGTCTTCAATTCAGCTTGTATTACATGTACTGGCAATCTTTGTGAACAGCCTAAGGGAGTGCATCTGGCTCAGTTTTCAAATATGAATCTCCTGAATAGTACAGAAATCTAGAAAATCATCCATAGAAGCATTTAGAAATGCTCTATGCCTGCCAAGCTTGGGTTAGGGGGTGCCTCATTTTGGGAAGCACTGTAAGCACATCCACCTTTTAGTGAGAAGTCTTTTAAATTCACATCTTCCCCCAGATTACAGGCAAACTCTCAGAGAGCTGTATCAAGAAAGGTATGAGAATGGTACCATTAACAAGCAATTGATACATGTCTGTAAATAAAATTTGATCATTTCACATTCGGTCTTGGCTTGTGAAGGGTGTAATTTGGGATTAAAAATAAACATAGTGGAACATGCATCCTGATCAGAAACATTCATATGCACAGCTGGAAACAGGCACTGCAATCTGAAAGTATAATTAAGATTTACCATCTCTATTTATAGAGTACATACATAGCAAATTCATTGTCTTTAAATGTGAAGGCTCAGAAAGTGTTGGGGAGAAAAAATATGAATAAAATGGCATATGACATATCAGTTTTATCTTTAATTTCAGGTTAAAGAGAGGAACATGGGGGAAACAAGTACAAATTAAAATCATACAAAGAAAAAATATTTCAATGAAACCTAAGAAAACACACCTTAATCCTCTAGAACAACTGTTTCTTAGTTAAGTAAGCATGTCAGCTGAGATACAGAGCATTATTTTAAACAAAACAACTGTGGAAATGAAGGGGTCACATGTTTCTTTCAAGTGAATGATTTGCAATGGTAATGAACCCCTTTTCCCTAACAGACCCCATTAGTTAGTAGTCATTAAATGAAGAGTTCTTTCAAATACCCATGAACTTTCCATTTGTAGTTGTTGATAGGAAAGACTTGCAAGTGAACACATTTCTGCTCTGAGAGTTAAAAGAATTTCAATTTTTCATTTCTTAAGCCTTTTATTGAAGTATTAATGATAATCAGATAAAGTAAATTTCAATGATTCACCGAATCAATTTACATTTTAAAATGCAGAAATTGTGTGGCTGATATACTTAGATCAGATATCCTTGGGATTAGTACTTTGGAACATCCCTGGAGGAGACAATGCTGTGATTTCTTGTGTTTTGTGTATAGTTTATATGATTTTTTTCTTCTGTCAGTAGGCTAGCCTTGTAGTCATGTTCTATAGTCAGTTCATAAAAAGTAGAGGAAAAAATCAATTACAGAGGTATTTCAGAAGGAATAGATTAAAGCCTTTTTTGCTTGTTTCAACTTCTTCGACAAATGGATTTATAAAGAGCATTTTAGAGCCATCACTATTCCTGTTCCCCAGGCAGGCTCTTGAGCTTTGAATTCTCCTGTAAAGAAGCCATTTATTCACTTTTGTTTAGGCTTATGGGAAATGCTAAACAATGTGAGTCTTCTCCCCACACTTCTGATGGCACAGGGTTAAATTTAGCCTAAGTACAGTCCCCTCTCTTTTTAATGTGCCTGATTTGGGGAGCACCCCAGAGGCTTCATTTGCAAGTGTTCCTTTTCACACCCAGACAAGCACTGTTTTCAGAGTTGTATGAAATAAGACGCTATCGACATAGTCATTTACAGTTAAACACTTTCTGAGAATCTTTAATAATTTGGGTACTTTAAGATAATTTGATGCTTAATCGATGTTCAATATTTGCCTCCTGAATGTACTAACATTATGGCAAATGGAGCGCAGCAAGATTCTATTCGTTGCTTTTACTTCTGATGCATTAAGATCATCATGTATGTGAGGAATTAGAAAGAGCAGAGCCAGTAGATGCTGGTGGAAACTGCACAGAACATTCCTTTAGGATGCATCTAAACTGAGAGCCTGTGGGAGGGAGATTATTACCTCCAAAAAGATTCCTTTCAATAATCCCCAGGACTGTATATATGCCTTGTATGAAAAAATAGACTTTGTCATGGTCATTACTAAATTGTTGATTTTAAAATAGGGATATTATCCTGGATTATCTGGGAGGTAGTTAGTGTAAGACACTGTAATCATGCAAGCCCTTAAAAGCAAAATAAATAATTAGAAATTTTAAAAGGCAGAAAAAGAATTTCAAAGCCCACTAAATTTCCCACACTGTTGATGGCTTTGAAGATGAAAGGAACTACAAATGAAAGAAGGTAGGTGGTCCCTAGAAGCTGAGAACAATGCCCAATTGACAACCAGCAAGGAAATGAGGGATCCATCCTTTAGCTGCATGGAACTGAATTCTACCAACTACTGAAATGACCCTGGAAGCAGATTTTCTCCTAGAGCTTCCAGAAAAATCATTAGCCAACAACTTAATGTGGGCCTTCTGAGACTCCAAAGTACCCAGGCAAACCTACTTGGATTTCTATTCTAGAGAACTTTCAGATAAATAATTAGCTTTTTAAGTAGCTAGCATGATTTATTATAGCACTGACATAAAATTAATGCAAAGCTGTAAGTTGACATTGGTAATATATAGACAGCTGATCAATCCAGAGTCATAACATCTACCCCTGTGTCTGATTCTGATTCTTTCCTTTTGTCTGATAACTGCCAACCTACTCCATGAATCCCAAACTAGTGGTTTCTGGCCCCGTTTGATACATGGTTTCTTTTAATTGGCGTTTTTGTTTTTGTTTGTTTGTTTTTTGTAACATGGAAACCTCTTACTTTTCTACCTCACTCTGCTACTATATTCTCACCATTCTCTATTATGACTTACCAAGTACATGCAATAGAGTCACTTACTAGGTTTGCTCCCAGCCTCTGTTTTCGCTCATTAGTCATGTTCACATCAAACAATACTGCTTTCTCATGAAATATGGACAAAAATTCAGAACTCAATAAAAAGGCCCAAGTCTATTTTTCTTGTTTTGAATTTAGAATTTTAATTTTAAAATATTTTTAGATTTATAGAAAAGCTGCAGAGGTAGTATCACTAACAGATCTTTTGAAATGGATTTTGAAGGCTGATTAGGAGTTTCAGTGATGGCAGATCAGTTGTTCTCAGACCACAAAATCAATTGAACAGTGGTAGAAATAAAATTTAAGTTGGCCTAAACATGGCTGAACAGGAGAATACCATGTCACTTCCCTAAGCTATTACATTACAATAGCAGTGTATTACAAAAGAGTGTTAAAGAATGGATCATAAATTGAAAATAAAACATAAATAAGTTGCTTAACATGCAAAACAAAAGAAAAATAGATATAAATACAGACTTAATTTTCTTTAAGTGTGTAGAAAATCTCTTTATGGAAAGGGTGTAAAGTATTTCATGTTTCTTAAATAGTTTTCAAGCTGCCATTTCATAATATGAGTTTCCATCATTTTAGCATATTGACAACCTACACTAAAATTCCATTTGGTTAGATGGGGGTATGCTAATGTAGAATACAGAGATTATGCATAGGTATTTCTAAACTAACAGAGGGTGTTGTATTTCTTTTTTAACTCCAGAAGCAACCTTTCTGCCTCTGGTATCTTTCTTACAGGTAGAAGATAAAAGTATTGGTCATGATCTCTCAGAGGAAAACTTTCTTCTCATTTTATAATCAAAGTAAAGAAGTGGAGTTTGAAAAAAGATGATTTCGGCTCTAGCATGGGGAAAAGAAATCAACAATTTGGGGGCATGGATGTAGAAAGGTGATGGATGAATGTGGGTGCCAAGTTTTCAACTTGTACTAGGGAAGAGATTAGCTATGTCCTTGGTAAGAGTTGTCTGCCAAGTCAGCCAGAAAGACCTGTTTCACTGTTTTTAATCCAGTGGTTTTCATTGAAAAGCTCTCCTTCCCAAAAGGTAATCTTGAGAATGTTCCAGAACATGGAATTACTATTAGCAAATTTAGGGTCAATTAGGTCCTGTTTGTAGTTCTTTTGTGAAGGTTAACCAATTTTTTAAAACTTTACTCAGACACCATATGCTTTCTTCTTAAGACCTATTATTCTGTGAAAATATTGATTAAGGTTGCATGTTCCCAAGGAAATGGAAGTAGGTAATTCACTCTGTGTTAGTAAAATCCCTGACTTCTTAAATTGATGGTCACAACTGGATGTGATGAAGTGAAAAGGATATAAATTCAAACACATCATCACACTAGGTGACAGAAATGTAAACAGGACTTCAACGAACGCATCTCTTAATACTCCGTTTTTTTATTGATTTTCCCCCAGGCCTGCCTTGATCTGTCATAGCTATGAATCTAGATACACTAGGTTGCAAATGCTCAATTGGATCTATTACTTTCCTGAAGATTTGGAAGCAGTTTCCTCAACTTGTCTTTTTGGTCCTCCTACTTGTTAACTCAGCTTAACCAAGTGGGATCCATGGGTAAGGGAGGAAGGAGAAGTTTGAAAGTCTGAGAATAAGGAAAAACATCTTCATTCTTTCTCTGAATTGTATCTGAAATAGAAGCACATTAGGAGCTACCAAGGACAGCTCCAAAGTTGGTTTGAAAAAAAAAATGCAGTCCTATTACAAGAGCTCAACTGAGCAGATTTTATATTTAACTGTTTTAGTAGCTTTTCCCCTGGAAGAGGCTTTACAATAGCACATCATTGTTTGGTGTGAATTTCCAGAGATTCTTAGATGAGATAGAGGCACGTACTAAGTACCTCAACAAGTCCACCACGCACTTTTGAAATCTCTATAGTTTTCAGAAATGTTCAATTTCCTTGATGCTACATTCTTGATTCCCTTGCTGTGGCACCTTGTTCATTTTAGATCATTTAGTATGGATAACTTTGCAATTTTCTGTCTGGCTATACCCATGATGTCACAAATCAGTTTGCATGTCTAGATTGTGAGGAAGGACAAGTGGACTTGGAGCTCTAAAGGACAAAAATGAAATGTAAACAAAACAACTTCCTCAGTGGCAAGGGAAATGATAGAAAAGTAGATGAAACAGTGAAAAAAAAACAAAGGCAGATTACCCATATATTGCATTTGAACAGAACCCTCTGCCCTTGTATGATGTTGTTATTTTTCCCTTAATGTCTACTTGATAGAGATGTGCAGTTATCACCAGCAGTGTGGGCATTGAGAGAGATTCAGGTCAATTGGGGGAAAGCACAAAATGCTCTGTAATGAAAAGGTGAAGGGAAGGTCTGCATGAATTAAAAAGCAAAAAGAAAACAGACAAATCAATAAGCAGAAGCAGAGCAAAGAAAGTCAGAACATTTCATATAGTGCTAAGGAAATTAAAATATTGAGACTCAGAATAATTTTTCATAGTTTGGAGAATATAAACCTACAGCCAAAAGCACAACCAAAACCTATGTTCCTTGAGGCAATTGGAGAAAGTGTCAGAGACTAGGGCTTTCCACATGACTGGCCTGTAGCCAAGCAGTGTTTGAGCTGTTTTCTTTTGTTCTTCTTTCTTATACTCATGTGCCCTCTATCATCCTTGGGGGTCCTCTCTCTTGCCAACAAGAGCTAGAAAATGTGGTAAACAAATTAACAATGATGTTAATGATTAAAGATGCAGTGAAAAGAACACAAGTTTAGGTGTTAGACAACCTTGGGCTCAGATCTCAATTCTACTTGTTGCTTGGTTTATTTCTTAGCTGTGTTGTTTTCTTGAAAAATTTTATATGATGTGTTTTAAATGGGGATAGTCATGTACACCACACTGTATTGCTGTAAGGATTAATGGAAGGTCTGTACAGTATACAAAAGTATATCTTGGATATAGTAGTTGCTTAATAAATGGAGTAGCTCTTTCACAAGTATACTCTTCTTGAGATTATACTCATACTTTCATGTGAATCTTCAATAAATTATAAAGAATATCATGTATATTTCAAGGAGCCATGGATAAGCCTTTTATTTCATTATTATTGCTGACATTTATCAAGGTTATACAATGTTCTGGGTTTCATGTTCAGGATTATAGTAAACAGTTTCATTTAACCTCACAATGACCCTGTAAGTTGTTACCATTAATATTTACATTTTATGAAAGAGGAAAATAAGACAAAGAAGTTATAAGAACTTGGACAAGGTCACAGAACTAGAAAGTTAAAGAGCCAAGGCTCTCATATTCAACTTAAATATGATGACTTAAGAAAATTTCTATCCTGCTCATAGAAAAAAGCTCTCCTTCAAAGGTCATCAAGGTGCTAAGTGTTTAAATCTGGCAAATGGCTACTGTATTCCTGCTCAGATGATTAGCTAACAAATTAAAATGTTAAAGGTTAAAGTCCATAATAATAAAAATAGCTACCACTTGTTGAGTACCCTGTACCAGGTACTATGCCATGCACTCTGTTCAGGATCTTATTTAATGCTTACAATTCTGTAGTATGCAGTAGATCTCATTCCCATTTTACAGGTGAAAATACAGAGACTTAGAGTGGTCAGGTAGCTTGTTTGGCAAAGTTGTGGAACTAGGATCTAAACCCCTGACTATTTTCTAGGCTGTGTCAAAGATTGTTCATGTCTCCCATGTATGACTGCAGTAGAGAGCAGTTCTGCTTGCTCCTCCCCTGAGTGCTACGAGTCAGTTGGAAAGTTCAAATCTAACTTTCAAAGTCATTTTCCATTAGTATTAACTTGTAATAATCAGTGGGAGTATTCACTTGAAAGTAGCACTTTGAAAGTAATGCCTTTAATGTTTTCAAAAGTAGAAGGGAATTTTGTAAGGGTTTCTTTTTCTTTTTTCTTTTCCTTTCCTTCATTTTTTCCTTTTATTTTGGTGTGAGTCATACTGCTGAAACGTTCCACTGAGACCAACTACAATTCAACTCTATCATCAATGATAATAAAATAGCATAATGGTTTACATGGAAAGATTTGGGTTCTGTATTTATGTTTGATTTGGGAAATTCATTTATTGAAGTTTTGAATAAATCTTTCTACAATAAACTGACATGCTAAGTCAGAGTTCTTCATCTTCTGAATTTATATAATTTGCAAGGACTGAGAAACTACATGATGCCTGAAACTGTTCAACAGCTATAACTCAATCATGAGGAGAATAGATTATATTCCTACTCTTATAGAGATTACCAGTTAGCAATAAGACCTACCAATTTCTATTTCTCATTCATTCAAATCATTCACTAATTCATTCATCAGGTATTTATTGATTATGTGCTATGTGCCAGCATTGTATTTGGTATTATGGCAATTCATACTTATAGAGCACTTATTATAAGCTCTATTTAAAATGCATAACACATATTATGTAATATATAACACATATCATGTAATCATCCCAGCAACCTTCTGAGATGGGCTTTATTATTATTTCACTTTGTAGATGAGAAAACTGAGACACTAACATGTCAAGTACCCTGCTTAATGTCAAGGTGATAGAGACAAGATTTGAATTCATACAGTCATTCCAGAGTCACTCTTAGCTGCTGTGGTTAAAC
The DNA here is from genome assembly GCA_028644305.1 of Xerus rutilus. Taxonomy (NCBI): domain Eukaryota; kingdom Metazoa; phylum Chordata; class Mammalia; order Rodentia; family Sciuridae; genus Xerus; species Xerus rutilus. The sequence goes on from CM053417.1 coordinate 26,358,908, forward strand.
TGCTTACAACAGTGAATAAGAATTAGTTTTTGACATTGAAGAACACAATCTAGTAAAATAGACTAAAATTTAAATCATGAAGTTTTAATGCACTATGATCCATGGCATATAATTCAGAGGATAAAATAAGAGTATATTATAGGACTACCTAACATAGTCTTTCTAAATTAACATCTCATCTGAGACTTGAAGGATGAATGTGAACTATCAAGGCAAAGGGAGAAATAAGATGAATGTGTGGGTATGGAGGGGAAGAGGCTCACTAGGAAGAGTGTCCAACCTGAGGAAACAATGTAACCAAATGGAACTTAATTCATAATGAGTGGAATATTGAGTTACTGGGGAGATGATGTGAGTGAAGGTTTTAGATCATGTAGGGTTATTAAATCATGTTAAGAAATAGTACACTATACAAAGTTTAATATGAATCCACTGAAGAAATTTAAGTAAGGAGGTGAAAATGGTTAACATTTTTTTCATATTTACGTTTCAAAATGATTGCTCCAGTACTAGTATAAAGAATGGAATTAAGGAGAAGTAAGCCTAGGTAGAAAGCTATTTTTATAAATCAGTAGCTATATATGTGATACACATCTGAACAGTTCCCATTTCCTTCTTGGAAATTTTCTGTCATGACAGTTCTCCAAACTTTCTGTTTTTTGTGGTCTTACTTTTTTCTATCCCCCGGATATATATGTAACCAGCATGATAAACATGTTTTTCAGCTTAAGATCTACTTTTCACCATTGTTTCAGACTAACCAATCAGTTTATTTTTGTAGTTATTTCTATTTACATTTTTAGTTTAGAAGAAATAATCTGTTAGTTGGAAAAAAATTCCCATGTTTGACTCACTGTGAAACAATTTTTCCTTAGTGTTAGTCTCATTATACAGGTAAAGTTCTTAAAACACAACTGAGTATGAAACAGCTTGGTGTAAGACAGAGCTAATATTCAAGTCTTGTCATCTTGCTTTACCCACTCCTAGATAAGATGTTGCATGTTGAAAATATTTGTTCACAGATGAAGATGCTGAATAAGCCAAAAGTACTGCTGGGAAAGGCAAAATAGAGAATTCAAAAAATTATGTAAGAAAATTTCTTGAATTCCATAGTCAAAGCCAAATATTGTACCTTGAATACATATAGATATGATTGAACAATGTCATCTGTGGTATATTCCCAAAAGATATCTGGAACTTCTAGAATCTAGGTGAGAATAAGAGAAAAAAGGAAAGTTATATGGTACATTAAATCCACTGTTCACAGCACTTTAGGTATTCTTACCAAATTATTGGAGGCTGTATGCTGAAAGGGTGTTTTGCCATAAGTAGCATAGCATGCTGACTGGGAATATTTTATACTGAACTCAAGTTATTCAGGAGCTTATGATCATTAGTGCAATGTACATATACAGGTACACTTTACAATTCAAATTTGCCACATCTTAGTTTTAACAGTAGAACATACGAAAAAAAAAGGGATATTTAAGTGAGGAAATATGCTGTATTCTCTTACCTTAGATTTCAGAGTGTGAATGCTCACATAAAGCAGAGAAATCTATTCTATTCTTACATATCCACAAAGAGTTACAAAGCATAGGCTTGACCATTATTTGTGTCTGCCAACTGGCAGTACTGAGGCTCCCTGGGGACAAGGTGTCCTTTAAGGACCAGTGGAGTCACTCATGCTGCTTTGTATCTAAACTAATCTTAGTGTCTATGCCCTCGACAACTTATCAGCACTACAACAACTGTCAGAAGATCCATGACAAAGATGTAGAAGTAGGCTGCTCTTCAGGAGAAATAATCAATTTCATTGTGGGTCAACTTATTCCCTGCACAACTCCTTTTCTCTACCTCTGTATATCTCATAAACTTAAGACTTCAGTACTTCTCATTTTGTGAGGCATATGTAGAAAGTAGAGGAGTATGATGGAAAAAGTAGATCAGGATTCCTGCCTCTTCTATGTGTGACACTTGGAAGTCACTCAACATTTTGGAGCCTCAATTTCAAGTTTTCTTATATATAAGATAAGAATAATAGCTATTTCTCTGATGGTTATTGAAATATAGAGATAATTATGAAAGGAATTTGCAAATACTAAGAAAGTGTAGTGTCTCTGATTATTTGGGTTTCCCAATCTGAAAAATGAATGTGTTGTAAAAGATGAGTTCTAAATGCACATAGAATTCTTATGCATGATCATCCTAGATATCACAAAATTATCCCATTTTATGCAAAAAAATTTCCCAGACTGCTTTGCACTCAAAATCGAGTACTCAAAAATGTGATAACATGTGTTGATGGGGAAAGTCGATTAGAAGACAGTGATCAAATTACAAAAAAGGAAAATGCAAGCAGATGGAGACAAGTGACTTACCAATTTAAGCACAAAGGGATAGAGGTAATGAAATTCAGAATGAAGAAAACAGAGAACTTCTTCTCAAGAGTTTGCTGTAAGAAGTAAACAGGTACATCTCAGGAAGGAAGAGATGCATCTGTGAATACTAGACAGATAATAGTTATTTATCAGCCTCTACTACAGTAACAGAGGCTCAAATAGGCTGACAGGATATTGAATAAAAGTCAGTGGAGATGGATTCTGCCAGGACAAGGGATCTGGGGACAGAGCTAAGCCACAGCCTGAGTAGTATGATACTGCAGCTGTGTAATGAATAGCATTTACAGCGGCCTGGAAATTAGCTGTTTTAACTCACTTTGTTGAGTAAGTAGTTGGAGCATTCAGACCTATCATGGCACTGAAGGGGCTGTTTTTTTTTCTTAAAATTTGCATATGGAGGGTTGGGGTTGTGGCTCAGGGGTAAAGCACTCACCTCACATGTATGAAAGCCCTGAGTTCAATTCTCAGCACCACATTGAAAAAAAAATAAGTAAAATAAAGGTATTGTGCCCATCTACAAACAAAAAATATTTAAAAATTACATATGGACCTGTGGATGGTGGAAGAAGTTCTTCTTAATTCTGTCTGAACAAATTTAAGAGAATAGTAATGCAAAATTCATCTATTTAATTCAAATTTGTTGTGAACTTGCTATTTGTTCATGCTTGGTGCTGGCAGTATTGCACTGAACAAGAGACTGCATGGAATTTACATTCTAGTTGGCAGAATTCAACAATAAAATAACTTAAAATATATATTAGATGGTGATAAGTAATGTGGAGGAAAATTAAGCTAAAGGATATAGGGAATGTGTGTGGAGCAGGTTGGTAAGGATTGGCATGAGAAGGCTGCATTTGAGTAAATACCTGAAGAATAAATGTGCAGATATTTTGGGAAAGAAAAGCCAAATGGAATAGTAAGTACAAAGGGCCTTGGAGTATGAGTGGGCAAGTTCAGAGAACAGTGTAGAGGAAGTTAGTGTGGTTGTAAAAGATCAAGCAAGGAGGAGAGTGCAAGAGGATCACTGTTGTGTTATGAATACACTTGAGGGATGCAAGAAGAGGAAGCCTTGAGACCAATTAGAAGACTATTACAATACTTCAGATGACAGGTGATGATTTGGCGACTAAGACAATAATGGTAGAGGTGGTTAGTGGTCGGTTTTTTTCCATATTTTGAAGGTAGAGCTATCAGGATGTTATGACAAATTTGATGAGATGATAAAAAAGAGAAAGATCTAAGATAACGCCTGAGTTTTGGCCTTGTGACTAGAAGAATGTAGTGACAAGTAACTGAAATGGGAAAAATAGTGAAAGGAACATGTTTCACGGGGATTTTTCTGGGACACAGACATGTGTTAAGTTTTCATTCAAGTAGAGATGTCAGGTAAACAATTGTCTGTGTAGTTTTGATTTTAGGGGAGAAATCTAAGCTAGGGATTTGTGAGTCATTAGTATATAGCCTAGGTGAAGTTGACAAACAAGGATAAAGTAATATATCCTAATATGTGCAAGGACTTATACTTTAGTCAGTGTAACATTTGGGAGTCAGAAAAATAAAGCACCTATCAGTTAAGTAAACATTAGTTGCTCTAATAAGTAAATGCTAAATATATTAAGAAAAAAAACATACCCTGCCCATGTAAATTTCAAAATGGGATGAAATTAGTAGTTTTCCCCAAGGATCTCATGGTTCCACTCTCCTGAATACCCGGCTTCCTTGGTCAAAGAATTAACATTGATCATAGTGCATCAGGTTGGTATAAAAGGAATGAGTTGGAGGATTGTGATTGGGAGTATTTTAAAAGTGGTCCATATAACTGGTATGCATTTTCCATTATTCAAAACCCATTGGCTACAATGAACTGCAAGGGAAACCAGGAAACATAATCAAAATCTATGCTAAGAAAGAAGAGGAAATAGGTTTCATGAGCTTCTAACTAGTCTGCCACAAGGAGAAATTATCAAAGCAGGCTGAAAATGATTGACCAGTCAAGTAGACCATGGTATCTGGAACCAAGAAAAAATTCTTTTTCTGGAAGGGTAGAATGAAAGATTAAGTAAAATGGATGCGTGATGGATCAATAACAATTCACCTGTTGCTTTGGAAAGGGATAGGTCAAGAGGGACATTTTCAAGAACAAAGAATGCATTTGCTGACTAGAATGGATTCAAGAGAGAAGGAAGAGAGAGACATTGATGACAGTAAATATGACTATTTATTTCACAAAATTCTTTAGTACTTTCAACCAGCAATGCTCATTTGACTCCTGGGATTTTAAATTCATAGTTCTACAAAAGAAAATATGTTCGTACTTGAGCTGTGGACATGAAGATTTAAGGCAAGTTTCTTGGCTTTACCTAGACAAGACTGTGCCCAGTCAATTCTTCAAAACTGAACTAAAACTAATATTACAATGAATCAGAAATTTACTTTTACTAGATTATAGATTACCTCTAACATTAGTAAAGATATTCTTGACAGTAAATGAAAACACAGGTTGACCCCAAACCATGTGAAGGTTCTATCCACTCTTCTCTGTGAGCATGAATTGAAACATAACTTATTTTAATCCAATCCTATGAACCTTAGGTAAATGGAAAAATGGAAAATTCCCAATAATAATCTTGCATAACTCTTTATACTATCCATTAAGAGACTGAATTCCTGAGAAAAGAAATGACATATCACTGGTAATTGATGAATAGAGGATTTAAACCTAAGACTCCTAATCCTTAGACAAGGTTTATACTCTCCTCAACTAGTAATATTACTTTCTTGCATCAGGTTTATGTTAATCAGCTTATTTTTCTGTAAAAATATACCTGATATAATCAATTTACAGAAGACAGATTTATTTTGGCTCATGGTTTCAGAGGTTTCACTCCACAATTGCTTGGTCCTGTTCCTTTCGGTCTGTGGTAAAACAGTACATCATGGCAGGAGTAGATGGTGGAGGAGGCCCATTCACCTCATGGCTTCTGGGAAGCAGGGACAGGTCTTGGATTCAATATTCCCTACAAGGGCATCCCTGAATGAACTTAACTCCTCCCACCAGGCCCCACCTCTTAAAAACACCACCTTCCAATAATACCAAGACTGGCAAATAAACCTTTTACACATGGGCCTTTAGGGGATGTTCAAGATCCAAACTATTACAATGCCACATAGACAGTTTATACCCATACATATTTATGACTCTCCATCAGACATAGGAAATGCAGAATTCCTTGGGTATTACCCATAATTTTTCTTTCCATACATCCAAGTGAAATTAATAAAAGAGGGAATAAACTTGATTTGACTTTAATTCATTTAAAAAGCAAACAGTTTCAGGCACTTCCACTTTAAAAACTATAAGTAACCCTTATGGTACATTTCATACTGTCATTGAAACCTAAATGATACCTATTTTTGCCTTTTTGTTTTAAAACAAAACAATGCATGTAAAAGTAAAGGCAGTTTTTAAAGCATTATAGGACAGAATCTCAATGTTCTTCAATAATCTGAATATTTATTTTACATGAGGGTTTACATGAGGATTGAGTTTAGGCTATCTCCAAGTGCCTGGAACTCATGTAAATATCCTCAGAATCCCCTTTAGTTTTCATTGGGAAGGCATTTTCTCTTAGAATGCAAGCCAACCAGTAATCTATTTCTTGAAACTGTGATCAATAGGCCAAGAATGGCAATATGGACTTAAGAATGACTATTATGAAATCTACCTTAAGTAAAGTGGATTACCCAAGACAATAGGTCTCTTATTTGAATAAACAATATAAAGTGCGCATTGATTCCCAGTAACAGAATTCAATGAGAAGAATTTGTAATTATATAATTCACTTGAGTAGTAAATATATTGATGATAAATTACAATATAATGCAGTACTCATTCATTATTTTTTTCTTAGCAATCTCATGTGCTAAAATTATATATAATATTTTGCATCCCAGAGAAGGAAGTTGGATTTTAGGCATGTGACATATTGCATAGTGGTGTTATTTATTTCAACCTAGGCTACTGGACTATGTGTTGTCTCTGAGGTCTTAGGAGGGACCCATCAGGAAGATCAAATCAAGTAATGTCACTTGGTACTGACAATGAATATAATTACTTAGTGCTAACTATGTTTGGATTGGAAAGCAAATAATATCATCAGAAAACATTAGGTGGTTAATGTACTTAAAATTTGTTCTCTAAAGTGTTAAAATGAATACAAATGGCAATACTCCTTTAAGTCATAATTTGGCAGTTAATGCAAAGAATGAAAAATGTTATATTTCTCTAAAAATGGATTTTCTTTGTAGATGAAGCATTCATTAGACATGAGAAAGAAATTGGAGACTAGGTTAGTTGGAGAGGACTTGGATGAAAGAAAACCATATCAAGTGATTTTGTTACCTGGGTAGCAATAATAATATTAGAGGGCAAGGATGATAACATCTTGAGAAACCTGAGGAGAAAAAGAATCAGTGTGATGGAGTTCCGCTCCAGAGTTCCTGTGGACTGGCCAGGAGCCACAGAGGGCCCTGATCCGCCCTCAGGAACCTCCACAGTTGTCCAGCCTAAGGGACTGCTACCTCTAGCCATTGGGGAGCACAAATTCAGGTCAAGAGTCACTCCAGAGACACCAGCACTAGCCAACCCCACCCAAGGGTGGCCTGGGTCTGCCCCAGTTCTGCTCCAGAGTTCCTGTGGACTGGCAGGAACCGCAGAGGGCCCAGATTCACCCTCAGGAAACTCCACGGGTTTCCAGCCAATGGGAGACCAGGGACTGCTACCCGCTAGCCACTGGGGAGCCCAAATTTAGGGTAAGAGTCACTCCAGAGACCCCAGCGGAGGCAGCCCTGCCCAAGGGCGGCCTGGGCCTGCCTCGGTCCTGCTCCAGAGTTCCTGTGGACTGGCAGGAGCCGCAGAGGGCACAGATCAGCCCTCAGGAAACTCCACAGGTGTCTGGCCAACGGGAGACCAGGGGCTGCTAGCTGCTAGCCACAGAGGAAGGCATACCCAGGGTAAGAGTGGCTTACAGAGATCAGAATGCCCAAAATCACCCTTAGGGAATGCCATAGGTGCCCAGTTGAAGGCATACCAGAGTTTGCTAGCTTCCAGCCTCAGGGGAGCTCACACTCACTGTAAGGGCCCCACACAGACTCTCCTGCTTGTGACCCTGCCTAAGTGAGACCTGGGCCCACCTCCAGTTCCACTCCAGAGTTCCTGTTCACCAGCAAGAGTGCAAGAGAGGGGCAAAACAGCCCTCAGGGGCCGCCTCAGGAGCCCAGCCAAGGCCAGTCCCACTGCCCTCTAGAGGTACATCCACTACCTCTGCCACCAACTTTAGTGGCAGTGCCCTTCTGGGGACACTGGGGGAACAGAAGTAGCTCCAAGGTGAGACACAGGTAATCTGGACTGGCAATACAAGATTATATGATAGAAGCTGCAATACCTCAGATTAGTATTTCAAGAAAGGACAACACATAATCAACATGAAAAAACAAGGGAAGAAGGTACCCCAAATAAACCTGGATACCACTGTAACAGAATTCATGGACAAAACAGTTCTTGAAATGTCAGAGAAAGAATTCAGAATGTACATAATTAAAATGATCAGCGGACTAAAGAATGACATAAGTGAACAATTACAGGCAAAAATTGATCAATCCAACAAAGAAATAGGTGAGCAAATAAAGGCAACCATTGATCATTCTAACAAAGAGATAAGAGAGCAATTACAAGTAGCAAAAGATTACTTTAAGAAAGAGCTAGAGATCATGAATAAAAAAAAAATCAGAAATACTTGAAATGAAGGAAACAATAAACCAAATAAAAACTCAATAGAAAGCATCACCAGTAGACTAGATCACCTGGAAGACAGAACCTCAAATAATGAAGACAAGATATACAGTCTTGAGAATAAAC
>CM053417.1:26367726-26388677 GCA_028644305.1 Xerus rutilus
ACGCTCATACATTGCTGGTGGAACTGCAAATTGGTACAACCAATCTGGAAAGCAGTATGGAGATTCCTTAGAAAACTTGGAATGGAACCACGATTTGAGCCTGCTATCCCACTCCTCGGTCTACCCAGAAGACTTAAAAACAGCATACTACAGTGCTGCAGCCACTTCAATGTTTATAGAAGCTCAATTCACAATAGATAAACTGTGGAACCAACCTAGATGCCCTTCAATAGATGACTGAAAACTGTGGTATATATACAGAATGGAATATTACTCAGCAATAAGAGAGAATAAAATTATGGCATTTGCAGGTAAATGGATGGAGTTGGAGAATATCATGCTAAGTGAAGTAAGCCAATCTCAGAAAACCAAATGCTGAATGTACTTGTTGATAAGTGGATGCTGATCCATAATGTGGGGAAGGTCATGAGAACAATGTGGAACTCTGTTCACAGGGGTGTAAGCGGGGAGGGGGCATGGGGACAGTAAAGGTGGTGGAATATAATGGTCATCATAGCCATAACTTTATGTATGACTGCATATATGTTGTGATTCTATACAACTTACAACTAGAGAACTGATATGTTATCCTCTATCTATGTACAATGAATTAAATTGCACTCTGTTATCATGTAAGCCTAAATAGAACAAATAAATAAATTAAATATGAAAAAAAAGAATCAGTGTGATGATTCATCTTCTTTTCTCTGTCCTTCTAACCTGGAAAGGGGCAGACCAAGGAAAGGGAGATACAGGGAAAATGGGAAATAACCATCTAAAGTCAGTGTAAACAATCAGCGAAGCAAGGGGGTTCCCAATTAATATCTGCTATGGAAGATGGTGGATGTGGAATGTTGGCATCAAAGCTATAAATTGCTTGCTTTTGCTGCCACAGAAATTACTAGACCCATAGGCCTCCCTATAGATCCTAGAAGCATATTAGGAGAAAAAATTATTGTCTTAAGTCTAAACAAAAATCATGGATTAGTTAAGAAGTATATCAAAGCAGATGATTTTAATGAGATTGATGAATTGCCTTGTACACAGATTTCCTATTTCTTTTAGTCTTGCTCCAGTCATATTTTCCTTAAGGATTCTGAAATGTAGATACCAATTTGTGTTATCATTTTATATAATAGATAAAAAATTTATCTTTTATAACTCTCATGTACACATCTCTGAAGAGAGTCAGAATAGACTTCATTAATTCCTCAGAAATTATCACTACCCCCTATGAGTAATTACTCAAATCTTAGTCATTAGAATTAAGAGGATCAAAATAGTGTCTGGTGAAGGAATGGTAAATATTTCATACCTATGATACCACTTCTCTTTGGTCGTGGATGTGACAAATCAATCATGGGATTCTTTCTGGATAAGCTTGAAAACAGCTTCATTCTTAGCAATGCCCAAGCAACTACTATAGAGCAATTGAAAGTGCCATATAAAAAGAAACATATGCGCCATCCCAGCTCTAGAAAGTATGCTTTGTGAACAATAATCAACCTTATTATATTATGACAAACTTTGCAAAAATCATTTCTTTTTGTAACCCAAAGGAAAAAAAATGCATGTCTTTGAGAAGTTCCAATTTTAGACATATGAACATGATAAAAAAAACGATGTTGTGATTAGTAGTATCATTTCACTTAACATCCTTATCTAATTCATTGGTAAATGCATTGGCTATGGTTTGGATATGGTATGAGTATGTTCCCCCAAGTTTTATATGCTGAAATCTTAGTTCCCAGTGTGATGATGTAGATGTGATACAGCTTTTATGTGTTGGTACCTAATGGAAGGTGGGGTAAATCATAAGGAAACTGCCCTGAGAAGGGATTATTACAGGTTTAGGGGGACCTCAGTTAGTTCTTTTGATGATCTTTGTTAAAACAAGAGTATTCGTGACCTGTGAATCCAGAATTCCTGTTTTGCCATGTTATCTCTCCATTTCATATGTTCTTCCATCATAATCCCATCTACCATGTTGTGATGTAGCCAGAGGCTCTCACCAAACCTGAGTATATGCTGGTGCCATGTTCTTGAATCTCTGTAGCTGTGAGCTACATAAACCTCCTTCATTTTAAAGCACTCACCCTTGGGAATTTTGTTGTAAAATAGAAATTAGAATAATACAGTATTTATTTCAGAATAGTATTCCACATGTATTGTGAGAAAAGAAAAAATATCATTCCTTAGAAATTGTTAGTCAAAATGTTCTAAAAATACTCCTTTAAATGAATATTGGTTAATAATTCTTGTTTCTTTTTTACCTAAAAGTAATTATTGATCAACTTATGATTACTACTATTGAACACTTGCAGAGTTAAAAAAGATAATAATTACCTGAAACATTATTTTTATTTTCACTCCTAGAGGTTATATTGCTTTCTTCAAAAGCTAGTTCCCTTTCAAAACTCCTTAGTATTTGTGTGTATGTGTGTGCGTGTGCACATGTGTATGTGTCTTTGCGAATTTTAATTCAAGGATGGAATGAAAAAATCAGCATGTAGTATAGTTTTCCATTAATATTTCTGATTGGCATCATTTGCAGTTTACACCCTCCATTTAGTAGTTCATTAACTTTCTAGGAAAACCAGTTCTATCTTCTTTGGATATCACACTGCAGTACATTGGAAAGCTAAACGTTTTTTTGCTTCTTTTTTTGTGGTATGTACAAACCATAATTTGCCTCTACAGACTCCTTTTAATTGGTTTCACATAAGACATGACTTGTTGTTTTCAATCAGTGCTAGCCCAAACCAAAACCAGTCAGTGATGGTTTTAAGTCCTAGACCCTTTTCCTTTTGCTCCTCATATTTATCACTCCCCTCATTGTACCATACATTCCTTCTTTCCTACACTAGCTACTTTGTGTTCTCATATTGTCCTGTGACTATCTAGGTTCTTTGACTAGGATACTTTATTCAGAGTTGCCCTGTCTCTCTTTTTCATCCCCTTCTCCCATTAAAACAAACCTTTCTACTGGCTCATTCTTTAAGGTATTCCTGGAATATTGAAGTCAATTGATTACATTGATTTATAATATGTGTTTAGTGCTTACTTTGTATGGTTCTCTGACATTAGCTTAATTGATTTTGGAAATATAAGGTTTTAGGTCAAACTAGTGGGTTGGGGTCTTTGAAGTACTACTTCTATAATTTCAGTAAAGAAGTTATCTATGTCAGCTGGGCACAGTGGTGCATGCCTGTAATCTCAGCAGCTTGGGAGGGTAAGACAGGAGAATCGTGAGTTCAAAACCAGCCTCAGCAACAGCGAGGCACTAAGCAGCTCAGTGAGACCCTGTCTCTACATAAAACACAAAATAAGGCTGGGGGCCTAGGGTTGTAGCTCAGTGGTAGAGCACTTGCCTAGCATGTGTGAGGCACTGGGTTCGATCCTCAGCACCACATATAAATAAATAAAAAATAAAGGTCCATCAACAACTAAAAAATATTTTAAAAAAATAGGGCTGGGGATGTGGCTCAGTGGCTGAGTGACCCTGAGTTCAATCTCTGGTACTAAAAAAAAGTTACCTATTTTGTGTCTATTGAGCATACCTTCATAACACTTGATTATCAAACTTGAATATGTCAGGAATAAATGTATTATTAGTGCAAAGATTCCACAAAGGAATTACCAGAAAGATTTGGTGAGAAGGAGAACACTAAACTTGGAGTAAAAAGATTTGGGTAATAGTCCAGGCTGTTCCACCCACTGGCCATCATACTCAAGAGCTTGGTTTCTTCATATGCATCCTTTAAGCAGTTGTTAAAAGTTTAAACTGAAATAACATAGATAAAACACTCAGAAAACCATCAAGGATAAGAGCAATCAATACAGGCAATCATTACTATTGTGAGAAACAGCCAGCCTGTTACCTCCAATGTTTTCATAGAGTTCCAAACAAATAAAATTCACATCTTTTTTCAAGAATCTACAGGTGTGGCTTTTCTAGCTTACATAATTTCTTGCTTGCTTCCTTTTTCAAGAAAATATCATTACCAATAAGCACACAGGCTGATAAAAATATTATATTCAGTGTGGTGACAGCTTGGTATAGAGATTTGAAATTTATGGCCAAAGCCTAGTACTTTCTGTGGCTGTTTTGTATTCTAATTCCCAGGGTATTCAAAGGACCTCTCATATGCTGAACTTTAGATAAACACAAAAATCTCATGGGGCCATCCTGTTGGTCAGGTCTCTCTGCATTACATACTTCCAGCACTTGTTCAGTTTTCTATGCTACCTTATCAGTATTCAGAGTTATTTGTTGAAACTAAATGGTACCCTGCTTAGAATCTCATGACTTACTAGATCAAGATTCATCAGTTAAGGAAAGAGCTTTTTCCTGTACAGTGACATATGTAAAGTCAAGTATTCCTGTACTGGGGAAGAGATGAGCAAGGGAAGGAAAGATCAAGGAAGGAGAAGCAAACTGAGTATTAGATAGAAACTAAGGAAATTATATTTCATGATAGCCAGGCACACAGATCTTGGGCATCAGCTGTGCTTGAATTTTTATGAATCCTAGTTGTGTGGATTTGAACAAATGACTTAACTTAGATTTCTCATCCAGAAATGGAATAACCAGTACTACCTAATGTATATGCAAGAATTGAGACAATGAATGCAAAAGACTTACCACAGCAACTGTTACATAGCATAATTGACACTTTCAAGTGCTTATTCAATCATTAATTCATTCAACAAACACATCTTGAATATCTACTATATGCCAGGTCTTGTTTTAGGCATTAGAATAGATTAGTGAAAATAAACAAAGTTAAATAAAAACAAAGCAAAATACTAAAAAGACTCACCTGTTAGTACTTACATTCTAGTGGGAAAGACAAAATGACAATAAGTAAAATGGAGAAGAATAAAATATGGTAAAGGAGTTCTGGATATGATTTGGGTGGGTAGATATTACCATTTTTATACAGATCAAGAAAGATCTAAGTGACAGTAGAATAGAGGATCTTGGAAGTAAGCAGATGTTTAGGTGATAAACTTTCTAGAAAATAGTGGTAGCAAATGAAGATCCTCAGGAACCAACATGTTTGGTGTAGAAGCCAGAACAATGATGAGATGGAGAGTGGCAGGAAAGGAGGGCAGAAAGTTAACACAGAAAGAAAATACACGGGGTCCTAAGAGCCACTGCAATAAGTTTGAAGGGTCTTAGGTTGCAGCATATAAGACATGATCTGACTAACATTTTAACAGTATAACTACCATCTTTAAGAACAGATCATAGAAGATGAGGGTGGAAGGAGAGAGAAAAGTTAGTGGGCTTATGCAATTAATAGGTGAGAGGTGGTAGTGGCTTCAACCATAGTGGTGGCAGTAAAAGTGTTAGGAAATGATCAAATTCTATAGATCAAGATACATGGTTGGTTTTTATCAAAATATTAACTATCATGGAAAAAAAGGAATATTCTATATGGATTAGCCCCTCACTGAAATTATTACAGTGGGATTTGTGATCAAACCCACAACAAATTCTACTCTGTATTACTTTGCTTTCTTTGTCACTGTTCCTTGCTTCATTTTTTAGAATTGTCAATGGTCTACATCAAAGTCCTGACGATCTTAATTCCTTCACTCTAATACCATTAAGCAGCACTCTTAGTGCCAACATTATTTCCACTCACTACCACTATTCTCTATTGTCAAGGTTTAGAAGCTATGCCATTTCTGCCTCAATTTTCTCTTACCAAGTTTGTTTTATCAATGTCTTTTGTAGTCCCAAGAACATGAAGGAAACTGGTCAGTGCAAGTGTGAGTCAAGCTGACTGGGAGGTGGTTCTGTGTGGAAAATTGATATTGGGAGAGTCACATTGTCGATAGATTCAAATTTCTCATCTGTAAAAGAGTGGGTTGAATTGATGAACATTAAGATCTTCTCTAGCATTCCAGTTCCATGATTCATTCAATGATTGTCTCATACCCAGACCCTCATCAACACTTTGTATATATATTTTTAACATTTTAATATTTATAATCTCATCTTTAAATCATCTCACACATTTATTAGATGAAGAAAAAAGGACTAGATATCTTTTTAAGAAATCTTGCCAAGGTCACTTAGTCAGTTACTGAAAGAGCTGGTTCCAGGTCTCAGTTTTGCCATCATTTGTAAGTGATATTAGTCCACTTACTTTTTTTATATACGTTTGTGTTTTTTTAAATTTTTATTTATTTTTATGTGGTGCTAAGGATTGAACCCTGTGCCTCACATGTGCCAGGCAAGCACTCTTCCACTGAGCTACAGCCCCAGCCCCCAGTTCAGTTACTTTTAAGCTCTCAACTATCATTCACTGATTTTCTGAAATACTCTATTAAAGGATCAAGATCTTTTCCTTAAAATGTATTATACAGGGGCTGGGATTGTAGCTCAGCGGTAGACCACTTGCCTCGCATGCGTGAGGCCCTGGGTTCGATCCTCAGCACCACATACAAAGCAATAAAATAAAGACATTATGTCCATAAAAAAAATGTATTATACGTGAACATGTAGTATTCAGCTATGACAAGCAATATCACAAGACATTGTGTTTATGCCATAGTCTTCTTAGTTGATTAAGGTATAAAATCCTCCCACTAAAATTATTCATCTGCAGTTCCCCTGATTCCTGGCACACTATTTTTTTTCAAATGAGGAGCACCTTTATTACACTTGAAAGCTTAGCTCTTTTCTTCCTTCCTACAATTGCTAACCCTCTTCAGTTTTTATAGTCCTTCCAGATGGAAATCTGAAATAAATATTAATGCAGGTGGTATTATTTTCAGCCTGACTACTGCCCAAAGGCTGTGTCAGTGATTGTAAGGGACTAGCAGAGATTCTAGAGCTGGTTATGCCCTGATGATTGCTAATTAGATATAAAAGTTTGAGAATAAACAGATAGTTTAAATGCCTTTCCCCAAATGGGGCTCTACTTCGTCTCCTGGGATGAATTTAAACTCTGCATGAGAGAGATCACATTTTTGCTAAAAGTGGCTTGCTTTCTAGGTAATTAATCCAATGTACAGCTGAGAACAAATCCAAAGCAGGCAGGGTAACTCTAATGTTGAGCTATGTTGACATTGTTGGTGGCCTCATCTTTTATTTGACTATATTAGCATAGGAACAATAAATATGCTTGGTAAAGTTCTCATGAACCCAATTCTAAAGCATCCTCCCTTTTAAAATCATTCAGTGACTTGGCAACTTCAGAGAGTCCAAATCCCTTAGTATGATCCACAAGGCCCTTTAAACTTGACCCCTTAGTTTACATTTTCCATTCTCATTACACTTTCCATTCTCTTTTCTTACTACTTGGTATGTCATACCTTATTAGGTGTGCAGAATTACTTTTAGCTCCTCAATAACAGTGCATTCTGACGTGTATGACATCTTGATGTTTCCTCTGCTAGTGGTATGTCTCTCAACTTTTTCACCTTACCTGCCTATTTATTTTTGAAGATAAAACTTAGATGTAAAGCCTCTAAGAAATTATCCCAGGGTATCACTTGCTGAATGAGACATGTACTCTTTCTCTGCATTGTCATAGGACTTATTTCTCTGTAACAATTTTAAGCACTGTATTTACTTGTTTACATTTATATATTATGTCAGATCCTCAAAGAGAAGGGAAAAAACATGTTCATCTCTTCTTATATCCTAAAGTAGTTCCTATCACGTATTGTGAATGACTGATTGAATATTGCATATATATAGGTGTACAGGCATGACAGCATGGACATTTAAGGCACTATGACAGAATGATTAGAGAAATATTTTCAGTCAGTGTTGGGATGGTGCCTTTGTCTTTATCACATGTAATATAAGATGTTTATTATGTATATGGATGGGGCTGACACAAAGAACCTTTTTAAAATAATGTGTTCTTAAGGAAATCATATTTTCTAACACTTATCTATAGCAGGATTTTTCAAAATTGAACCTTGAGGATGCTGGCATCATAAGATGGATGGTGATAGTAAGTGGGTTGCTGAGACAAGGGGAGCAGAACAAAGATGAAGTGGTAGTGGTGTCAAGTTTTAGTGATCTTTCTTAATCTCTGATATCAACTAGCCACGTACAAGTAATATAGTTTAATTGGCTAAAAAATAGAAAAAACAAATATTTTACATGATGCTGAAACAACAACCTTTACATGTTGTTAGTCAACTATTTATTTCCTTTACATTATAATTTGTTTTAAATAGGTCAAATCATTTGGGTATTTAGATACAATCTTGCTGCCTGAGGTGTTCACATCAGACATTTAAAATGTCTGGAACTCATACTAGACATATGAGTCATCTCATACTAGACAAAGGTACCAAAAAAATTCACTGGAGAAAAGATAGCCTATTCAATAAATGGTGCTGAGAAATGAAAATCCACATGTAACAAAATGAAATTAAAACCCTATCTCTCACCCTGCATAAAACTCAACTCAAAGTGGATCAGAGACTTAGGCACTGGACCAGAGACCTTGTGCCTGACAGAAGAAAAAACTAAACCCAAATCTTCACCATGTCTGCCTAGGATCTGACTTCCTTAACAAGACTCCTAAAGCACAAGAAATAAAATCACGAATCAATAAATGGGACAGATTCCAACTAAAGAGTTTCTTCTTAGCAAAGCAAACAATAACAGAAGAGAGAGCCTACAGAATAGGAGGAAATAATTACTACATGCACCTCAGATACAGAATTAATCTCCAGGATATGTAAAGAGCTCAGAAAACTTAACACCATAATACTAAATAACCAAATCAATAAATGGGCTAAGGAACTGAACAGAGACTTAATAAAAGAAGAAATATAATTGACCAAGAAATATATGAAAAAATGTTCAATGTCTTTAGCAATTAGAGAAATGCAAATTAAAACTACTCTAAGAGCCAGGCATGGTGGTGCACACCTGTAATCCCAGTACTTTGGGAGGCTGAAACAGGAGAATTGAGAGTTCAAAGCCAGCCTCAGCAATGGCAAGGCACTAGGCAACTCAGTGAGACCCTGTCTCTAAATAAAACACAAAATAGGGCTAGGGATGTGGCTCAGTGGTTGAGTACCTCTGAGTTCAATCCCCAGTACCAAAATAAAATAAAATAAAATAAAATAAATAAAACAAAACAAAACTACTCTAAGATTTCATCTCCAGTCATAATGGCAATTATCAAAAACAAGGATGTGGGAAAAAAGGTATACTGATACATTGCTGGTGGGAATGCAAATTGGTGCAACCATTATGGAAAGCGGAATGGAGATTCCTCAGAAAAGTTGGAATAGAACCACCATTTGACCCAGATATGCCACTTTTCAGTTTATACTCAAAGGACTTACATTCAGCATATTACAGTGATGCAGCCATATCAATGTTTATAGCAGCTTAATTCATAATAGCTAAACCATGGAATCAAAGTAGGTGCCCTTCAACAGATGAATGGATAAAAAAAATGTTATATATATATATATATATACATATATATATATATATGTATATATATATATATATGTATATATATATATATATGATGGAACATTACTCAGCCTTATGGCATTTGCTGGTAAATGGATGGAGCTGGAGAATGTCATACTAAGTGAAATAAGCCAATCCCAAAAAACCAAAAGCTGAATGTTTTCTTTAATATGCAGATGCTAATTTACAATGGACAGCAGGGTGGTTAGGGTAGAAGAGAGTTACTTTAGATTAGGTAGTGGAGAGTGAAGGGAGGGGAGCAGTATGGGGGAAGGAAGGATAGTAGAATGAATCAGACATTATTACTCTATGTACATATATAATTATATGACCAGTGTGATTCTACATCATGTACAACCAGAAGAATGAGAAATTATACTCCGTTATATATGATGTATCAAAGTACATTCTACTGTCATGTCTAAAAAAACCAAATTTTCAAAATTAATAAAAAACAAATATATATCCAAAACCATGCCCCAATTCCCACCTCTTCCAGCCACACCTTACCACTTCAGTTACCACTCAGTTAATCTCTATCATGGGATTAAATCACTAATTGGGTTACAACCCAATCATTTCTCCTCTGAACTTTCTTCTACTGTCTCACACGTAAGCTTTTGGGGGACAACTCACATCCAGACCACAACACATACTGAGACTTTTAAGTTAATTTCTGAATATAAAGTTTGCAAACTAAGCAGGTAATGTGAAATTGAAACCAAACACATGGTTGTAAATTCTAAAGGAGGATTTCCTTACACTCACCCTTATCCTTAACTCTGTTGAGACTTGTCATCTCCTTTGTCTATAGTTAAATTTTCACATCAAGATTCTCGACTTCATGCAAGGGTTCCAGTTCTACATTGAAGAGAAATCAAATGGCTCTTTTTCTATTTATCCACCAAATTATAAACCTTAGTTAACCAGAATCTTTCATTCCCATTATGACATGCCCCTAGGGGCAGCCCTAAGTTCAGATTTATTTTATTATCAGAGCTGTATATGTTCTGGGCACTTGTTATCTCCCTTACTACCTAGAAAGCTCAGTCATACACTTATGTTTGTTATATTGTTTGCTGTTTCATCAGAATCCTTAAGAGGTATTAAGCTATAAATATTACACACTTGTTTTAGTCCTGAAGAACAATTTTTTCTCATGTTGTAGTAGAATGCATACTCATTAGCATTGTCTAAATGAAAGTCATTATGATCTCTACTGTAAAAGTGATGCTGTACTATCATGTGATTTTATTTGCAATAAAGAATTATTCATATTTAATAAGATAAATAAAATGATTCAAATATTTAAAAAATAAATAAAATATCTGGAACTAATTACTTAGAGAACGATAATAAAATTGGACCTGAGATCACTCCAGATTTAGGCTTCTTTTTCAAATTTTGGATTATTCCAAGTACTGAGGCTGATATTCTGCTTTCCTACTATGTTCAGCCATAATTACCCACAGCATCATTGACTTTGTTGTTCAACAATGTTTCTCCTATTGTACAGAAGAAATAGGAAATTTGGAGCCATTTTGTGGTTTAAACAATTTGTGCTAGCTCACATTACTGAGGCTGTGCCCCCTTTTATTATATCCTTACTCTTGTCCTCCATGATTTAAAGATGGGAATAAATTAAGCAAAACTCATGAAAATTCTGAGAAACAGATCACTGGTGTCTAATAGATCAATTACCCAAGTGCTGAGGTGAATATCCTGTTTTGGCTAAGTCTCCCTGAAGCCAAGTTTCCCGATAAGGAATCCAGGAGATGGTTTAACTTATCTTGCAACTTGGGGCAGTGTCAATACAAAAAATGTCCATTATATTACTGACTTTTCTGGTCAAAAGTACATGTTATCCAGGTCCTTGTGACAAATGACCAGCCAATTACACACAAAGTGGTCTCAATAGGCAGAGATACTATGAGCAGTTTCACATAACAGGCAGTGCTGAGAGGAGGAGACAATCAAATGTCATTTCATGCCAATAGTAAAGATGATTTCCTTCCCACTTCAGTTCCAGTTACATAAAGGATCACTACAGGCTGTATTGTATGCTCACCTGAGCTTTTTTCTATGAAATATTGGATAGCTTGAGAGGGTACCAAGATGTTCAGACTGAGGTCCTAGGATGTGTAGAGGTGTACGTGAGGTATTAGGCAGAGTAAAAAGAGTGTTGGGATAAAAGTCAAGAAACTGTAGTTGAAGATAGTGTTTATGACCTTTTGTTTATGTAACCTGGAACTAATTACCAAATCTCCCTCCTGAGTTTTCTTATCTCATTGTAATGAACACTATAAAAATTGCTTTTCTTTCCTCTTATACTTTTAAGGATCAAAATTAAAGTAAAATAATATCTATGAAATACTATCTTGTTTTTTCCCAGAATGTATAACCATAGAGCACAAAAGTACTCTGAGTTATGGGTTAATAAAACACTTCCTATTAATCTTAAACCATCCACAAGCCCAATTCCACTTGAGTCCGTAGTCAATTGATTTAAAACAATCTGGATATTAGCCCAGAGTGGATACAGAAAGACAAGATCACAGGTTTATGCTGGGCTTTCCTCTAGATCATGTTTTATGCAACTCATTTCTTGAAGGAGAACTTAATCCCCCAAAGATGAGAATGATTAATTTTCCCATGCCATATCTTCCCTTCATCCACTCAAGATGTCTGTTTCCCCACTAGGCACTTATCTTGGTTGTATCCCAGAAAATAATTTCATAAGTAGTGTGTATCTTTTTTGAGTCACAAAAATTTATCCTGGATTATCTTTTTTTTTTCTTCCCACCAAATGAACAATGAAGGCACAGCTATATTTTTGCTCAGTGAATGCCAATGTGGAAATAGTCCCCCTCATCTTCTTGCATTTTGTGGCATTTAAATTAGGAAGCTTATATCCTTCATTTCTATTTGCAAATCCGAAAGTGCTTTTTGTTAAATGTAGTCCCCTGCAAGGTGCAACTCCCCATTGACCAGCATCCATATAAAGTATTCCACAAGGCCCCAAAGTCTGCTTCCTTTCACATTTGAGCTGCTCTAGAATTAGTTGCTGAATTTCTGTGTGCTATTTTACACTGCCCCCACCTTAAGATCTTTGGATTCTGCTTGTTCTTAACTTAGAAGTGGGCCAGCCCCCTCTCAAAAGGTTTTGTTTTTCCCCTGCCTCAAGTATTCAGCATTACCCACACTGTAGTATTAAAGTTCATTCTGATCTTGTCCCCTCCGTAAGAAAAGCCACAGAAAGTTTCTGCTGTCTCAGTGGTCAGATTATATCAGAGGAAATCTGGAGTCCAGAAGATTGTATTGCTTACTCTTACAGTACAGCCCAGCATGGTTTTAAATAAACTTTTAATTTTAGAACAATTTTACACTTATAGAAAAATTTTGAATATACTACAGAATGTTCTCATATACCCAACACCAAATTTTCCCAATTCTTAGTGTGGTATATTTGTTATAACTAATGAACAAATATTGACACACTATTATTAATTAAAGCTCTTACTTAATTCAAAACTTCTCATTTTTTTAACTAATGTCCTTTATTCCACTGCAGGCTTCCATCTAGGATTGCACAATACATTTAGTCATCCTGTTTCCTTAGACTTCTCTTGGTTGTGACAGTCTCTCAGGCTTTTTCTTGTTTTTCATAACCTTGACAATTTTGAAGCATACTGTTCATGTATTTTGTAGAATTTTCTCCATTGGGATGGGTCCAGTGTTTTCTTATAGTTTGACTAGAGTTATAAGTTTTGGGGTTAAAAACCAGAGAGATAACTTGCCATTGTAATCACATATCAATAGTATACATTGTCAACATGACTTAGTGACTGTTTATGTTGACCTTGATTATCAGTTGTTATAGTTTGGATATGGGGTGTCTCCTAAAAGTTCCTGTTAATATAGAAATATTCAGAAGTAGTCATTAGATTATGAAAGCAGAAACCTAATCAGTCTATTTTAGTTTGAATGGATTAATGGGTTGGTAACTATAGGGAGGTGGGTAGTGGCTGGAGGAGGTGGGTCACTGTGGGTGTGCCCTGGAAGGGGACATCTTCCCTGTAGCTCCTCCTCCCTGCTTGTCTATTTGTTAACTGACACCACCATAAGCTGAGCAGCTTTCCTCTGCATTGCCTTTTGGCCACGATGTGTTGCCTCACCTTGGGCCCAGAAAAATGGACTTGGCCATCTATGGGCCAAAACTTTTGAAACTGTGAGCTCCAAATAAACTCTCCCTCCTCTAAGGAGACATTTTGGTCACAGCAACACAATAGCCAACTAAAACACTTGACTGAGATAGTATTGGTAAGCTTTCTCTATTGTAGAGTTCATCTCCTATCCCCACTCCTTCTCATACTGTACTGTGTGGAAATCATGTGTAGCCCATACTTAAGAAGTGAGGAATTATGTTCCACTTTCTTAGGGAAACAGTATCTACATAAATCATTTGGAAGTTTGCATGGAAGGTTTTTACATTCTACCCTCTTATTTATTTGTTCAATCATTTATATCAGTGTAGATTTTGGAATATCTATCTTACACTTTGAGTTATAATCCAGTACAATTAATTTTCATTAAATATTTGTTTTATTGTTCAAATTGTTTTAAATTTTAACTGAAGCTCCTTCAGTTGGATCCTGTGCTTCTTTGACATATGACCATCATTATGTTGGATTTTGTTTCTTTGTTATGACTTTTAAATCAATCCCTCACTTTCTGGCACAACAAGATGCTTCGAGCTCATTTTGTAAAATCAGTCATTGGTCCAAGGAGCCAAGTTCCTTTTATTGAAGAATTATCTCTAAAATGAAAGACATATAAACATACAATAGCCAGATCATATATAAAATCAGACTCTGACACAATCTACAAATCTAGTCCAATAAATCAACCTATTTTCTTTAGTAAACAGTCCACAAAGTCAGCTTAATATTGACAACATAGATTTACAGGGAAGTCAGAGCAATATGTCTAACAAGTAGCTCAGGAAGCCAAACATTAATCCCTGTAGCAATTGGTGCAAAATGGCCACAACTTAATTAATAATTGACAGCTTTCCTGATTTGTGTCCCACTTAAAATTTAAAATCAGTCAGAGAGCAAACTATATACCCCCCAAATAATCAAATAGTAGTAGTGCACTTCTAGTTAGCTGGTCTATAACTTCGGTATGGCAAAATATTCCAATCAGGGCATACTGAATATCATTTTGTATTTACTACCTCTGAGGCTGTGAAAATGCTAGTAAAAGAGGATGACTAGTTTACTATAGCAAGAAACAAATGAGTAGCCTTTGTTCTCATTTGATTGGTCTTTACTTTTTTAGTAACTGAGATCAGGATGCTAGGTATGATATTCAATGCTGGGGTTTATTGCTTGTAGGCCCTTTTAACTAACAACTAACAGCACCAGAAAACATATATATGGCCAACCCACACCAGAGCCCAGATCCAGGCCCAAAACTGCCTCCAGGGACTGTGTGGGGGCCCAGGTCAGGCCCAAGACCACTGCTGCAGACATGTGAGAGCCCAGGTCCAAAACTGACACTGCAGAGTGGAGGTCCATGCTGGCACTCCCAGGCCCAAATCCATCTTGGGACACTGCAGCCATTGCCATAGCCCTCCCCATTTAGTAGCCTTGGGATAAGAGGGCCTAGAGGCAGCTGCCCACCACAGCACAGTACACCACAGTGCTGCATCTCTGAACAGGCAGCCCAAAGCCAGTGTAAGTACCACCCTTTAGCCCCATCTCTGAAAGTGGTTGCATCAGTCTTGGGCCACCCCCACTGCTATCTTGTTTTATCTCTGCTACCACCACCACCATCTTTAATTGTAGTAGCATCCATCTAGGAACACCTGCCGGGGACTGGAAGTGAATAAGGTGAGGTACAGGTAATCTGTAGAGTCACTACAAGATTATAGGGTAGAAACTTTGATACTTCAGGTCTGTGCTGCAAAAAAGGAAGACACACAATCAACATGAAAAAAAAACAAAGGAAGTGCCTCAAACAAATGAAGATACTACAAGAGAATCGATTGAATACATTGACAGTGCAGTTGATGAAATGTCAGAGGAGTTCAGAAAGTACATAATTAAAATGATCTGTGAATTAAAGAATAATTTAAGTGATCAAATACAGGCAAACATTGATCACTCCAACAAAGAGATGAGAACAAATATAAGCAGCAAAAGACTATAAGAAAGGGATAGAGATTGTGAAAAAAACAAACAGAAATACTTGAAATGAAAGAAACAATAAATGAAATAAAAAACTCAATAGAAAGCAACACAAACAGACTAGATCACTTGGAAGATAGAATTTCAGATAACAAAGACAAAACATATAATCTGAAAATAAAGTCAAACACACAGTGAAGATGGTAAGAAACCATGAAGAGAATGTCCAAGAATTATGGAATAGCATCAAAAGACCAT
Source organism: Xerus rutilus (assembly GCA_028644305.1). Classification (NCBI taxonomy): domain Eukaryota; kingdom Metazoa; phylum Chordata; class Mammalia; order Rodentia; family Sciuridae; genus Xerus; species Xerus rutilus. The sequence continues at coordinate 26,383,648 of CM053417.1, forward strand.
ATTTAAGATTTATCAAAATAAAGGAAGGCACAGAGTTTTAAACCAAAGGAATGAACAATCTCTTCAATAAAATAATATCAGAAAATTTCCCAAACATGAAGAATGAATTGGAAAATAAAATACAAGAGGCTAACAGGACACCAAATGTACAAAATCACAACAGATCTACACCAAGTCACATTATAATGAAAATGTCTAGCATACAAAATAAGAATATAATTTTAAAGGCCACAGGAGAGAAGAATCAGATTACATATATGGGGAGACCAATTCAGATCTCAAAAGTTTTTTCAACCCAGACACTCAAAGCCAGGAGATCCTGGAACAATATATACCAAGCTCTGAAAGAAAATGTATGTCAAAAAAGAATGTTATCCAGTAAAATTAACTTCAGGTTTGATGATGAAATAAAAACCTTTCATGATAAACAAAAGTTTAAAAAAATTTACATTGAGAAAGCCTGCAGTATAGAGCATTCTCTGTAAAATATATCATGAGGAGGAAAGGATAACCAATAATGAAAATCTGCAAAGAGAGGAATTACATAAAAGGAAAGGTTAATCAAAGGAAAAACCAAGTCAAGTTAAAAACCAAAAATAAACCAAAATGACCAGGATTCTAAATCATATTTCAATAATAGCCATGAATGTGAATGGCCTAAACTCATCAATTAAAAGACATAGACTGAGAAATTGGATTTAAGAAAAGACACAAAAATATTCTGCCTTCAAGAGACTCACCTCACAGGAAAAGATATATCCACAGACTGAAAGTGAAAGGGTGGGAAAAAACATATCACACACATGGACCTCATAAACAAGCAGGAATTTTCATCCTTGTATCAGATTAAGTGGACTTCAAACCAATGTTAGTGAAAAGGGATAAAGAAGAACATTTCATACTGCTTAACATTTCATACATATATAAGACATAACAATCATAAATGTGTATGCCCCAAACAATGGGGCATCTATGTATATTAAACAAATCCTTCTCAACTGCAAGAATCAAATAGACCACAACATGATACTGGGTGACTTTAACACACCTCTCTGATCACTGGGTAGATATACCAAACAAAAAGTAAACAAAGCAACTATAGAAGTAAATAAAACAATAATTTAGACTTAACAGACATATATAGAATATTCCATCCATCATCAAGCAAATATACTTTTTTCACAGCAGCACATGGATCCTCAACAAAATAGACAATATGTTATGCCACAAAGTGAGTCTTAGTAAAAACAAAAAAATACAGATATTACCCTATATTCTATCTGATCATAATGGATGAAATTAGAAATCAGGGCTGGGGTTGTGGCTCAGTGGTTAAAGCGCTTGCCTCACATGCATGGGGCACTGGGTTCAATCGTTGACACCACATGGAAATGAATAAATAAAATAAAGACATTGTGTCCATCTACAACTAAAAATATTTTAAAAAAAGAAATTAGAAATCAATGAAAAATTAAAAAATAGAAACTACTCCAACACCAAAAGAAGTAGAAGATAAGAAATAATTAAAATCAGGGCTGAAATCAATGAAATTGAAACAAAAGAAGCAATTCAAAAAATTGACAAAACAAAAAGCTGGTTCTTTTAAAAAGTAAATAAAATTTACAAACCTTTATCCACCCTAACAAAAAAAAAGAGGAGAGAGAAAACTCAAATTACTAAAATTCATGATGAAAAAGGAAATATCACAACAGACACTACTGAAATACAGAGGATAATTGGAAACTATTTTGAAAACTTATACTTCAGTAAAATAGAAAATCCCAAAGACACGACAATTTTCTAGAGGCATATGACCTACCCAAACTGAACCAGGAGGACATATATAACTTAAGTAGATCAATTTCAAGGAAGGAAATAGCAAACACCATCAAAAGCCTGCCAACCAAGAAAAGCCCAGGACCAGATGAATTCTCAGCCAAGTGCTACAAGACCTACAAAGGATAATTAATACCAATACTCCTCAAATTATTCCATGAAATAGAAAAGGAAGGAACCCTTCCAAACTCATTCTATGAAGCTAATATCACCCTAATACCAAAACCAGGCAGAGACACATCAAAAATAGAAAATTGAAAATTTCAGACCAATATCCCTGATGAACATAGATACAAAAATTCTTAATAAAATTTTGGCAAATTGCATACAAAAACATATTTAAAAATATTGCACCATGATCAAGTATGGTTCATTCCAGGGATGCAAAGTTGCTCAACATATGGAAATCAATAAACATAATCCATCATATCAATAGACTTAAAGACAAGAATTATATGATTTTATTAATTGATGCAGAGAAAACATTTGACAAAATACAGCACCCTTTTATGTTCAAAACACTAGAAAAACTAGGGAGAGTAGAAACATACCTCAACTTTGTAAAAGCTATTTATGCCAAACCCAAGGCCAATATCATCCTAAATGTAGAAAAGTTGGAAGCATTCCCTCTAAATATGGGAACAAGACAGAGATGTCCTCCTTCACCACTGCTATTCAACATAGTCCTTGAAACCCTAGCCAGAGCAATTAGACAGACAAAAGAAATTAAAGGGATATGAATAGGAAAAGAACTCAAACTATCATTATTTGCTGACAACATGATTCTTTACTTAGAGGATCCAAAAAATTCCACCAGAAAACTTCTAGAATTAATAAATAAATTCAGCAAAGTAGTAGGATATAAAATCAATACCCATAAATCCAATGCATTTCTATACATCAGTGATGAATCCTCTGAAAGAGAAATTAGGAGATCTACCCCATTCACAATAGCCAAAAAAACAAACAAACAAACAAACAAACAAATAAAATACTTGGGAATCAATTTAACAAAAGAGGTGAAAGACCTCTACAATCAAAACTACAAGACACTGAAGAAAGATATTGAAGGAGATCTTAGAAGATGGAAGGATCTCTTATGCTCTTGGATAGGCAGAATCAATATTGTCAAAATGGCCATAGTACCCAAAGTTCTATACAGACTCAATGTGATTTTTATTATAATCCCAATGTCATTCCCTATATAAATAGAAAAAACCATCATAAAATTTATTTGGAAAAGTAAGAAACCCAGAATAGCCAAAGCAATCCTTAGTAAGAAGAGTGAAGCAGGATGCATCACCATATGAAACCTTAAACTATAATATAAAGCTATAGTAACAATACCAGTATAGTATTGGCACCAAAATAGACATGTAGACCAATGGTACAGGATAGAAGGCTCAGAGACAAACTCACATAAATACAGGAATCTCAAACTAGCAAAGGTGCCGAAACATACATTGGAGAAAAGATTGCCTCTTCAACAAATGGTTCTGGGAAAACTGGAAATCCATATGCAGCAAAATGAAGCTAAACCCCTATCTCTCACCATGCACAAAACTCAACTCAAAGTGGATCAAGGACCTGGGAATTAAACTAGACATCCTGTGCCTAATAAAGAAAAAAATAGGCCCAAACCTTCATCATGTTGGATTAGGCCCCAACTTCCTTAATAAGACTCCTAAAGTGTAAGAAATAAACTCAAGAATCAATAAATGGGATGGATTCAAGCTAAAAACCTCTTCTCTGCTTCACCTCAAAGAAACAATCAATGAGGTGAACAGAGAGCCTACAGTCTGGGAGCAAATTTCTGCAACACACACTTTAGACAGAACACTGATCTCCAGGATATGTAAAGAACTCAAAAAACTTAACATCAAAAAAATAAACAACCCAAGCCGGGCGCGGTGGTGCATGCCTGTAATCCCAGCACTTTGGGAGGCTGAGACAGGAGAATTGTGAGTTCAAAGCCAGCCTCAGCAATGGTGAGGGGCTAAGCAACTCAGTGAGACCCTGTCTCTACATAAAACACAAAATAGGGCTGGAGATGTGGCTCAGTGGTTGAGTGCCCCTGAGTTCAATCCTCGGTAACAAAAAATATATATATATAAATAAAAAATAAACAACCCAATCAATAAATGGGCTAAGGAGCTGTATAGAGACTTCTCAGAAGAAGATACATAATCAACAAATATATAAAAATATAATCAACATCTCTAGAAATTAGAGAAATGCAAATCAAAACTACTCTTAAGATTTCATCTCACACCATTCAGAATGGCAGTTATCAAATATACAAAAAACAATAAGTGTTGGCAAGGACGTGGGGGAAAAAGAACACTCACACAGCAAATTGGTGCAGCCAATCTGGAAAGCAATATTGAGATTCCTTAGAAGATTTGGAATGAAACCACCATTTGACCAAGCTATCCCAGTCTATATCCAAAGGACTTAAAAACAGCATACTACAGTGATACAGCCACTTCAATATTTATAGCAGCACAATTCACAATAGTTAAACTGGGGGACCAACCTAGATGCCCTTCAATAGATGAATGGATAAAGAAAATGTGGTATATATACACAATGGAATATTACTCAGCATTAAAAGAGAATAAAATTATGGCATTTGCAGATAAATGGATGGATTTGGAGAGTATCATGCTAAGTGAAGTAAGCCAATCCCAAAAAACAAAAGCTCAAATGTTCTCTCTGATAAGTGGATTTTGATCCATAATGAGGCAGAGGGCATGGGAAGAATGGAGAAACTTTGGTCAAAGGGGAGGGAGGGGAGGAGAAAGAACATGTGGGAAGGAAAGATGGTGGAATGAGATAGATATCTTTGCCCTAGGTACATGTATGACTGCACATATGATGTGACTTGACATCACGTACAACCAGATAAATGAAAAATTGTGCTCCGTTTGTGTACAATGAATAAATAAATCAAAAAAAGAAAAGGAAATCAAATTACTATTTGGATTCTCAAAATCAATGCTTTATTGCAGAAAAATAAAATAACATATCTAAGGTAGTAAAGAAAGTAAATAACCGGGGGGCGGTTCCAAGATGGCGGCGTAGACAGTCCACTCTGCGCTAGGCTCTTAGGGACCAAGGCTGGAAGTGGTGGAGGCGCCGTTTTCCAGCCAACTTCCTGGCATCATTCTTCAGCTCAACATCCCACGCAGGAA
>CM053417.1:26389177-26595673 GCA_028644305.1 Xerus rutilus
TCTGTTATGTTTGCCAACATGTATTAAAATGCAACTTTTGGGAAAAAAATAAAATAATAAAAAAAAAAAAAAAAAAAAAAGAAAGTAAATAACCTGAAGTGAAAACAATGAAAACAAGGAAAATTAACAAGTGGCAGAAATATAAGGGTAAATATTCTAAGGAGATTGTAGTATACCAAAAAGAGTGCTACATAAAAATATTGTCTTATTATATCTGAGTTAGTTTTTTCAGGAGTATAGAAATTATTTAATATTAGAAAATTAATCAATATATTTGTGCTATTCAGAGCTTAATAGAGGATAATATAATTTATCTTAATGGATGCATCAAAACTTGGCATTCAATAAAATTTGATTCAATATCCCTTCAGGATAAAACACTTATCATGGATGTAAAAGAAAAGAATTTCCTTAATCTGCTTAAGAACACCCTCTAAATCCACTCTCATATTATTTAATGTTAAAGTAAAGATATGAAAGTTTTATTATTGATTTAATTATTATTATTATTGATTTAATTATTATTATTAAGTTTTTTAAGTTCTTTGTATATCCTAGAAATTAATGCTGTATCTGAGGTATGGGTGGCAGGGATTTTCTCCTATTCTGTAGGCTCTCTCTTCAAATTCTTGTTTGTTTCCTTTGCTGTGGAGAAGTCTTTTAGTTTTATTGATTGTTAACACCAAAAATCCAAATAATCTAAACAATTAATGGGCAAAGGAACTGAACAGGCACTTCACAGAAGAAATACAAATGGTTAACAAATATATGAAAAAGTGTTTGACATCTCTAGCAATTAAGAGAGATGATAATTAAAGCTACAGTGAGATTCCATCTAACTCCAGTCAGAATGGCAATTATCAAGAAAACAAGTAGTAAATGTTGGCAAGGAAGTGAAGAAAATGAACATTTATACATTGCTTGTGGGATGGCAAATTGGTGCAGCCAATATGGAAAGCATTATGGAGATTCCTTAGAAAACTTGGAATGAAACCAGCATTTGACTCAACTAGCCCACTCCTCGGTTTATGCACAAAGGACTTAAAATCATCATAGTACAGTCATGTTCCGACCTCAATGTTTATAGCAGCTCAATTCAGAATAGCCAAGCTATGAAACCAAACTAGGTGCCGTTCAACGTATGAATGAATAAAGAAAATGTGCTATATATACACAATGGAATATTACACATCCTTAAAGAAGAATTAAATTATGGCATTTGTAGTTTAATGAATGGTACTGGAGACTATCATGCTATGTGAAATAAGCCAATCCCCCCAAAACCACATACCAATCATTCTCTCTGATAGGCACACAATAAAGGGAGGGGGAGGAAAATAGAAGTTCATTGGATTAGACAAAGTGGAATGAAAAGGGAGGGTATTTGGGGAATAGGAAAGAGAATAAAATTAATTGAACATAACTTTCCTCTATTCATATATGAATACACAACCAGCATAACTTCACATCATGTATAATCACAAGAATGGGAAGTTATACTGCATGTATGTATAATATGTCAAAATACACTCTACTGTCATGTATATCCAAAAAGAATAAAGTCTTTAAAAGAAAAAAATAAAACATATACATTACATATGTGCATATTACATATACATATATAATATATACTATATACACTACATATATATAATATCTAAGTATATCTATTAACTAAATATTTCTGTGTGGAACCATCTATATCTCGTCCTCTTCTTGCATATCTATAAACTCCCACTTCAACAGTAAGGAACCTGGTTCTCACTATCCACTTATTAAATTCAAGTATAGTGTGTAGCACTATCAGAATTATTAACTCTTACTCCCATGGGAAAAAACTTTATTAAGTGAAGTACAGGCTTATACACAGTTTCTTTTGCTTTTATTGTTAGTATCTACTCATTTCCAAAGTTACATAGGTCAACATATCCCTCTACGCCCTTCAGTGAAGTTATGTCATATTTATAATATGGTTAGTTCCTCTTTACAAAGTTACATTTCTTTCTAGTAGTTCATGATCTCTTAAATTATTTTTGAAATATGCATACATCAAGGTTCACTTCTTTTTTTAAATTTTTTTAGTTGTAGATGGACACAATATCTTTATTTTATTTATTTATTTATATGTGGTGCTGAGGATCGAACCCAGTGACTCACGCATGCGAAGCAAGCGCTCTACCACTGAGCTACAGCCCCAGCCCCGAGGGTTCACTTCTTTGTGTGTTAAAATTCTAGTGGTTTTTACAAAAATATAGTGTCATACTACAGTATCATACAGAATAGTTTCACCACTAAAAAATCCACTGCATTTCAACTATTTAACATTCCTTTTTGCCTAAACACATGATGAACACTGATATGTTTACTGTCTAGAACACCACATAAATGAGATTATATTGTCTGAAACTTTTTCAGACTAGTTTCTTTCACTTGGCAATATACATTTAAAATTCATCCATATTTTCATGTATGTTAAAAGTATATTCATTTTCACCACTGAATAGTATTCTATTGTGTGACTACACCATAGTTTGCTTATCCATTTACCTGATAAAGTACATCTGGGTTCCTATCAGGTTTTGGAGATTATGGATAAATAAACCTGCTATAAATATTTACATGAAGAATTTCTGTGCACGTAAGTTTTCCAAATCCATTGGATAAATATCTAGGAGTGTGATTACTTCATCAAATGTCATATGTTTACCATTGTAGTGGACTGCCAAGGTGTTTTTCAAAGTCACTGAACCATTTTGCATTCTTATCAACAATGGATGAGAGTTCTTATTGCTCTGGAACCTCATTGACATTTGGCATTGTAATTCTAAAGTTGTATACTGATATTTCATTGTTTTCATTTATACTTTTCTAGCGACAGATTATACTGTCTTTTAATATGCATATTTTCTATCTGTGTATCTTCTTTCTTTCATGTTGTTTATGATTATGGTCTTTTATCTCCAAATATTTGAGATTTTCTACCTATTTTTCTGTTATTGATCCTTTGTTTAGCTCCAACTGTATTTGGAGAATATACTTTGTAAGATATCTAATATTTTAAATTTGTTAATGCACGTTTCATGACTCAATATATTGTTTATCTTGATTAATGTTCTATGTGAAATGAGAAATTGTGTATTTTGTTGTAGGATGTGAAAATTCTATAAATGTCAATTATATCAACTTGATTAATTTTGTTGTTCAGGTCAACTGTACCATAACAAACTTTCTGTCTTCATTAATGTAGCTTCATAGTACACTACAGTGAACTGATTGATCTATCAATTACTGAAAGAGGGATTTTGAAGTCTCAAACTGTAATATAGATTTGTTAATTTCTCATTTCTGTTCTGTTTTTATTTCATGGATTTTGACTATTGTATGGTTCAGACACATTTAAAAAGTTATGTCTTCATGGACAAGTTACCTTTAATCATTTTGTAATGTCCCTCTTCATTCTGATATTATTCTGGCATCAGTTTTTATGACTTATTAATATAAGTACACAGATTTTATTTTTACTGTGTTAGTATAAAATACTTTTTCTGTCCCTTTACATTTAACCTATTTGTCTTTATATTGACAGTTGCTCTCTTATAAATAGCATATAGTTGAGCTTTTTTTCCCAATCCACACTGAATATTTCTTTTAATTGATGTATTTAGACCAATCACATTTAAAGTGATTGTTATTATATTTTGTGTTATATGTTAAATTGTACCTCCAAAAGATAAGTTGAAATATTAACCCTTAGCACCACAGAATATGACTTTACTTGTAAATAGCTATTGCAGATACAGTCAACTTAAAATGAGATCATTAGGGTGAGCTTGTGGTGGTTGTTTCATGTACCAACTTGGCTAGGTCATGGTAATTACATATTTGATCATATAATATTCTAGATGTTTCTATGAAGTTATGTTTTGGCTATGATTAATATTTGATTATATAGGCTATGCGTTATGGAGATTTTCCTTCAAAATGTGGGTAGAAGTTATCCAATCAGTTCAAGATCTTAAGAAAAAAACACTTTCTCCAAAAAAAATCCAGGAATTCTATAAGAAAATTGTCCTTGGATTTGAACTACAGTATCAATTTTTTCCTGAGTCTCCAGACTACTCTGCAGACTTTTATCTTCTCAGCTTTCTCTAAAATTAAGAATTAGTTGAACTAAATCCTTAAAACATATCTCTCTTTAAAGTGAGAGATTAATTCTAGTCCTAATTCTATTGGTTTCAATCAATACAGGTCTCTAATCCAATATGACTGGTACCCTCATAAAAAGGGAAAACTTGGACAGAGACATGGGAAATGCTTTACTATGTAAAGATTGAAGTTATTATTTCCACAAGCCAAGGAACTTCTGGGGCTACCAGAATCTGGTAGAGGAAATGAAGGACATTTATCCTACAGGATTCAGGAGGACATGGCCCTGCCAATACTTTGATTTGTTCTACTAACATTCAGAACTGTAAGACAATAAATTTATGCTGTTTGTCTTTTTGGAGTACTTTTTTCCATATTTTTATTGGTGCATTACAGTTGTACAAATGGTGGCACTTGTTGTTACATATTTGTACATGAACACAGTATAACAATAGAGATTGGCCAATACCATTCCCCAATATTTACCATTTACCTACCATCCTCACTTCCCCTGTCCCTTTCCTCTACTTAATTGCCATTCTTTTGATTTTCATAAGATCTCTACCCAACCTTTCATTTCCGTTTTCCTGTCTAGCTTCCACATATTAGAGAAAACATGTGACCCTTGGCCTTCTGAGTTTGGCTTATTTTGCTTAACATAATGTTCTCAAGTTCCATTCATTTCTTCTTTATGGCTGAATTTAACTCTATTGTGTATCTATACATTTTCTTTACCCATTTATCTGTTGATAAACACCTAGGCTGGTTCCATATTTTGGCTATTGTGAATTGTGTTGCTATAAAATGGGCATGTATCACTGAAGTATGATGACTTTAATTTTTCAGGATAAATAATGAGGAGTGGTATAGCTGGGTCATATGGTGGCTCCATTCATAGTCTTTTGAGGAACCTCCATTCTGATTTCCATAGTGGTCTTACTAACTTACAATCCTACCAACAGTGTAAAAGTGTTCCTTTTCCTCTACATCTCCAACATTTATTATTGTTTGTATTCTTGATGGCTGCCATTCTGACTGGAGTAAGATGAAATCTCAAGGTAGTATTTTTTGATTTGCATTTCTCTAATTCCTAATGATGTTGAATATTTTTTTCATGTATTTGTTGGAAATTTGTATTTCTTCTTTTGAGAAGTGTCTGTTTAGTTCCTTTGCCCATTTATAATTAGGTTATTTGTTTTTTTCATGTTTTTTGAGTACTTTATATATTCTGAATACTAATCCTCTGTCAGAGGAGTAGCTATCAAAGATTTTCTCCCATTCTTTAGGGTTTCTCTTAGTGCTCTTGTTTCCTTTGCTATGAAGAAACATTTTTATTTGATTTTACTCCATTTATTAACTCTTAGCATTATTTCCTGAGCTTTACAGGTTCTATTGATAAAGTCATTGTCTGCCTATATGCTGGAGTGTTGACTCTATGTTTTCTTAGAGGTGTTGCATCATTTCTGGTCTAATTACTAGGTCTTTGATCCATTTTACCTCAATCTGTGTTTTCTCTTATCCAGGACTTTTTCCATTCACTTTCTATTCTCAGCCCCTATTAGGTATATGAATTGCCCACTTATTATTCTAAATAGTAACAGATCTCCATGAGTCAAAGTTTACTTTTTATCCAGCAATGCAAATTAAGATAAAACAATTTATTATTGTGTATACACATAGGCTTCTGGTTCTCTTTTCTTGGACTTCTAGTGCCTTATCACTTAAGTATTCTCCTTGAGCAATTAAGACTCCATGTGTACCCTCCAAAATGCTTTTTTCCTCACCATTGGTGAGCATGCAACTTTGATAGGCTCATTTATGAAGACTATGACTGTCATAGGCTCTCAGGAACTGACTGAAATTATCTTGAGTTAATGTAAAGGACAAGTTTGGCTTGGTTCTCAGAATCCTGGGAAAATATGCTGACATAATAATGTTCACTGGATTTCAGGCAAAGCAATATCCCAAGGCTCATTCAAAGGAGTTTATATTATTCAAGGCTTACATAAGTCAAAAATAACCTGCAACAGAATATTTTTTAAAAGTCCTTTTAGTTCATTGCCTCCCTCTATCATCACAGCAGTATTTGAAACAAGAGTTGGAGAAAAGAAAACTTGAGAATGCATCTCCACATGAGGTATATCTTAATTTATAGATTGCATCCAGTAAATTTATCTTCTTGTAGGCTCAGTGCATTGTAACTTATAAAATCTTGTTATGAACAATGAAGTATTCTGTAGATTCAGGGTTTGTGGAAAGGAAGCAGGGGATATACCTTTTCAATATAGCAGATATATGGGATATACCTTGTCCATATAGCAGATATATTAAAATTAGGTAAATCTTATAGTTCAACCAGAAGAAATATGAAGGAAAAATCTTTCTAATATAAAAGAAGTGCATATAAGTTAGGTGGTGGTTTGAAGGTTTGAAGACTCCGTACCTTAGTTTAATGGTATTAGTACTGTGATTATGCCATATTACATAGCATAAGGGATATTAACAAGGAGGGCCTAATTTAGTCATACGATCTCTTTAAAAGCTCAGTTTTGTTAAACCAGTAGCCTAAAGGCAAGTCAGAGTATACAAGCATGTGCTGCTGGCTTTGAAGATGGAGAGGCTTTTGAAAGGATCTAAGAATGTTAAGAGTGATGCTTGGTAATAGTCTTCAAGGAAAGATTTGAAGAGGGCCTTAGCCCTACAACCACAAGGGACTGATTTCTGCCAACAACTTACATGAGCTTGAAAGTGGACTTTTTCCCATATAGTCCACTTAGCAAAATAGACTGGACAACATTCTTGATTTCACCCAGGTGAGAGCCAGACTATAGAACTCTGCCAAACCTGTCTGGACTTCCTGATCTACTTAACTGTAACCCAGTAAATGAATGTTGTTTTGAATCTGCAAATATGTGATAATTTGCCATACATCAATAGAAAATAATACAGTTGGTTATCATTGGATGGCTTTGTTTAATAAATTAGAAAATGAATCATGAACAAGATGTACAATGGTGCCAAGTTCTGAAGAATGAAGATGAAAAAATATCAGCCATGGCTAGTTTGACCCCAGCCCTGCCTGCTTTTAAGCAGGGAGCAAAGTATGACTGCCTAAATTTTGGTTAAGTGCTGATATTTGAGTCCTTCACAGTAACCTACCTTCTATTTCTTCCTGTTAGTCAAGCTTAATCAGTCTAACACATTGGCTTATTCCCCAAGAGGGGGATATATTTACATGCCATATGTAGCTTGCTGTAGGTTTTGTTTTATTCCAAAGTAATGACTCTGAGGACAGAATCCAAAGCCATTTGAGTAAAAAGAGCACTGGAGAGAGGCAGAGACAAATGAGCAAGTCTCTCAAACATGACACCATGTGGCTAGCTATCTATTCCAGTCCTGCCCAGTTGGCAAAGTAAAAGAAAACCATTTCCCCTCTCTGGCATCACTAACCCAGTTCGAACTCCTAAAATCAAATGAGAAGAAAGACACAGAGAGCCAAAATGAGCCATTCAAACAAGCTAGGCTGATTTTGACAGGTTTCCTGGTAACAAACCCAAGTATGGTTATAAATGGGCCACTATATCCTCCAGCTGTATATTTTTGTTATACAGTTTCCTGGAAAAGAGGTTTAAACCATATTTAAGATAAACATTTACTTTTTTCTAGTAAATTTAGCACTGTTGTTTAAAGTGCTTTGGAATTGAATTGTGCAGGTGCTAAAATTCTAATTGCCTGTTTTCCCTGACATTCATCTTAGAATTGCTCAAAGAAAGACATTTTCTTTGACTCTTTCACATAAAATATAATGATCACAGTGAAAGGGAGAATGGACAGAAAAGAAACAAAAGTAAAATGAAGGTTTTTTGGAAGTCATGAAATCAAGCCATCCCTTGGTGAGGATGATATATCATTTGTCAAGTGAATCCACTTTTGGTTGATGATGATTGCGGGTGCGGGGGGGAGGAAACAGGTGCCAGTTTATAGTAAGAGAAATGGAAGTCAAGTACATCTACCTTTGTGAGATGCAAAAAAATACAGTGTTTCAGTTGAAGATAATGATTTGGGAGTTATCTGTATAGTTGCAAATCCTGTGTGTTTTTAGGGGAACAAACAAAAGTTTCTGTGAGTCAACTAGGACACTAAAAATTTGATTCTGAGTTCATATTTCCTTAGACTCTAAAAACATTACGTTTGTAGAAGTAATGTGTGTGTGTGTGTGTGTGTGTGTGTGTGTGTGTACCTGTGTGTAGATGTATATGCAGGAAAGTATGTCACTTAAGGTTGATTAGCCTGTGATCTAAGCCCAAGGAGAAAAGTACAAGCAAATTCTCAAAAGGATTTGAGTGTCTTCATAATCACTAAGGCTGTTAGTTAAACAATATTAACATTGGTGAATTTAGTCAAAGTTTTAAATTGATTTGATAAAGTAGCTATTCCATTGGATACTTAAAATACCCAGTGATATACCCCTTTATTGATTACACTCTGCAGGTGTTTGAACTGTTGTGTAGCATAACTCATGAGTTGTAAATATATCTGATTGGCTTTGGCAAAGCAGAGGCCTGAGATAATCAAACTATGTGATTCATGTGCTGCATAACAATGATTTTGTCAACAATGGATTACATATACAATGATGGTCCTATAAAATTATAATAGAGTTGAAAAACTCTTATTACCTAGCAGTGCTGTAGTTGTCATAATGTCATAGCATATCATATCAAAACACATTATTCACATGTTTGTAGTGATGCTAGTATAAACAAACCAACTATGCTGCCAGTTATATAAAAATTCAGCACAAACAATTATGCACAGTACATAATACTTGATAATAATTGACTATGTTAATTGATTTACATATTTACTATACCATACTTTTTTTTGGTACCAGGGACTGAATTCAAGGGTACTCAATCACTGAGTCACATTCCCAGCCCTATTTTGTGTTTTATGTAGAGACAGGATCTCACTGAGTTGCTTAGCACCTCGCCATTGCTGAGGTTGGCTTTGAACTCGCGATTCTCCTGTCTCAGCCTCGCAAAGTGCTGGGATTACAGACATATACCACCGTGACTGGCTTATACTATAATTTTAATCATTATTTGAGTGTATATTCTTACGTAGAAAAAAGTTTATCCTAAAACAGTATGCTGTTTTACACTGGCAGCAGCCTCATACACCTTATGTTCACTATATCTCTTGATTGCATTATTTTATCTTGTGTTGGATTTAATCTCATGTTGCTTTGTCTATTATAGCCCCTAAGTATACTAAATCCATTGGTAATGTTGCAGAGAACATGTCAAGTGATTGTCCTGGAAAAAATTAAAAGTGATTAAGAACTATGAAGGTGGAAAATCAGTGGTTATTGCTTGACAGTCAAGTATGTCTGATTCTGCCATAGCTATACTATAACCTTGAAGAAAAAGAACAAAGTGATGGAAGCTATTTAAAGATCTGCCTCACTGAATGCAATGAGATTAGGAAATATTTGAAAAGGGGCTATATCAGATATGGAAAAACTTCTAATGACCTGGATTGAAGACTAGATACAGAAGAGCATTTCTCTCAGCACCTTGACAATCATAACCAAAACAAAAAATTTTAGATGCTAAAAGAAAAGGCTAGGCCAGGTGTAGTGGCACAGGCCTTTAATTCCAGCAGCTTGGGAGGCTGAGGCAGGAGGATCTTGAGTTCAAAGCCAGTCTCAGCAAAAATGAAGCACTAAGCAACTCAGTAAGACTCTGTCTCTAGTTAAAATACAAAATAGAGCTGGGGATGTGTCTCAATGGTCAAGTGCCCCTGAGTTCAATCTCTGATACCCAAAACAATAAAAGAACAGAAAAGGCTGGATCCACTTATGATATTGAATTCACTGCTAGCTTTGTGTGGTTTTAACCATTCAAGAATTGCTATTCATTATATAATATGAAGGTCAATGGTTAGTCTGTAAGTTCTGATGTGAAGGCACTCTAGAAAAGCTGATTGTGAAAGAAAATATCTTGCCAGAGCAAATCTTCAATATGAATGAAACCTCCCTATTCTGGAAATGGATGCCTGAAAGGATATTCAATCATTAGGAGACCTAGTCAATGCCAGGTTTCAATTTTTTTCTGGCTCGCATAATAATCTTGCTTGGGAATAATGCTGTTAGTCTACAAATTGAAACCCTTCATGATCTGGTAGGGTCAGAACACCACTCCCTCCAGTCATCAAGCATATCAATAAGCAGACATTTTTAGTGTGTTGCAGTTGTAATTAAGAAGTCATGGATGACCCAGATACTCTTCCAAAATCCCTTCCTGAATTGCTATATCAGTGAAATGGAAGAGTAATATTTGAAGAATAACATATCTTATAAGATTATACTTATTATTGACAATGTTCCTGCATATCTTCACTTCATTGGTTATCTTCATCTTAAAATCAAAGAAATGTTTCTCCCTCCAAACTCCATTTCTTTAATGCAACTACTGTATTAAAGAGTTATAGCAGGTTTTGAGGCCTACTACCTGAGGAGGACCTTTGCCCAAGCTGTTGCTACAACTGAGGAAGATTCTGAGAAGACATCGATGCAACTCTGGGAGGACTGAAACACCCCTGACTGCATCAAGAACCTCATTTGGGATTGGGTGATGTCACTAAGGGGTGTATGCATAGCATCTTCAAAGAATTTTCCAACCATGAGAATATAAAAACCAATAAGTGTGTGGTTCAGATGACAAATAACTTTAAACTGCATGTGGATGAAGATGAAAATGAAGAGCTCATAGAGCTGGTTCCTGGGGAACTGATTGATGAATTTTCCAAACTGGAATGGTAACATATAGCTGAAGAAGAGCCAAGAGAAAAGTAAATTGAAGGAGAAGAAAAAGAGCTCCCAAGAAAATTCATGATAGAAGCATTAGCAGAAGATTTTGCAGACTTCAACAATTTCCTTAAAAAGTTTGAAAACATGGTCCCCAACACTGCAAGATTTTCATTAATAGAGAAATATATTCCTGGTACATTATCTGCTTATAAGCAAATACATGATGAAAAAATAAATGAAACAAACCACCATGGATATATTTCTGAGTAGAATGATACCTCCTCAAAAAGAGTTTCAGGGGAGTGAGGTTGTAGTTCAGTGGTAGAGCACCTACCTCACTCGTGTGAGGCACTGGGTTCAATCATAAGCACCACATAAAAATAAATAAATAAATATATTTTTTAGAAAAAGAGCTTCAGGAATTTCCTTCAGAAGGTATTACAGAAGGCATTGTTATCACAGTAGATAATAGCTACATGCCTGTTATTTCCCTTAAGACCTTCTGGTGGAACAAGATGTGGAAGTGGAAGTCAGTGATGCTGATGATTCTGACCCTGTATAGGCTTAGGCTAATGTGTGTGTTTGTGTTTTAGTTTTTAGTAAACATTCTAAAAAGTAAAAAAAAAAAATCAAATTTTGAAAGTAGAAAAAGCTTATAGAATATGGATGTAAAGAAAGTATTTAGTGCAGCTCTACAGAGTTGTGTGTTTTAAGTGTTACTACAAATGAATCAAAAACTTAAAACAATTAAAAATTTTATGACACAATAATGATAATGTTATAGAAAGCCAAGCTTAAGTGTTGTTGAAGAAAGAATTTTTATAAATTTAGTGTAGCTTAGCTGCACAGAATTTATAAAGGCTACAGTATTGTATGGTAATATTCTCAGCCTTCACATTCAGTAACCACTTATTCACTGACTAACCCAGAGAAACTTGTGGTTTTGCAATCTCCATTCAAGGTAAGTGATCTATATAGATGTACCATTTTTTATCTTTTAAAATACATTTTTACTTATGCTTTTTATGTTTTATAACATATTTTTACTATGCTTAGATACACAAATATTTAACATTGTGTGACAATTGACTACAGTAAAATATCATACTGTTCAGGTTTATAGACTAGGAAAAAAAGACTATACCACACAGCCTAGGTGTGTAATAGGCTCTAATATCCTATGTTTGTATAAATATACTGTATGATGTTTTCACAATGATGGCATTACTTAAAAATCCATTTCTTAGAATGTATCCCCATTGTTATGTGACACATACTCTTCAAATTATGATGGGCTTACATCCTAATAAACTCAAAATACATTTAAAATATCATAATTCAAATATTAATTTAATACCCCTAACCTACCAAATATCATAGCTGAGCAACACAGTGCACCATAGAGTATTGATCGTTCTCCCTCATAATCATATAGCTGACTGGAGTTTGTGGTCCTCTGCTGCGTCTCAGCATCATGAGTATATCATACCACATATTGCTAGCCCAAGAAAAGGTCAAAACATAAGTGTGAAGTGTAGTTTCTATTGAATGCATATCACTTTCATACAATCATAAAGTCAAGATATTCTAAGCTGAACCTTAAAATGTTGGGTAGTTCCTGTACTGCAATTTACTATGATAGTGTTACTTATTTAGGAACTGCTTACATAAGCTGCACTGGGGAATGGGGCAGAAAACTCTCCCTTCAAAACCTGACAAAAAGGATCATACACCTAATAGCATCTATCTTGAAGGGGAAAATTACATTATAGAATATCTAACATAATCAGGAAAGGGAAGAGGGCTACAATTCAATTTAACAAGTGGAAGATGCACTCTCCTAGGTACTTTGTTGGATTTAAGAGTCAAACACTGCCCTAAGGAGTTTAAAATCTTGTTGAAGGATACCATGCATTAAGAAGATACAAATGAACAATAGAAATCTCTAAAAAGTTAAGTGTCAAAATGTGTTATCAGTATATTTGGATGGGCTTGAAAAGACAGAAGACAACATGACCAGGGGTGGAAATACATTGAGGCTGAGCTGAAGTTTGAGATGAGGCACTCAGATTTGAAAATTTGTGTGCTCTCCAACATGATAGATATTGGCTACTTTATTTTGTTTCAGTTACTTAGAATGTGGTCACATTTCTGGGCAGGTTCCTGTTATAAGTGTGGATGCTTATGTCTTTAATGGAAAATAGACTAACAGTAGGTTAAGCTATAAGAACATTTAATGTTCTCTAAAGGAGAATTGTGGAAGGAGTTGACACTAGCATTAATTCAATAGAATTGATATCAGGACACTGAGTGGGTCTTTCTGGAATCATTTTTGCTCTTCCTTGTGGTCACTGGGTGGCTGAAATAGCTCTAAGCAGTGTGTCCTTAGATGAGATATTCAAATCAGGAAGAACTACATGAAAACAAAAGTCTGAATTTTGTTAAAACTAAAATATGCTCAGGACCAGGAGATAACTTATGATAGATCTAAGCTTGGTAGAAGATGTTAGAGGAAGAAAATCCTTTTGAGAGGTTCCCAATAGACTTCTTAGATTTTATTGGTTGGGATTGCATCACATGTATCCCATTAGTCTTATTATGGGAAAAGAAGAACAGATTATCCAGAATCAGCTTAGAATTGTCATGATTTATTTCCTGGGTTTAAGCATATTTTAGCACACAAAATAGAAAGAAGGGAAACAAATGCCTATGGAGTAAGTAACAACAGATTAATAGCCATGGTCTCCAAATCTGAACATGGTGTTGAGCATGCAAATGCTTAGCAAGAGTGCAATATATGATATTCTTTGGTTCTCTGATTCTCTCTGTCTCTATGTCCTCCACCTCCCCTTCTACTTCCTTCTCTCTTAATTTACAAACATACATACATACACAATCACAAACACATCACCCTAAAACACATTGAAAATTTGGATTTAAATGAAACATCAAGGGAGTGGAGCAGCAGACAGTGATTTTTTGGCTTGGTTCCCTTCCCATATGGCTTTGTATATCAAATAGTACTCACATTTTATATTGTCCAACAAGAGTCGTCTGTCATACACAAATTTCAACCTGAGATTCCCTGAAATGAAAGGTATTGAGTGGTGTTAACAACTTCTGGTGAATCATGAATCAAATGCAGACAGATGAAGTTTTTCTTCCTATCCATGGATCCCCAATCTTCATTGTATTTCCATCAAATGTTAGGTCAGTGGTTAACAAGATATTGTGACTTAATAATATTTTTACCACTGAGAAAGCAGTATGATTTAGGTTTACTACAAGTATCAAGCTGAAATGAAGTCACACTAAATCATATTTTAAGGCATCTGGCTATAAATCTAGCTATAAATTATTTTGCCTTTCTGAAGAGCTTTGTCCTCAGAAGCTTTAGAGTGTAAATGGTCAGACAAGATAAGTGTAGAAAATAGCCAGAATCAACACAGGTAAGTTTAGAAGAAATGCTTTTCTTTAACTGGGAGACTGAAGAAAGGTAAAAGACTACAGTGCACATTATATCTTATTGTTTTATTCATGAAGAGTTCTCAGCTCAAACCTCTGAAACATGTAGAGATATTCTACTTTCTATACCATAACCTCATTTATCAAGATGTAGATGTCAATTCCTATAACATTTTTGCCCTTTTTAACTGCTGAATTTGTTTTGATGACATTGTAATGAGATATTTTCCTCTTTAGGTTATGAAAACTTTACCATTCACACTGATTTTTGTACTATCTCATAAGTCCAAATTGTCTATGAGTGCCAAAACACTAAATTTAGCTTAACAAATATATTTAATCTATTGAGCCAGATTTTTCCTTTGATTGGTTTAATTGCAGATACTTAAGTAGCTGTCTTTTTGGAGTAATAATTCTGATATTTAATTCATAACTTATTAGAGTTAGAAGGAATTTTACAGATCACCTAGCTCAATTACCTCATTTTTCAGATGAGAAAAAAATACTGAGGCCAAAGAGATTAAATGAGTTGCCTACTGTCACATAGCTAGTTAGTAGCAGAGTCAAAAAGTATAAACCAGCATGTCTTATTTCAACATCCATGAATTTTATGCCTACAGTGATGCCTCATCTACAGTCAATTTTACCTATAGTAGTAAATACATTGGCATCATGTAATACTGTAAGATCCTAACTTCTCCAGTCCTGATGAGATACAGAGAGCACAACTCTCTACTTGGGCCCTCAGCAAGCCCAGAGAAACAGGACACACAGAATAGTAGTTGTAAATATGCATGTTGGAGCAAAGCCAGACCCAACTTCAAATTCTGGATCTGAAATCTAATCACTGCAAATAAAAACAAGTTGCTTAACCTTTCTGACTCTTACTCTCTTTGTCTTTGAAATGGGAATAAAACCCTCTTTATAGGATTGTTGGAAGAAGTAGATCAATAAACAATATTTGAAATATGGATTCATAATAGATGTTAGTTCATTACTTTTTAATCTCACTTGTAAGCCAAACACAACCAGAACAGTAGACACACTAGGCTTCAAACACCAGACAAATTAGTATGGTGTAGAATTATTGTTCACTGCCATGAAAAAATGATATCAGAGAATGTTGAAAAATTGTTTTTACTTTCCTATTTCTGTTTCTTTGTTCTTTTAATTATCTTAAATGCCATAATTAATTTTTCTTCTTTATATTTTTCTCTCTTTTTAAAAATTAAAGGAAATGAGCAGTAGATATATATTAGGGGAAGAAACTAGGCTATAAATTAGGTACTAGACAGATAATCTGGTTATGTACAGTTGGGTTACCAATGGATTATAAGTGAATCTTTACAGATGTTTAAAGCACAAAGTGTTGAAAAATACAAAAGAAATATCCACTATAAACTTGACCTCCAACAGTTTTAACTCATGCCAGGAAAATTGGCATGTATATTGTATATATGTATATTACATAATATGTATATTACATAATACATATTTTTTAAAAACATTTTCTTAGTTGTAGATGGACACAATATCTTTATTTATTTATTTTTTTATCTGGTGCTGAGGATCGAACCCAGTGACTCACACATGCAAGGCAAGCACTTTACCACGGAGCTACAATCCCAGCCCTAATAATACATATTTATGTTTACAAAGCCACTGGAATATATGCATTTTTATAATAGAAATTATTGGTTTAGTGATGATTTATATAATTATATCAACTCAGAAGAGATTAAGACTAACAATTATATCAGCTCACAGGAGATTAAGACCGATGTGTGCTGGATCTAGCACAAGAGCCTTAATTAGTGAGGTAGAAATTAAGGTAGGTGCTGAAAGATGCATAGAAGTTGAAGAGGCAGAGAGGAGGAGGGACTTCGTTTCAGGGGGAGAAAACAGCATAAGTAACATTATGGAGAAAAGAATTTATAGTGCATACTGGCAGCAGTAAAGAAAGGAGTGGGTGAGAAGTAGGATAAGTGTAAATTATTAACGGAGCTGCAAGGTTTCCAGTGACTTTACCTGGGGAGAGGCGAGCATAGTCCAGAGTAACCCACAGTACTAAGGCAGAAAGAAAGGCAAAGATAAAATGTTATATCTAATCAAAAGATGGTACAGTTGGCTATGACTCTCTCTAGTCCATATTTTTAGAACTGTAGCATATACAACAATGAATGCTCAGGATGATAAAGATTAGCTGTATAGGACCAAAGACCACATTTCAGCACTGTGGTTTCTAAAATTTACAATTTCATTTAATTGTTTTTCTTCCTAGGTAAAGAAAGGAGAAAATATACAATCCCAAATTCTCATTGAGAATTATATTCTGATTCAATCTGAAGGGAAAACCAGTCCTTGTGGCTGTGAGCCTTACTCACTACCTAGAAGACAGCTCATAACAATACTTTCAAAGGTGGGGTAGGATGAGGTGGAGATATACCCATGTTGTGTATAATTTAGGGATGCAACTGGGAAGATTCATTGTTGACATTAACTACTGTTACCTTTACTGCTTTCAGATTGTTTGACAGAGCTGTTGTCAACAGAGATGTGCGTAGTAGCACTGACCCTGAACATTGATGAAACTGATAGAGTTCCTATAGTTTGAGTGAAGATATTATAGGCTTATTATAACTTTCTCTCCTCTTATTCCCACACAGGAAGACCTAATTGGCCAGTAACACTTTGCTACCTTAGGGGTAAAAAATTAAATCAAGTCAATACCTTTACAAATAAAATAAACACCATTGATCCAGAATTTCTCACAACACATCCTAGGAAGGCAACATTGATATTAGACTGCAATCTTCATGCTTCCATCTATCCAAGAGTAATAATTCATGATTTCTGCAGCAGGTCCTTGATGAATATATGGAAGAATCTATAGCTAAGCCAGGCCCTCACTTCTCTATCCAGTCCTCCTTCTGTATTTGTACTGCTCAGGTCCCTGATTTGATACTTGTTCTCCACTTTGACCCTTATTGTCAGAACAGCCCCATGTGACTTCTTGACTAAAATGGTCCTGATACCAGCATATTTCTCACTGCTCTGTCACTGAAAATGACAACATTTTCTTTCCTCAACATGTGCAGACCACTTAATCAGGTTTCTGTCATAGTGTTAAGTTCTTTATAAGCATTATGGAATTTAATCCTCACAAAAATTCTGGAGTGAATATTGATAGTATCCCCCCTTCATGTTTCTTTTTGCAAATAATAAAACTGATGCATAGATTAAAAAGAACCATGTCTTCAATATTAAACAGTATCACAGCATTTATTCTTGAGATGTCTGATTTCAAAGACCACAAGCACAACAACAACATTGTATAACTGGAAGTTTAAGGTAAGTTCTAGATATTCCCTCATTCAGAGCTTCTAGATGAGAGTAGGAAAAGAACTGAGGGTGAGTTATCCAGAGGCCTATTCAGAATACGATAGATTAATATTTTAGATCCACTTCCATGAATTCTGCAATGGCTCACATTATACTAATTAACAAAAACTGTCAATGATTTGTAGAATACAGTTAGAAGGTGCTGGAGAAGGAATAATCTGAGAGAGGATGGTGGCAGCTGTTTTACCTTGCCCAGAGGGAAGTGGTTGTTCCAACAACATGGGCAAATGAAGATTGTTCAAAACAAGCACATTCCACATTCTTTTCCTGTAGGGCTAGTGTAGCATTGGCTGGTTGCTTCATATTCATCATTTGGTGAATCAATAACATTGATTGATCTGTAGCTGGGTGCAATACATTACGCTAAGTGTTGTGGGGCTATATAAAGACATCAAAAATGCATATTTACTCCTTTGAGGTTAATCATAAAAACTATAAATTGGGAACATGTAGGTAGAAGAAATTAGAACATATACAAGGGCACAGCACATGACAAAAAGACATAGGGTATAGGGAAAAGATTCTCAAGGATATGTATCAGAATTATCTTGGTTCTGCCCACCAACACCTATATTGCAGTGTGCTGTTTTGAGTTTTATTCAAGATTTTTAAGAGAAGATTTGGAGCCTGCCTTCCTGCCTTACATACAAAGAAAAATCATTAAACGGAATTATAAATTTTAGAAACCACAGGGCTTAAGTGTGGCCTTTTGTTCTATACAGCTAATCTTTATCATCCTAACCATTCATTGTTATATATGCTACAGTTGCAGAAATACAGACCAGGGAGAGTCATGGCCAACTGTACCATCTTTGGATTAGGTATAGAATTTTATCCTTGCCTTTCGTCCTGCCTTTGCCTTCATCAAACATCCAAAGCAGACAACCTCTCTGAAGCAGAGGTTCTTAAGTCTGATTGTGCACTAAATTTATGTGTTGAAATCTTGTCACATACACAAGGCCTGATCCCTATTTAAATACACTGAACTGAAAATTTTCAGGTATTCAGGGCCTGGGAATATCTATTAATAAGAGAATCATCTGAAGAAGAAGAATACTAATACTGCTGATTTCTTTTACATCAGGGTGATAGCATGGGGAATCAAATGAGACATGAAATGTGAAATTACTTTGACAAGCTATAGTTACATTTATTGAGGGCCTGCTGTGTGCCAAGCATCTTGATATGTGCCTTAATTATATTATTTAATTACTTAATCTTCACAGTGTCCATATAAATTTGAGACTCAGCTTCTCATCCAAGCCATGTATATCAAAGAACATATAGAAAAATGTTGACAGTAACTACTTTTAGTTGATGGGATGTGGGTGATCTTTATGTTCTTATAGTTTCTGCATTCCATCCTGTCCCATTTTCTTTTGCATTGACCATGTGTTAGTTCTATAATCAGGAAAAATTCTAAGTATGTACAAATTATTGCAAATTTCCTAATTATTCATGGATAGTCCACATTTACACATAAGTATTTCTATTCTGTTCTAAACTACTAGCAAATCTGTGAAATATTATTTGATCAAAGTGTTCTGACATTAAGAAATGGTTGAAGATGATCGAGCTACATTTTAAATATCACTATCAAAATATCACCATGGCAACATTTCTTCATTCTCTTAGAGGACTTTTTTTCACTTGGAATTGTCCTTCATTCTCATGGAAGATCCAAGGGAATGCAACCTGAATATAAATGTTTGTAAAGGAAGAAGACATGAGGAAAATTCAGGAATGTATGGCATACCTAGTTACAATGTAATAACAGTAAGGAGTTCCAGTTATTGTGGACATTGTGAATGTTTGTGGTACACCACTGGGGAAGACGGATATATGGAAGCAAGGATAATGCATTATGAACTTATATGCTACTGATTTCACAATTTTGCTCTAGATTCTGGATTTTATGGGATCTCAAGCTGCAAATGATTAATATGAGATGGTCACCAGCTGCTGTATGCACCTCCTAAATCCTGCTAGCAGTCCCTAATGTACCCATAATGCATTGCACCATTTGAAGATTTAGCACTCATTCTACATCTATTAGTTCCTTCAGTGCATAGTAATTCAAAAGTGGCAACATTAACATAAGCCGAAGTGACAGCCAGTAAAGTGCCTTGATTATTGTCAGTATAATGGGTCACGTATTTTGAATGACACTATGCCAGAAGTCTTCTTTCACGTTTTCTGTCCTGACCTCCACTTTGCATGAAATGACAGGTCTTAATATCATTTTCTGCTTCCTTTCTGCTGCTCTTCTAAATCACCATGGAAATGAGTGAATGTTCAAAACCAGGAGACTAGCTCAAGCCATAGTTTATTTTAAAATTGTAGTTTAAGAAAATAACTACAAGCAGGAGGAGGCAAATATACTTAAAGGAAATGATGTACCCCCAAAATGGTGAAAAGTGAAGCCAAACTGCATTCAATATTTGTGATATTTCTATTATACAGTTTGATTCTTCAGATGAAAGCTGCAGCTTCTTTGTAATAGCTTAAATACTAAATGCTCAGCCAGGCATAGTGGCACACACCTGTAATCTTCTGAGGCAGAAGGACCATGAGTTCAAAGCCAGTCTCACAACTTAGCAAGACCCTAAGCAACTTAGTGAGATCCTGTCACTAAATAAAATATAAAAAGGGCTGCAGATGAACCTCAGTGGTTAAGCACCACTGGGTTCAATCCCTTGTACCAGAACATAAAAAAATAATAAAATACAATGTTCAGTATTAATAATTATTTTATGTTGAAAATCCATAGAAATGTAGTGCACATTTGATTTGGCCACTAGTTCTGTGTTGGCACATGTATCATGTAGTATTCCTTCAGATGATTTCCATTTGGAAAATTACTTCTTTCTTATTGTATGCAGTCTGGTTTAACTAGGATATTGTGCTCATCATAAGGAATTTAGGAATATCAAGGAAAGCAATATTTTAAAAATTTCTCCAAACCTAATATTTTTATTTGTTATTTTAAATTATATATGACAGCACACTACATTTTGATTTACTTATACAAACACTGAGTACATCTTATTCTAAGTAGAATTCCAGTCTTGTGGATGTACACTATGTTGAGATTCACTGTGGTGTACTCATATATGTACACAGGAAAGTTAAGTTAGATTGATTCCACTGTTTTTCCTATTCCTATCCTCCCTCCCTTCCCTTCAGTCCCCTTTGTCTAATCCACTGAACTTCTATTCTTCCCTTCCCCTCCCCTTGTTGTGTATTAGCATACACACATAGAGAACATTCAATCTTTGTTTCTTGGGAGGACTGGCTTATTTCACTTAGCATAATTGTCTCCAGATACATTCATTTACTAGCAAATGTCATAAAGTCATTCTTTTTTATAGCTGAATAATATTCCATTGCTATATATACCATCCTTTCTTTAAGGGAAAGCAATATTTAAGAGACAAAAAGACCAATTAAAATCTGTGAGACAAGGACTGGACTTGTATTACTCTGAATATCAGAATAGATGACCTTATTTTGTTCTACAAATCTGGTCATGCAGGTCGTATTGGTAAAGAAGAATAAAAATGTGTGGGAATACATTGAATGATAGTAATGCTTATCTCTGGGTGAGGAGATTGTGGATGTTTGGTACTTTATTTTTGTATTAAATCGATGCATGCTTATTATATAATATTAAAAATTACATAAAGCACCCCAAGATTTTTCTTAAATACCTCAGTACATATGCTCTTTAATTCATTAAGTCAGGCAGATGTTTCTCTGGTAAGATAATGACATACTCATCCCATAATCAGTACCCCAAGCAGCCTGAAGTCTTAGAGAACAGGTTTCCTGTCTTGTTTCAGTATCACAAGTTAATCTATTACCATACCACCAAAGATTTGAAATTCTCAGCACACATAATTCTTGTGAAAGTGTAATCCTGCATAAATACCTCAGGAGTTATTTTGATATATTTTGAATCAAATCACAAGAAAAATTTCATAACACTAAACATTCTACTGCAAGCATATATATAGCCTGTTCTATTATCACTGCCCCTCTAGTCTGACTCTAAGCCTGGGAATCTTTGTTTGTCTTCTCTTTTGTTTTCTCTGCCCTTGTCTTGTATCTTTGTTTCTGGCTGCACATACTCACAAAAGACTTATTCTATTGCTTACTTGGTTTTGTCTGCTCATATTTCAAAAAAGTTCATTTAGCTCTTTACAACTCTATCTCTTATTATAAGAAGCCTACATAATCCAATCAATAGCTCATCCATTAGGCATTTGTAGCATGTGTCTTCTGCATAGATTCACACAAATGGTTTGCACATTAATGATAACATAGTTTTCTCTTTGAAAGTTTGGGCACTTCCTCCCAAATTTAAATGTACTCTAAGTCTTATTTTAGTTGTAACATATTGGAGACTGAAGTTATCCAGGGTCATTCCCTAATTCACAATCATTTTGAGGTTCCTGTGGGAAAAATAAAATCTATTTTGAAGTAGTTCTTTTTGCAAACTGATAAAGCCCACAATGTAAACACTTGAGCACTGAGAGCTTGTTTCTCTTGAACACAAAGAACAATACTAAATAAAACTATGACATGGCAAGAATCAAAATTGGGAATTTTAAAGTTATTTTCACAGAGTAAATATTGTTCAGATACAAAGTATTATATCCACACATGTATGTTTTGTTTTAAAGTTTTATTTATCTGAGATGAAGTTTCTTAATCCACTGTCTCTGTTATATCTACCATTAAGACTTCTGATTATCCTAATCTTAGTCTTTTCCAATATATTTTATTACTTTCAGTCCTTTGTAAACAACCAGTACCTGAGGACTGTAGTATACTAAACCTTAATGTGTTTCATCATAATACAACTCTTACAGTATTCCATGTCTCTTTAAAGAGATTTTAGGCCTCAAAGAAAGAACTAGACTGAGCCTTCAGATGTGGGTTTTATCTTAATTTTACTACTGTCATAAACAATAATGCTGCTACCACAGTAGGCATGATATACAAATTTCCTGTTTCATGGACTTCTATATATCTAGTGAAAAAGGAAATAAACAAGAAAGCAATTTGATAAGAAAGATAATTTCAGCAAGTGATGAGTGCTATGAGAAAAACAAAAGGGATTATGATAGACATGAACATGTGGAGAGGAAGAAGAAACAGTGCAAAGGCCCTGCAGTGATGCATCCAATGAATATATTATAGTGTGTAAGGAGGGACTATGAAACAATGTCATAAGGGTGGTCTGGGGCCAGGTGTGGTAGCACAAGCCTGTAATCCCAGTGGCTTGGGAGGCTGAGGCAGGAGGATGGTGAGTTCAAAGCCAGCCTCAACAACTTAGCGAGGCACTAAGCAACTCAGTGAGTCCCTGTCTCTAAATAAAAATATAAAAAATGGCTACAAAGTGGCTCAGTGGTTAAGTGTCTCTGGGTTCAATTCCCTGTGAAAGAAAGAAAGAAAGAAAGGAAGAAAGGAAGAAAGAAAGAAAGAAAGAAAGAAAGAAAGAAAGAAAGAAAGAAAGAAAGAGAAAGAAAGACAGGCGAGGGGCTGGAGTAGGCCATGTAAACCTTTCTTTGATGCACTGTGAAGAATTTGAATTAGATGGGAAGATATTAGACAGTTTTAAAGGTATGGTTTGATGTATTTCAAGAATATTACTCTGGCTGCTGTGTAAGTAAGAATATAAATAAACAAGAGTAGTGCAGAGAGATCTGTTGTGGGGTATTGAGCTCCAGTGTTGTAGATGAGAAGTGATGAAAACTTGGATTAAGATTATAGAATTGGAGACACAGAGGGATGGTCAGATTTTGGATATATTTTGGAGGTAGAGTTTTCAGGAGTCTCTGATGGATTTTACTTGGTGAGGGAAAGAAAGAAATCCAAGGTGATATTTAAGTATTTGAGAAGTTGAACAGATGGTGATAAAATTCATATAAATATATTAATTTTATATCAATATATGGAAATCCTGGAGATAACTGAGATTTGAGTAGTCATGAGTTTTTTTTGACACATTATGCTTACAATACTAATACTTAAGCGGAGACATTGAAAAGTTAAATATTTCTGTCTGGAGCTCAAGAGAGAGGTCATAGAAGGGATTAGAAATGTTAGGATACTTGGTATTCGAATTTATTGAAATTGTGGGAAACTCATCTTTAGTAAGAGGCTAAAATCCATGTGCAAAGAGCACAAATCAAAGTAAGTGAGTCATTAAGTGAACAATCATTAGTAGTTTCAGTTCAGACAATGTGGCTAGATCCAGTCTTTCAAATGATGCTATCAGATAAATCTCTACCTATCTCTTTAATTTCAGCTCCTCCCCCTTTTTTCTGGCAAAATATCTCTGGGTGGCAGCATAGATGGTCACTAGCAGTGCAATATCACATATTCTCGTGGTTCAACATATAACAAAGGCATTTGACTTTCACATAGCAACCAATCCAAAGAACTCTGGCTCAGCTTGGGTCACATAAATATCTTGGGATAAATCACTATATTCAGGGAGCTTGGGTTGTCCAATTAGCCATCCTAGATCATGTATGCAATACTGTGGTACAGTAGACTGAGTTCTTGATTAATACAATCAGCAGAATCACTTAAAATCAAACAGGGTATTTCCCCAGAATAAAATATGATGGGCAAACAAAAAATTAACAGATATATATCACATTTTCATATTGATCTGTATGATAGTTATACAGGAAATATTATAATCATTTGGAAAATTAGTAAATTAAGCCCATGGAAGTTAAACTATTTCCATAATATTATGCAACTAGTATATAAAAAAGCAGGACCAGAACTTAGGTATCCTTTTAACCTGCCATTGGATAGTCCATCAGTTACAAAATCTGTTTTTAAAATTTATATTTATTGTTAATGCTATGTTGTGGTATTTTTAAGTGAAAGCAAATTATTTTCATCAGTGTTATCCAATAGAACTTTCTGAGATTATGGGACTATTCTATATCTGCATGCTCTAATGTGATAGCCATTAACCACATGTGGGTGGTGAATATTTGAAATGGAACTAGTATAACTGAGGAACTGAATTATTAATTTCATTGTAATTAAGTTAGATTTAAATAAACACATATGACTAGTGGCTTCCATACTGGACCGTGTAGATCTAAAATAAATTGATTTCTACCTACTGCAGTGCATTGTACTTAGTCTTTTAGTAGGTTGATAAAAACGTGTTATTTAAACTCAAATTTGAGCTGTATGATTCAGCCTAAAGTTAGTTTGGTGTCACTAACTTTACCAAAAGCTGTCTTTCTGAAAAACTGACTATACATATTTTATAAATACAGTAGCTTTCTGCCATTAACTAAAATAATAAATGTAATACAATTTAAAAATGATAAAAATATTCTCAGTATTTATATGACTTTGAACCAGTGGCTTTATCCATCTGGGCCTCAATTTAATTCATCTATAAAATAGAAATGATAATGTTAAAAATCAAAAATTAAACTTATTCCAATGATTATGATAAAAATACAAAGTATTTATCATAGTAATATTAGTCATCTTTTGCTATTTTCATTATCATCATCATTGTGACCTTCTTTCTCTTCCTCACTTCTTCATCATTATCCTCAAAGAGCCTGATTCTTGGTAAGTTAGTTGTTTTTGCCTCTTACCTGTTTATTCTCTTAGTTAATTTGCTAATAATCTGTACATGTTTTTTTAGGTTTCTAAGAGAAATTTAAAGTTCCAGTCCAAGTCTATGTTCTTTAGGTTTCTAATTTTTCTCAGGTATTCACTGCTTTTTTTTTACATTTTATTTTTTTCTTTGGATCCTTTGATATTTCTGTATATTACCATCCTTAGACAGGGGCTAGGTTGGCCCCGCTCCATACCCCAGCATTTTGGAGTGACTTCCTTGAACTTTTAAAGATGCCCTCCAGTGACTGGAATAAGCTAGTGTCAACAGAAACTTTGGGGCAGTTTATACCAGTACCTTGTGGGTCTTGATCAACTTGTCTCCCTTGAATTTATATAAATCCTTTTCTGGCACCTGTGACTAGCTAGGGACAACACTGATATTTGTGCAAGTTATATCTTGAGTCTAAACTGGGACCCAAATGGTCCAGTCTCCATTTCTCTTATTACGCTATTATTAAACCCTCTTTCCTGCATATGAAGCTGACCAGATGACCTGAAGTGTTTCTGGATCCATTTCAATGAAATCATCTTTGGTACTCATAGCTAAATTCCTAGTCTAGCACATTATTTCTTTCAAGAGACCCTGTGAGATCAGACAGCCTGAATAATTCTGACATGCTGCTCTGGAGGTAACTCTTACAATGGGCATAGGATGAGTACAGGGTTCTGAGAATTAATGTCCCATCAGTTATTTGGTCTTTATCTGCATGTGTTATCATTTTCCTTCTGTTCTCTGTTCTGCTGGCACCCAGCATGGTCATCCTACACCCTTCATAGGTTTGTGTCATGTGTGAAGCAGTTTTCTACAGGGTGCCTGTACTCATATTCTCTGTGGGCTAGTAAGATCATTGTTCCACAATGCCATGGTGTCATTTTAGTTGATAATCAATGCCCTCTTTCTCCTTTGATTTGTGTGAGCATAATTGAATTCTCCCAGGTTGATCTTAAGCTAGCTTGGATGAAGGATGGACATTCCTTGAACAAATAGGACCATTCTTACTCTACTTGTGGGACCATTTCTTATCTTCCCTGCTGGTAGCTGTGCATAGAATTCAGAGATGTCATCAACTTAGAAAGACAGCATATTCTAAGAATTCAATGATTATGGCCTAAAGAATTCAGAAGAAGACATATTTGGAAGATGTGTTTTATGTTTATACAATAGAATTCTAAATAGTAAATTTAACATGACCAAAAATCAAATTATTTTTCACTCTTTTTCTGCATACTCTAGGCAAGACTTGCATTTGTGGTCATCACCAACAAACACATTAATAACTTTTAAGAGTGGTCATTGTAAGTTAGTATTCACAAGAGGAAGAGTGGATAATGTGGTGACATAAGCAGTGGTTTAACCAGCATTAAATAAATGGCATTAGAGAACTTCAGGGGCAAGAAGATCTACATTATTTCAAAATACATTGATTGTGAAGAGACATTGTATTATGAATAATATCAGTATTGATATATATTCTCTTAAAGATATGAAATTAGCCAGAAATGACACATTTGACAATTAAAAAAATACAAAGAGATAGTTTTTAGACCTGAACTATCTCTAAGTTTTTAGAGTTTGTGCCTAAATACTCCGAAGAATCTTCAGGTGCACTTTCCATTCAATAAACAAATGCAATCGTACATCTTCTCTATCCATTATTCTAAACCTTGTTCATCTATGCAATATTGTAAATATTCACTAATAAGTCACTATACTGTACATGAGCTCATAGATTACATTGTTTTTCATATAGTTAGAAGCCCCATAAAAATAATTACCCAAGTCTTCATCCCTTGCATCCTAGCAGTGGCCTTACTTTTGTTTATATAGGCACCTATAAATTCCCTATAATTAAAACCCACATTTCTTCTGATACACACATAAATATGTGGTAACTTTCTTTTAATCCAGCATCATCAATTAATTATTCCAAAATGTTAATTTTCCAAAGTACTTGGAACTTACCTAAGAATTTAAATGTTTTGAAAATCAGTAAGATATAAATTATAGCTTATACAATTTCATACCCAAGATGATAAACAAAATCTAATAGAATATAACATTTTTTGCATGATGATAGAAAAAAGTACTTAATATGATCATCATATATCAGGCCATGTAGCATATTCTTATGCCCTTGGTATTTATTGAGATATGTCATCTATACTCTGAAAAGCCTCAAATTGGAGGTTTTTTATTGCTTGGGTATATTCTTAGAGTTTGTCTTCTAGCTTGCTACAAGAATGTTTGTCATTTCTCATTCTTCCCACCTAAGTTGATAACTTTCTTCACTTTCTTTTACTTTCGAATTTGCTGCTTTTGATGGTCTATAGATTATAAAATAAGTAGTTTTATTTTGGTTTTATATAAAATGAAATATATGGAGACATATAGATATATCAATATATGGATCCAAACAAGGCATGAAATTGTCTTAATGGGATATAATGCTTGGGCTTTAGTTCATGGAATTTATGAGAAAAAAATCAGGTCTCTCTTTTTGTTTTTCTATTTGTCAGTTCAGGGTTGAAGTTGTTAGAAGTCTGATATTCTTGTGTTTGTATTTGTGTTTTTATGTTGAGACTGTATTTTATGTTTGTGTTTATATCTTTCTTATTTTATAAACACTTGATTTGACTTAATATCCTAAACCAGAAGGAAATGATTATGAAATTCATCAATTACAGGCATATTTACATTTCTGATGTTGACATTCTTCATAGTTTGTTTGAACTTATGGTCCCTTTAGTTCATAATTTTTAGTGCTTATCAATAAAAGAAAAACAGCCCTTGAATTTTGCCAATGTATATGAATTACTTGGCTTAACAATGGATCTAATCTATGCTATAATTTAACTAAATGAAGGATTCTATAGAAAGCTCATGGTCCTTATGTAAAAGTAATAGTACTTTAATACTATATGTTTTATGCATTTACTAATATCAGCCAATCATTCAGAACAAAGTTCAACTGGTTTTTATTAATGCAGGTGTGTACCTTGATATCCCAGGTCTCCCTTCCTATTAAACCTTCAGACTCATGAATAACTGTTCCTTTTTTAAAATTTGATGATCCCATGAAACAGTACCACAACAATCCTTTAAACTCTTTTAAAACAACAGTGACATTTGTCTTTTTTCCTTTGAAAAAATTTGAAGTCAGTATGATCAAACTCTACCTTCATGAGTTCACTAGTATCCCTTGTTCCATGAGCTATTCACTGTGACATATTAACTGGACTATAGTCTTTGAGAAATAGCTACAGACATCTTGTACTTTATTTTTCTTCCCTTTTTAAAAAAATGGCCTTAATTACCTTTCTAGCCTATAGGAAAACATCTATCAAAGGAAGTCCTGAGAGTTTTTTAAGCTTTCAAGTCAGCAGTATGATTTGAAAAAAAGGAACTCTGCTAGGATTCAGCAGAATTTGATTATTATTTGTTTTTCTTTAGTAACTTAATTCTTAACCTTCAATAAGTCACTGAAGGCCTCTCTAGGATTTAAGTTTCTCACTGACAAAAAAGAGTATATCTTCTGATTAATGTATGCTGCCTCATTTTACCTCCCCACTGATGTTGAGGTTTACCCATGTGAAGAATCTCTGTTTTGGCTCAAGGTCTATTTATGATGTGTTTGTGTTAGAAAAGTAATAATGAGAAAAACTTTCCTAGAGGTGGAGTTTGAAGGAAGGCACCAACAACACAAAATGAATACCACAGGTACACAGGTACCCCTATCCTTGAGTCATTTTTACAAAGCTTAATGGGTTACAAGAGGATATGTAATGGCTGCTTTGAACATTCCTGTTAAACTTAAGTCCCTCAGCTTTTTGAATATAATTGTCTTCTTTCTCTCTCTCTCCCTCCCCTCCCCCTTCCTCTCTCCTTCCCACCTCTCACCTTAGGGGTAGATAATTCTTGAGTCCAGGGAACATTAGAGAGGATAGAATATCTACATTTCAGAGACAGTGATTCCCTTCTGACCTTTCCCAAAAAAACTGTCACCAGCTTTACCTAAAACAAAAAATCACTGAAATGGATAAAATTGTCTCTGACTTCCCTTGTTTTACTTACCATTGCAAATGTCCAAGTCTTGCTATTTTATTTTTTTAAAATAAAAACATCCACTTAACCAGTCACATGTGAATATGACCTAAAAGCCTCAGCACAGTAACCTTGTGCTTAGTAACATGTATGACTTAAATCAGTTCTTGTAATGGCAAAAAGATAAGACTGAGAAAAGTGTAACCATTTCAGAGAGGAAATAAAGGTGTCCATGCTGCTTTGTAAATGTGCTGTGGGATTTTCATTGCAAATTCCTCTCTTTTTCACCTGCTATTTAATCCTCATTAATCAAGCCCTTCTTTCAATTTCCTCCTCCCCCTGTATCTCCATGATGATATATTACTCCCAAAAGCTCCCTGCAGTTTATGGAGGTGGTGTCATCTGCTTTAAAATATCTGAATAACTTGCCCTGATACTGAATAATTTGTTCACCATCTATGTCCCATGGCTCTATACAACCTAAGTCATAGTGCTTACTTTGTCAGTAATCTTTATTAATATTTCATCAGTCATTTTCTTTCCAAAAGGATGAGGTTTGCACTTTTCTTGCCATGCTGGGAGGGAGTGATACAGACAAAAAGGCTTACTGATTTACATAAAGATTGCAAACTATTATTCTCTGAGTAATTTTAAAGTGCACACACTGCATACTACTTCCTGATGTAATCATATCCTTGCCTATTGAGCCTGACATGCATGAAATCCATAATTGGAATTGGCTTTCTAAAGAGAGAAATCACTTCTTTCAGTGAAGTAAGAAGTGCTATCTTCTTAGACCACTTTTCAAGGAGAGCCAACAGGAGTCAATTGAATCATCCTTAAGCAATTCTATTCTGATATCCATTCCAAAATAAGTATCAATTCAGGTCAGACACACTTCCTCTGTTTCCCTCTCCCATCCACTTCACTTCAACTTTTCCCACTTTTACTCAGACTTCTTCTAGCTTCTACTTTTACCTTTATCTTAATGTCTGTGCCTAGTCAAATTCAGATTTCAAATCTTACTTACTTCATCATTATAGTTTCTTCTCAGAGCTCTTATTTTTTTCAAACTCACACCATCTTGTATTGGGTCATATACTGCCTTGTACATCAAGAATTTTTGACATGTCAGTTCCATCAAGATACAGAAGATGCTTCTAAATCTTGAATGGCTACACATATAGTTCTCTTGGGATAACTCTCACTATTTTAGCACTTGTTATTCCCTTATTATTGAATAGTGGTTCCCTTTTCCTTTTCAAAAATTATTCTGGTTTCAGTAATAAATTATACGGTCATCTAATCAAGAACTCTTTTATTGCTGTACCTCACAATGCTATTCTAGGCAAGTGCTCAATATGTTTTTTAAATGTTTTTTAGTTATACATGTACACAGTGTCTATATTTTGTTTATTTGTTTTTATGTGGTGCTGAGGATCGAACTCAGTGCCTCACACTTGCAAGGTAAGCGCTCTACCACTGAGCCACAACCTCAGCCCTCAATATGTTTTTATTAAAGATAGTCAACCTGCTTATTGCCTTGTGATTATATTAAGATTATTTATTGCCTATGTTATCTATGTGAATGATGTGTCATTGTATTTATATATTACTAACTCAATTTTAGCATCTCTCGTGAGGAGCTTTATTGATATATGTCAAATGCAGAAATTGGTTCAGGCAGAAATTGACTATATGTATGACAACTGAGGTAGATAGTCTTACTTTTAACCTTAGCTCAATACATAAGCAGCTGTCAGCTACCTGCATTCATTAAGGGGGACAAACATGGATACTATGGCAAAGCACATTATTCAGTACCATACAATAAATTACATACTATTTTGGATGAAGAGTTCCATATCTGACCATTGTACTTAATCTGATGTTGCTAGTATTTTCCTTACTAGGAATACATACTATTCCACTCAGTAATCATTGCATATGGCAATCTCAAGTAAAAGTGCTGAGATCTGTAGAGAAAAGGCAAATTAGATTTGTTATGATTTAGATATTCAGTGTCCCTCAAATTCTCATGTGTGAGACAATGCAAGAAAATTCAGAGGTGATATGATTGGGATATGAGAGTCTGAGCTTAATCAGTGCATTGATCCACTTGTATAGATTAACTGGGTGTTAACTATAGGCAGGTAGGGTGTGGCTGGAGGAGGTGGGTGATTTGAGGCATGCCTTTGGGGTATATATTATTTTTCTTATTGAGCAGAGTGCACACTTTCTCCCCTGCACCCACCGTGTCTCTCTCTGCTTCCATGTGCTATGTCTTGAGCCTGCAACCCTCTTCTGCCATGATGTTCTGCCTCATTTCAAGCATAGAGCAATGGAGCTGGCCACTATGGACTGAGACCTCCGAAATCATGAGCCCCCAAATAAACTTTTCCTCCTAATTGTTATTTTCAGATCTTTTGGTTGCAACAGTGAAAAAGCTGAGTAAAACAATTTCTCTTCACAGATCATTGGGTACTCTCTAGGTAGTCTCTAGGGTCCCTCAAAAATCAAATCTTTGGATAGGAACTGCAACCAATTAGAAGTGCTTGGGAACCTTTGAAAGAAGAACATGTGCCCATTTAGCTCTCCTGTCAGGAACACAATGAAGGCATTTCTGGGAGGTGATACATCTTACTGTCACTAGTTGCTCAACTCTTAGAAGCTCCTTAGTACCAATCACATTTCAAGTTGTCAAGCAATGTCTTCTACCCCACTTCCTATACTCTTCTGCTTCCAATTTATTTTTCCAGTCTTATCTCTCAAGTCACTTCTTCATACCATTTACTTCATTCCTGCTAAATATGCTATCTACTTCTAGGTAATTAATTTTGATGATCATTTGTGTGCTACAAATGTCTTTTTTTCTTGTACCAATATCTCTCCATGTCTAAATCCTAAATATTTCTATGGCTTAATTAAATACCATTTTCTTATTATTTTCCCAGTTTAAAAGAAATGTCTCTCTCATCTTTTTAACTAGGCTCCTGTTTAAGACACAAAAAGGAAAAGTATTTGGTATGAACCATTAATCAGAAATAACTATATTATGCCTGAATTTGCAATATCAATTATTCATTTATAAATCTCTAAAGATCATATTTCATATATTGACATGTGGATTGAAAGACTCTGGAGACTTAGGGAAGAAATTTCCTGTCACACTTTATATTCAGTTCTCATTCTGTCCATATTTGATAGCAGCTTTATTGTAGGCCAAATAGTTCTGAATGCTTAATTTCCACTGTTATGTTGTTTTGTATCTTGTTCCCTGAATTATTTACTTGTGCATAAATCTTACAATGTTGATTATGCTGTAAACTACTTAATAGCAGGGATAACATGCATGTTTGTATAACTTTTAGAATTTAGAGGGAAAATATTGGGAACTTACCACTTAAGAAATTACTACATTAATGTGCCTTACTGAGCCTAGTTAAGACATTAGAAATCTTATTTCACAATGGCTAATCTGGCTATCTCCAACAATCCTGATATTTTGCTGATACATATTGGTATTCAGTATTTCTCACGAGTAGTTGAATTAAATGACTCAAAATGAACCTGTCATTTGGGCTACACATTCACAAAAAAATCACAGTTCTGATATGAGCACAGAAGTTTTATGCCAAATTGATAAATAACTCAAATTCTCATTGGTAGAACCCTTGTTTTGCTTTATATTCTCTAATGTCATTAAATTGAATGTCTTTCAAGAATTATAATTACACATCTTTCATCATAATAAAAAGGTTTGTGCGACATTTAATTCTTAAATCATAATGATATTTTCTGTTTATGAATTATGAGAGAAATGATGGCCTTTGATACTATGATGGTGCTATTGTACTGTGATTTTTTGATATAATTCATATTTTCTGTTACATATAGAGCATTATGAATGCCAGGTTAACAGCAACATAATAGATATCCCTTATACTAATTGAAATACTATTATCTGAATGACACTCCAAAGCATAAATTTAAAACTTAATTTTTTTGCTGCTTTGAAATGCACATTTATTTCCTCCTATGAATATTACAATACTCATCCTAAAAAACAGACTTAAAGTCATATGAATAAGTAAGCCAAATTTGAATTTGTCCTGTCTGGAGGTTATTAAATGGTACAGAAAAGTATACTTCCCTAAGTGAACATGATCAGATTATCATAGAATAACAGAAGTTGAAGTTTGAAATTAACATTTTGAGTCATCCAATGTACCTTGCAAATTAAACCAAGAATCTTTCTAGACTGGTCCTGACAGATGAGCTTCAGTTTCTATCTTAACAGTGGTAATAAAATCTCCTTTTAAAACTGGTTTCACCTCTGTCTTTTAGGAGGATGCAAAATAGTCTCTTGCCAAAAAATGGTTTTAAAATATTTGAAGGTGAATTCCCTTGAATTCTTGGTCTGATTGGCGTCTTTGCTTCATTGAACCATTTTACATACCAATAAATTAATAAATAAGTAGTTAAAAGAATCCTTACTACTCTGGTAAATCTTTTATAAATCTTTTATAAATGTTTTTCTATCTTGTCAGTGCTGTCTTCAAAATTCAGGATCCAGAACCAAAAACAATATAAACTTCCCTGAGCAGTCATAATGGAAATAAGTGGCACTATTGCTATCCATAAATTGGAAACTATTTTTCTGTAGATGTAGATTTCTGGATAGCTAGTTTATGTTCATAGTTCTTTATATTTATCTTATGATCAAATCATTTTTATTGTTAGAGTATTATAATAATACATAGTATTTGGGTTCATTTTGACAAAATCATACAGGCAAGGAATTTGATTTCAATCCTTCTTCTCCTTTTCCTCTCTTCTTCCCTTCCCCATTCTCCCTCCTCTATTCTATTAAACTTCCTTGCTTCTACACATACATAAAGGTGAAATTCCCTTCAGTATATTTATAAATGTATATCATATTATTTTGTTAAATTCATTTCATATTTTCCCCTTTCCCATCCTCCCTTTCCTTCTCCTACTTCTTCTACTGCACTGATCTTCCTTGTATTTATGACATCTTATCCTCTCCCTAAATGCCTTCTTTTTCTTATTTTTCTCTACCTTCCAAAAATAAGAGAAAAAATTTGACCCTTGATTTTCTGAGTCTGGCTTATATCTCTTAGCATAATTTTCTATATTCCTGTCCATTTAACAGCAAATGCCATTATTTCATTCTTCTTAATGCTTGAACATAACTTCATTGTTTCTTGGTCCACCCATATATTGAAAGGCATTTGTTCTGACTCTATAATTTTGCTACTGTGAATTGTGCTGCTATAAACTCTGATGAGTCTGTATCCCTATAGTATGCTAGTTTTAAGTCTTTTGGTTAAATACCAAGAAGTATGATAGATATGTCATATGGTAGTTCCATTCCTAGTTTTTTGAGGAATTTTCACGCTGCTTTCCAGAATGGTCATACTAATTTGCAGTCCCACCAACAATGTAAAAGTGTGCTTTTTTCCCCACATACTCACCAGAATTTATTATTATTCATGTTGTTGATAATTGTCATTCTAGATGGAGTGACATGAAATCTTATTGTGGTTTTGATTTCCATTTCTCTAACTGCTAGAGATGTTGAACATTTTTTTATATATTTCTTGGCCACTTGTGTTTTTTCTTCTGAGTTTTTGTTTAGCTCTTTTGCTGTTTTATACATTGGGCTATTTGGTTTTTTGTCATTGAGTTTTTTGAGTTTTTTATGTATTCTGGATATTAATCCCCTGTCAGAGAAATAGCTGGCAAAGATTTTCTCCCATTCTGTAGGCTCTTTCTTCACTATCTCAATCATTTCCTTTCTTGTGCAGAAGCTTTTTAATTTGATGACATCAAATTGATTCTTATTTTTATTTCTTAAGTTTTAGGGGTCTTGTTGAGGAACTTAGTTCCTGCATCTACATGATGGAGTAGATCAGCTCAAATTTGGAGATTCTTTTTCACATGAGTCTCTGCCTAGATTGATTTACTTTCTGCTGTTATTAGAAAATTTATTTTTAAAAATGCTTAACTTGACATGGTTGTACACACCTGTAATCCTAGTTGCTCAGGAGGCTGAGGCAGGAGGATTGCAAGTTCAAAACTCCAGCAACTTAGCAAGGCCCTAAGCAACTTAGAAAGGTCCTGTCTCAAAATAAGAAAATGAAAAGGGCTGGGGATGGAGTTCAGTGGTGAAGCACCCCTAGGGTCAATCCTTAGGACCAAAAACTTTGTAATAATTTAAAAATTAAAAAATACTTAAAAACATGTAAGGAATACATGCTGATTGAATGTAGCCTATAAAAGGCAAAACATATACAAAAGAAAACATGTAACTCAATGATATATAGTTAACAATTGTTAATATTTTGGTATAGTTCTGTGCAGTTTTATATATAATTGACAGAAGTTTACTTTATGAATATTTTAATGTTCTGATATTTTTTTATTTACCATATGTCAAAGAATGTTTTCATGTCTTTAAAATATGTTAAAAACTGCTAAGTATATGTTCTTTATTCTACAGTAATTTTTAATTACCATTGAGTCATACTTAGTAATTTCTTTTTTTTTAGTAATAGGGATTGAACTCAGGGGCCCTTAACCACTGAGACATATTTCTAACCATTTTTTAGTTTTTATTTTGAGACAGGGTCTCATTATCTTGCTTAGAGTCTTGCTAAGTTTCTGGGGCTGGCCTTGAATTTCCGATCTCCTACCTGCAGCTTCCTGAGCTGCTAGGAGTATAGGCATGTTTCACCATGCACAGCTAGTTATTTCCCCCTTGATAGATTTTATGTTTTTGATTTTTATATACAAAGTTGTAAGTAATGCTGATACTGATATACTTAGGTAATGTGTTTGTAAAATATATTATCTACTTTAAAAGTACATCTATATCTTTATTTCACACAATACAACAAAATTATTCCTTAAGAATTAAAAATATATATAGTGAGAAAAGCCAATAATATCTAGAAGAAAATGTAGGTGAATTTAAACCTAATGAGAAAGAACTTATAATCATATAAGAAAGCACAAAGGGAAAATCAATACATGTGATTTCACAAAGGTTGTGTATGTCAAAAAGCATTCATATCCAGGTTTCAAGATGGCAGCATAGAGGAGGTTGCTTTCCTGGCTGCTCTGTCACATGAAACCAAGAAAGCAAACAGACAGCTTCTCAGCAAGGTGAATGAACAAAAAAAGTCAAGAATTTGAAAGGAAGGGGTTGGGAGAGATTGAATTTGAAGACTGAGCCCAAGATCAGGAAACATGGGGACCACAGGGGACATAGGGGGCTAAGAATAGGCTTCTTGATCATAAGATGGGTACCCAGGGGAAATCCTTGGTTTAAAGTCCTCCAGTGTGGATGGGCAATTACTGGGCCCTGGAGGTACATTGATTTAAAATCTCCAGACCAATTGGCATTCAGCAAAGTGCCTGGAACCAACTTATGCCTAAACTCTGCCTCCGGGAACTCTGCCTACATGATTACCTCTCTCATTCCAGCAATCTGGAGGATGGAACATCACATTCCAGATGACCCTATCTAAAACTACTGAGAAGAGAAGCTGAGAATCTTTTGAACTCCAATGGAAAGAATTCTTTAAATTTTCATGGACATTTTTCTGTTCTTTTTCCTTTTTTTCCCTCCTTGTCTCTATTTAATTGTGACCTTAATGGTACATGGACATTTATACATATGCATATTTGGTTATTGCTCATTTCTAACATTTTTGAAGACATTTATTTTTTATGGATCCGTTTTTTGAGGATTAGGAAGTTTGATTAGTATATATTAGTTTTGTTTTGTATTCTTTTATATTAATTTTTAAGAATTTTTACTCTCTATAGATTTTTTCCTCCTACCTGTTTCCTTTGATTCTCCTTCACTTTTTTCTTTTGCTTACAGCCAACCTCTATTGTTCTCTTTCACTCTTCCTTTAATTTTTAACTTCTATCTTCTCTCCTAATAACTCATAATCATCACATCCTATATAACTTCTATTCTCTCTTTGTCCACCATTTGAAATTGTAAACTCTTTTGCAAACTTGCTGTTTTTATCCTAGGCAATAACTGATCATATCATTTCTGTTTGTGGCCATAATTAACATTATAGATGTCATAGTAGGAATTATATGGTTTAATGCTATATAATGTTTGCATTGGTTGTTATTATTTGTCTCCTCTTAAATAGTGAGGTAATGGAAAACTTCAAGGACATTATACATCCACAGGGTAGAAAATCTATTGCCTCAGATTCATACTGTTAGGTAGACACAAAAACAACATGAAAAAGGAAGGGAACAAATCACCCCAAACAAACCAAGATACTCCAATAACAGAATTCAACACCACAGTAGAAGAAATTTCAGGGAAAGAGTTTAGAATGTACATAAACTGATCTGTGAAGTAAAATATGGCATGAGGAGTGAAATCAGAAAGAAAATACAGGAAGTTAAAGATCACTTCAATAAAGAGATGTGATTCTGAAAAAATCCCAAGCATAAATCCTTGAAATGAAGGAATCAATAAGCCAAATTAAAAATTCAATTGAAAACATCACCAACAGACTAGATCACTTGGAAGACAGAACCTCAGGCAACAAATACCAAATATGTAATCTTGAAAACAAAGTTGACTATGGAGAAAAGATAATAAGGAACCATGAATAGAATTTCCAAGAAATATGGAATAACCTGAAAACACCAAATTTAAGATTTTTTTGGATATATGAAGGCTCATACAAATGAAAGGAATGCACAGCCTTTTCAATGAAACAATATCATAAAATTTCCCAAACCTAAATAATGAAATGAAAAATCAAATACAGGAGGCTTATAGGACCCCAAATATACAAAAGTACAACAGACCCACACCAAGTCACATTATTCTGAAAATGCCTAACATACAGAATAAGGATAGATTTTTTAAAGACTGCCAGTGGGGAAAAAAACCAACAAGTTACATTTAGAGGAAAACTAGTCTGGAACGCAGATGATCTCTCAACCTAGATTTTCAAACCTAGAAGGTCTTGGAATAATATATACCAAGTTCTGAAAGAAAATGGAGTCCAGTATTCTAGTCCAGTCTAGAAGACTATATGCAGGAAAAATAAGTTTCAGAATTGATGATGAATAAAAACCTTCCATGACAAACAAAAGTTAAAATAATTCATAACTATAGAGCAATGCAAAACATACTCAATAAGATATTTCATGAAGAAGGAAAGAAAAGTGAAAACCAGGAAAAGGAGAAACTACACTTAAAGAACAATGAGTAAATGGAGAAACAAATATAAATTAGAACCCAGAAATATATCAAAATGACAGGAATTAAAAATCAGATCCCAATAATAACATTGAATGTAAATGGTTTAAACTCATCAAGCAAAAGACTGAGTGACAGAATATTTTAAAAAATAAGACCTAATGATATGGTCTCTCCAAAAGACTCACCTCATAGGCAAAAATATTCACAGACTGAAAG
Organism: Xerus rutilus; assembly: GCA_028644305.1. Lineage (NCBI taxonomy): Eukaryota > Metazoa > Chordata > Mammalia > Rodentia > Sciuridae > Xerus > Xerus rutilus. The sequence goes on from CM053417.1 coordinate 26,428,214, forward strand.
TAAAAGAATGGGGGGGGAACATCATTCACATGGATCTTGTAAACAAGAAGAGGTTTGTATCCTCATATTAGATAAAGTAAACTTCAAGTCAAAGTTAATAAGAAAGGACAAAGAAGGACATTTCATACAGTTTAATGGAATTATTATATCAACCAGACATACAATCATAAATATTTATGCCCCAAACAATGGAGCATCTATGTATATCAAACAAACCCTTCTCAATTTCAAAAAGAAAATAAATTACAACAACATAATAATGGGGGATTTTAACACACTTCTCTCACCACTGGATAGATCCTCCTAACAAAAACTAAATAAAAAGGCTACAGAACTAAAAATACAATTAATGATTAGAGTTAACAGACTATATAGAATATTTTATCCATCAATGACTGAATACACTTTATTCTCAGCAGAAAATGGATTCTTCTCCAAAATAGACTACATCTTAGGTCACAAAGCAACTCTTAGCAAATACAAAAAACTAGAGATAATACCATGTATCTTTTCAGATCTTAATAAAATGAAATTAGAAATCAATGATAAATGAAAAAATAGAAGACACTCTAACAAATGGAGACTAAATAATACACTATTGAATGATGAATAGAGAGCAAAACAAATAAGGGGATAAAATTTTTAAAAGAAGTAAATGAGAATAGCAATACAGCATATCAAAATCTCTGGGACATTGTGAAGGCAGTGCTAAGAGAAAATTTCATTGCATTGAGCTCATTAATTAGAAGAATAGAAAGTCATCAAATAAATAACCTAATGTTACATCTCAAGGCCCTAGAAAAAGAAAAACAAATCAACATGAAAAGCAGTAGAAGACAGGAAATAATTAAAATCAGAGCTGAAATCAATGATGTTTAAACAAAGTAAATAATCCCAAAAATCAACAAAAGAAAGAGTTGGTTCTTTGAACAAATCAATAAAATTAGTAAACTCTTGCTAACAAAGAGAGAGAGAAAAAAAATTCAAATTGCTAAAATTAATGATGAAAAAGAAAATATCACAATGGATACTACTGAAACAGATGATAATCAGAACATATTTTGAAATTTATATTCTAAAAAAATAGAAAATCTTGAAGCCATTGATAAATTTCTAAAGACTTATGACCTGCTCAATTTGAATCAAAAGGACAAACAAAATTTAAACAGATCAATTTCAAGCAATGAAATTAACAATGCCATCAAAACCTATGAAGAAACAAAAGCCTAGGACCAGATGGAATCTCAACTGAGTTCTAGAAGATCTTCAAAGAATTAATACCAATACTCCTAAAATTATTCCATAAAATAGAAAAGGGAGAACCCTTCCAAGCTCATTCTATGAAGCTAGTATCACCCTGATACCAAAACCAGACAAAGACACATCAAGGGAAGGAAACTTTAGACAAATATCCCTGAAGAACATAGATGCAAAATCTTCAATAAAATTCTGGCAAATCACATACAAGAATATATTAAAAAATAGTGCACAATGATCAAGTGGGGTTCATTCCATGGATGCAAGGTTGATTCAACATATGGAAATCAATTAATGTAACTCATCATACCAGTAGACTCAAAGACAAATCATATGATCAACTCAATAGATGCAGAAAAAGCATTTGACAAAATACAGTACCCATTCATGTTCAATACACTAGGAAAACTAGGGATAGTAGGAACATACTTTAACATTGTAAAAAGCAAGCCATGCCAAGCCCAAGGCTAACATCATTCTAAATGGAGAAAAATTGAAAGCATTCCGTCTAAAAACGGGAAGAAGACAAGGATGCCCTGTTTCACCACTTCTATTCAACATCACCCTTGAAACTCTATCCAGAGCAATTAGACACAAGAAAATTAAAAAAAATGAATAGGAAAAAAAGAACTCAAACTATCACTATTTGCTGATGACATGATTCTATATTTAGAAGATCCAAAAAACTCCACCAGAAAACTTCTAGAACTAATAAATGAATTCAGCAAAGTAGCAGTATATAAAATCAACACCCAAAATCAAACATATTCCTATGCATATGTGATGAATCTACAAAAAGAGAAATTAGGAAAATCACTTCATTCACAATAACCTCAAAAAAACTAAAATATTTGGGAATCAATCTAATAAAAGAGGTGAGAGACCTCTGCAATGAAAACTACAGAACATTAAATAAAGAAATTAAAGAAGGCTTTAAACAGTGGAAACATCACCTGTGTTCTTGGATAGGCAGAATTAATATTTTCAAAATGGTCATAATACCAAAAGCATTATACAGATTTAATGCAATTCCCATCAAAATCCCAATGACATTCTACATAGAACTAGGAAAAGCAACCATGAAATTCACGTGGAAAAATAAGAGACCCAGAATAGCCAAAGCAATCCTTAGCAAGAAGAGCGAAGCAGAAGGCATCACAATACCAGAACTTAAACTATACTACAGAGCTGTAGTAACAACAATGGCATGGTATTGGCACTAAAACAGACACATAGGCCAATGGTACAGAATAGAAGACACAGAGACAAACCCACATGAATACAGTTATTTCATACTAGACAAAGGTGCCAAAAACATTAAATTGGAGAAAGGGTAGCCTCTTCAACAAATGGTGCTGGAAAACTGGAAACCCATATGTAGCAAAAGGAAATTAAATCTCTCTCTCTCACCCTGTACAAAAATCAACTCAAAGTGATCAAAGACTTAGGCACTAGAACAGAGACCTTGTGCTTAATAGAAGAAAAAGTAGGCCCAAATCTTTACCATATCATCTTAAGATCTACTTTTGGAATAAGACTACCGAAGTGCAAGAAATAAAATCAAGAATCAATAAATGGGATGGATTCAAACTTAAAAGCTTCTTCTCATCAAAGGAAACAATCAATAGTGAAGAGAGCCTACAGAATGGGAGAAAATCTTTTCCACATGCATGTCAGATAGAGCATTAATCCCCAGGATATATAAAGAGATCACAACACTTAACACCAGAAAAAAATAACCCAACCAATAAATGGGCAAAGGAACTGAACAGACATTTCACAAAAGAAGAAACAGAATTGATCAATAAGTACATGAAAAAAATGTTCAACATCTCTAACAATTAGAGAAATGCAAATCAAAACTACTCTAAGATTTCATCTCACTCTAGTCAGAATGGCAATTAATCAAAGGTAGAAATAACAATAAATGTTAGTGAGGATGTGGGGGAAGGTACACCTATATATTGCTGGTGAGACTGCAAATTAGTGCAACCACTTTGGAAAGCAGTATGCAGATGCCTCAGAAAACATGGAATGGAACAACCATTTGACCCAGTTTTGCCACTCCTTGGTATAGAACCAAAGGTCTTAAAATCAGCATATTATAGTGATGTAGCCACATCAATGTTCATAGCAGCTCAATTCACAATAGCTAAGCTATAAAACCAACCTAGTTGCTCCTCAGTAGAATAATGGATAAAGAAAATGGGGTACATATACACAATGGAATATTAATCATAAAGAAGAATGAAATTAGGCATTTGCCAGTAAATGGACTGAACTGGAGGCTATCATGCTAAGTGAAATAAATGAATCCCCCAAACCAAAGGCCAAATGTCCTCTGTGATATGTGAATGCTGACTCACAATAGGCAGGGCAGGCGAAGGGAGGGAGGAGTGGAAGTTCACCACATTGGGACAGTGGGTAGTGGGGGAAAAGAAAGGGAGATAGAAATATAAAAGGTAGTAGAATGAATTGAACATAGCTTTCCTATGTTCATGTATGAATACATGACCTCTGCAACTCCATATTATGTACAAGAATGGGAAGTTATACTCCATGTATATATGATACATCAAAATACATTCTATTGTCATGTTTAACTAAAAAAAACAAATAACAAAAATAAAATTCTACAAAAATCATCATATCCAAAAATCACATATGGCATTTTGGAAAAAGATATTTTAAATGATGAATGGTCATCATAATATATAATCCAATATGTGAATACATAATAAAATTAAAAATATTAAAATAGTTGTATAATACATAAAATCATAGAGATGATTTGCTAAAAATATAGTCCACTAAAATCATAATATAAAATATTCATTCTTAATAGTAATCATAACATAGTATTAAAATGAAAATAAGATAATTATTTTATTGTTTATAAACTTTATTGTACAGCCTCTTTGAGGATTTTTAAAATTTTTTAATTTTTTTTTATTACTGGAGATTAAACTCAGGGATACTCCACCACTGAGCCACATCTTCACCCCTATTTTGTGTTTTATGTAGAGACAAGGTCTCACTGAGTTGCTTAGCGCCTCACTGTTGGTGAGGCTGGCTTTAAACTCATGATTCTCCTGTCTCAGCCTCCCAAAGTGCTAGGATTACAGGATTTATTTTTTAATAAGTGTAAAAATACCTCAAATATGATTATATCTTCTAAAATAATAATTTAACTCTAGGAATATGTCCTAAACTAATAATCAGTGATGTGATCATATATGTTTGTATAAGGAAATTTATTGCCCTATCTAAAGGCTCAACATGAAAAATGTGTAGCCAGGTGCAGTAGTGCACACCTGTAATCTCAGTGGCTCTGGAGCCTGAGGCAGGAGGTTGGCTAGTTCAAAGCTGGCCTCAGCAATTTAGTGAGGCCCTAAGCAACTCATAGAGACTCTGTCTCTAAATAAAAAATACAAAATAGGGCTGCGATGTGACTCAGTGGTGGAGTGCCCATGAGTTCAATCCCCGCTACCCTTCCCCCCAAAAAAAGCATGTGTAAATAAAGTTATAGGGTGCAATGTGAATCTTCAAAGCATGTTTTAAATTGTTTTTCATTAGTGTAATAAAGAATTGTTAATCATGATATGATTTTGTAATAAAATATTTATATTGATAAAAATGAAAGGCAATATACAACATGTACAAATTGGCTGTTTCTACATGGAATATGTTTTTAAGATATTTAACTTTTCTTTTATACCTTTCATCATTCCTTAAATCTGTTATTTAAAGCTTAGAATGATAATTATCTGCATATTGTAAAAGCAATGTGATTAATATCTTTAGGAATGATTCCTAAAAGAGGAAAGGAGAATAAGATTATAATCACATCAATCTTTGTTTAAATTAAACTATTTTGATTTTAGCTGACCATTTCAATGTCCAGGGAATTTTGAATCTCCTATATTATTCAGTATATGCTAGGATTCTATCTATCTCACGATCATTTACTAATATTATCAAGATGTAAACTAAAACTTTATGCAGCCATTATGTATTTTAAAGTCAAATTTGACTAAAACAGTTTAGAAGATGGGGTTTCAAGCACCAAGCCATGTGATTAGGCCATGCGGGACAATGAGTAGTCATGGAATTGAGTTATGCTAATAAAAATGTAAAGCTTTATTCTTGCCACAAAATGAAATGGCATGGACAAGTTTAACTAGTTCTGATCATCAAACATCCAATAATTATGGGTCCTATTATTTGATCAGTCTTGTGATAGACAAAGGAACTTTTATTAAAGAACTTTAGGGACTTGGAGTCATGATACATATCAGGGAACTATTTAGAGCACTTCGTCCTTAAGGTAAGTGATCTGAATCATGTAGATAACTACTTAACCCCAGGTTTCTGTACCTATTATTATTGTTCAGTACATCTTAGGTAAAGTCTAGTTTTCTGCATTTTTTAGTTTCTTCAATGACTCTGATGACTAGGCATTTTTGGCAATCAATGAACTAGACAACTTAAGAAATCAAATATACTAGAAGTAGCATGATAAAGAGATATGGGCAAGAATATGATCAGAGTGGGTGGGGAATAAATAAGTATTACTGTAGGAGGTGAGTCAGGAGGTGGATTTTCCATTGTGGTTGATGGCTGATTTACCATTTTCACTGTGATTATTACACTCAGATTCTTTCTCAAAAGATATTTGTGTTTCTTTAGAAATGTTATGTTTTATGTATAATTAGTAACAGCTATATGCACTACATGTTTTATTACCTTCTTAAGGTAAACCAAACTGTAATAGAAAATCAATGCCATGAAAAGAAGGAAGCAAACATTATCTTATACCTAATATGATTATTCATTCCCATGTATATAATATCCATTGATTTAATAAATATTGTAGCTTACTACATACCAAGTCCCTATTGTTCTATGTTCTATTTCTACATGTTATGAGACAGACTGCTCAGAAAACACACCAAGTCCTGGTGATGTCCAAATTGGAGAGTCTTTATTAGCGGGCCAGTCCCAGTGATGTCTTTATTAGCCGGCCAGTGACTGCTTTCTACAAGACCCCACAGAAAACAACACCAAGCCTGAGTCCTTAAGGTATTTAAAGGGAAAAACCACATCCTGGTTGGCAAAGCAGCACACAAGCAGGGGTCCAGAAGCTGAATTGAGCCATTAGAAAAACAATGCGTATGAGGCAATACATACATTCTGTGCACAACCTTCACTTCCATAATCATCTGTACCTGACAAACTCAGTACTTTCCATGATCATTTATAATTGACAATGCTCTGGGTTCAACATAGGGGCATAAGAAACTAAAATGGATGCCCTAGCTAAGATGGAGTCACTTATGCTAACCTAGTTCACAACATACATGCTTGGGATAAACAAGTAGACAACCAGGCAAGCTCTTGTTCTGTGTCCTCACAATGCTCACATTTTTATGGATGAAGAAAAATTTTACAATGAATAACTGGATGGGTGATTTATGCATGTAATCCCAGCAACTTGAGAGGCTGAGGCAGGAGGATAACAAGTTCAAAATCAGTTTCAGCAATTTAGCAAGGCCCCAAACAACTCAGCTAGACTCTGTCTCTAAATAAAACATAAAAAGAATTGGGGATATGGCTCAGTTGTTAGGTGCCTCTGGGTTAAATTCCTGGTACCAAAATAAATAAATAAATAAATAATTAAATTATTTAATATGTTAGAAGACATGTCTGGAGTGTATTGAAAGGAGGAGTCTGTAGAATTGTCAAGGAGTCTATACAATCTCACCTTTCTTGAAAAGAAAATAACTCAGTGTGGAGGGGGGTAAATCAACCCAGTATCTAGGAAAAAAAAATGTCCTAGGCAGAGAAATAGACAGTTTAAGACCCCCAAAATGGCAAGTGTGCCTCTTGGGCTTAAGGAATACTCAGGAATCCTGTATGAATCAGATGAAGTGAATGAGGACAGAGGAGAGGGAGATAAGGGCAGAGAGGTAATGGGGATGTCAAATTGCATAAGGTAGGCCATTTTAAAGACATTGGCTTTTATTTTGAATGAAATCAGAATTTTCACTCCCAGTCTTTGGCAAGTACTGATCTCATTTCTGCCTCTATAATTTTGTCTTTTCCAGAATGTTGTATATATGGAATCATATATATGTGATTTTAAGTCTAACATTTTATGCTTAGAATAATACTTTTGTGATCTTCTTTGTTATTGTATGTATCAGTAGCTCATCCCTTTTTATTGTTAAATAATTTTCATTGTGTAATTATATCACAGTTTGTTTAGGCATTCACCAGTTGATGAACATTTGGGTTATTTCCAGTTTTTATTTATTATATATAAAGCTGCTGTGAACATTTCCGTAAAGTTCTTTGTGTGGACATATGTTTTCATTTCTCTTTGGTAAATTACTAGTATTGAAGTAGCTGGGTTATATGATAAGTGTATGTTTAATTTTAGAAGAAAATACCAAATCTTTTCTAAAATGTCTGCATAATTTGCATTCCCACCAGCAATATATGAAAATTAAACTTGTTTTCCTCCTTTTATTTTCAGTTAAAAAATCTAGGTAGTCTTATAGATAAGTAGTAGTATCTCATTGTGGTTTTAATTACATTTTTCGTAATGGTTAATAGCACTGATCATTTTTTTTCTTGTGCTTATTTGCTATCTATATCTCTTCCTTTAAATATTTGACTTTTTTGCTGTTTTTCTTACTAGTGAATTGTGGTATTTTCATATTCTATATACCAGTGTTGTATCAGATGTGCATTTGGCAAATGTTTTCTCCTTGTCTGTAATTTACCATTTTATTTCTATAAAATTGTTTATTGAATAACCATAATTCCATAGTTTTTAATCTTTTCTTGGGGTGGGCTTCACTCATGGTAGGCAAGCTCTCTATTACTGAGCTACATCTTTGGCCCATTTTTAAAGTTTTGTTTTGAAACAAGGTCTCAGCAAGTAGGCTTTGAATTTATTATTCTGCTTGAGCCTCCCAAGTGGCTGGGATTTCAGGCATCAACCATCACATCCAAACCTCCATTTTTAATTTTGATGATGTCTAATTTACCAGATTTTTCTACATGGCTTTCATTGTTTTGTATTATAAATGATATCTTTGGACAGTTGAAAGTCATAAAAATACTCCTATTTTTGTTTCAGTAGTTTTATAGATTGATGTTTTATATTTAGTTTATATGTTTTAGTTAATTTTTGCATGTGATGTAGGTCAAGGTTTATTTTTAAATAAATAAATGCATAAACTTTTCAGGACCAATATTTAATTTTTTAACTTATTGTTTAAATTTATTTATTCTCACTAGGTATACATAACAGCTGAGTGCATTTTGATTCATTGTGCACAAATGGAGCACAACTTTTCATTTCTCTGATTGTACATGATGTAGTCGTACCATATGTGCAGTCATGCATGTACCTAGGGTAATGAAGTCCATCTCATTCCACTATCTTTCCTGTCCCCATGTCCCCTACCCTCTCGTCCTTCCTCTTTGACCAAAGTTCCTCCATTCTTCCCATGCCCCCTACGCCATTATGAATTAGCATCCACTTATTAAAGAGAACATTTGGTCTTTGTTTTTTTGGGATTGGCTTACTTTGTTTACCATGATATCCTCCAGCTCCATCCATTTACCTGTAAATACCATGATGTTATTCTTTTTTAATGCTGAGTAATATTCTATTGTGTATATATACCACAATTTCTTTATTCATTCATATATTGAAGGGAATCTAAGTTGGTTCCACGTTTAGCTATTGTCAATTTTGCTGCTATAAACACTGAAGTGGCTGTGTTCAGGACCATTTTAAAAAACTTTTCTTTCTCCAGTAATCATATTGGCAACTTGTCAAAAACTAATTGAAAATATGCATCTGTTTATTTACTTATAGATTCTCTATTCTGTTTCATAGATCTGTGTACCTTTTTCTGAGTTATGATATCTGTACATCTTTATGGGACACAGTATGATAATTTGATAAATGTATATAATGTGTTATGGTCAAAACAAAGTAACAAGTACTTCTATTTCATCAACTGTTATTCATTTTTATGCATTAAAAACTTTCATACTAATCTTTTCATTTTAAAATATATCATATATTGAAATTAATAGTTACCACACTGTTCTATATAAAGCTCAAACTTACTTGTCTTCATTTTGGTGCCCTCCTATAACTTCCTTCCATTCCCTCTCTCCCTGCCCTTCCCAATTTACAGTAAACTACTAACCTATCCTGTTCTATAAAAATGACTTTTTACTTTCTACAACTGAGTGAGAACTTGTGGTACTTGTCTGTGCCCAGCTTATTTCATTTAACACAATGACAACCAGTTCCATCCATATTACTGCAAAAGAACAGCATTTCATTTTTTATGGCTAAATAATATTTCATTATGAATATTATTTTACACATTTCCTTCCCCATTTATTAATTGATGGATGCCTTAATTAATTCCACTTCTTAACTACTGTGAATAATGCTACAATGAACATTGGAGTACATGTCTGACACATACATGTTTGATATATTGATTTCATTTCCATTGGATATATACCCAGGGTTGGAATTGATGGATCATATACTAAATTTATTTTAAATATTTTCCCTAAAACTTTTATAGCCTTACATTTTATTTTAATTTCCTGGTCCACTTTAAGATTAAATTCTGTACAAGTTGTGAGACTTAAAGTAATGTGGCCACCCCCACCTTTTATGTTCAATTGCTCCAATAGAATTTGTTAAATAGAGTTTTTCCACTTAATTGATTTGTACCTTTGTCAAAAAATCAGTTGGACATATGTGCAGGTTAATTTCTAGGTTCTTGGTTCCGATCTCTCCTACCCCTATAAATCCTCTTAAACTTTAATCTACACCATCTTTCCATGAATTTGCTGATCCTAGACATTACATAAAGTAGAATTACACAATATTTTTCCTTTTTATGTCTTACTCATTTCACTTAGTGTTTTCAAGGATCAACCATGTTATAGACTATTAGAATATTGTTCCTTTTGTGGAACAATAATATTCCATTGTGTGTATGGGCCATTTTTGTTTGTTCATTTGTTACTGGAAACATGGATAGTTTCTAAATTTGGGGTATTTTGAATAATGCTGCAAAGAGTATTGACATACAAATTTCAATTTGATTCTCTTTTTTCAATTTTTCTGAGTATATACATAGAGATGGAAAAAAACAAAGTAATATGATAATCCTACGCTTAATTTTTCAAGAACTGCTAAGCTGTTTTCTACACTTATTTTTAACATGCACCCCATCAATTAAAAAGACTTTCAATTTCTCCAAATTCTTGATGGCATTTTTTATTATCTGTTATTTATTATAACCATCCTATTAAGTGTGTAGTGCTATCACATTGTGGTTTTGATTTTTGCTTACCTAATGATTAATGATGTACAGTTTTCATGTGCTTATTACACATAGGTATATCTTTGGAGAAATGTCTATTCAAGACCTTTTACTACTCTTTCAATTTTTTGTCTTTTTATAGTTGAGTGTTAGAAGTTCTTTATGCATTCTGAATATTAAACACATTAAATATATGATTTGTAAATAGATTCTGTCATTCTGTAGATTGTTTTCATTTTCTTGACAATATCCTTTGATTCACTTTGTAAAAACATCTTTATTGGTGCATCATATAGGATTACATAATTTTGAGATTCATTGTGGACATATTCATGAATGTATAATTTGGTCCATGTTAATCCTCAGTACTATCTCATCTTTGATTGCCTACCTCTACTTTATTGATCTTCCTTCTACTAATTTGTCCTTTTTAGATTGGTGAATATAAATGGAATTCACTGTGATATAATTCATACATACATGAAGCATAATTTGGTCAGTTTCATTCTGTGGCTCCTCCCTCTTCCCATCCTTATTACTTGCCCCTCCATCTCCTTCCTCTACTCCACTGTTCTCCTTTGTATTTTCATGAGAGCCCCTCCTTTAAAAAATCATTATTTCTCTCTAGCTTCTGTGAGTGAGAGAAAATATATGACCTTGATTTTTCTGAGTCTAGCTTTTTTCACTTAGTATGATATTCTCCAGCTCCTTCCATTTATCTATAAAAGATATAATTTTATTCTTCTTTATGGCTAAGTGAAACTCCATTTTGTATACATACCACATTTTCTTTATTCATCTGAAGGCTACGTAGGCTGGTTCTATAACATGGGTATTGTGAATTGCACTGCTATAAACATTGGTATACGTATATTACTATAGTATGCTAATTTTAGTTCTTTTGGATAAATACCAAGAAATAGTTTAGCTGGGTCAAATGGTGCATTGATTCCTAGTCTTTTAAAAAATATCCATTCTTCTTTCCAAAGTGGTTGTACTAATTTTTAGTTCTACCAACAATGCATGACTGTACATTTTGCCCCACATCCTTGCCAGCATTTATTATTTGTATTCTTGATAATTGCCATTTCTAACTGGAGTGAAATGAAATGTCAACATAGTTTTAATTAGCATTTCCCTTATGGCTAAAAATGTTGAACTTTCTTCATGTACTTGTTGGCCATTTGTATATCTTCTTTTGAGAAATGTCAGTTGAATTTGTCTGTCCTTTTATTGATTGAGTTATTGTTTTTTGGTCTTAAGTTTTATGAGTTCTTTACATATTCTTGATATTAATCTCCTGTCAAAGGAGTGGCTGGCAAATATTTTTCTCCTATTCTGTATGGCCTCTCTTCATGCTCTTAATTGTGTCCTTTGCTGTGTGGAAGCTTTATAATTTCAAGCCATCCCACTTACTTGTTCTTGGTTTTATATCTTGACCTTTGAAATTCTTATTGAGGATGTCACTGCTTGAACCAATACATTGCAGTGTTGACCCTGATTTCACTTTTTCTGGTCTAATTCCTAAGTCTTTGTTCCAATTTGAGTTTATTTTTTTTTAAATATTCTTTTAGTTGTTGATGGACACAATGTCTTTATTTTATTGCTTTGTATGTGGTGCTGAGGATCGAACCCAGAGCCTCACGCATGCGAGGCAAGCGCTCTACCGCTGAGCTACAGTCCCAGCCCTTGAGTTGATTTTTGTGCAGGATGGCAGGTAGGAATCTAGTTTCATTCCTCTGGATATGGGTATCTAATTTTCTCAGCATCATTTATAAAAAGATTATTTTCTTCAAACATGTTTTTGGCACCTTTGTCAAGTATCAGATGGCTGGTAAGTATATGGGTTTGTTTCTGTGTCTTCTATTCCTTTGGTCTTCATGTCTCTTTTGATGTCAAGATCATGCTGTTTTCTAAATATATCTCTGTAATATAATTTAAGATTAAGTATTGTGTTGCCTCAATATTACCCTTCTTTTCAGTAATGCTTTGGCTATTCTGGGTCTTTTATTCTTTCATATGAATTTTAGGACTGCATTTTCTAGTTCTGTGAAGAATATCATTGATATTATGATGAAGATTGCATTGAATCTGTATATTGCTTTTGGTAGTATGGCCATTTTAGCAATATTAATTCTGCCTACCAAGAATATGAGAGGTATTTTCATCTTCTAATGTCTTCATCAAATTCTTTCTTCAGTGTTCTATAGTTTTCATTGTAGAAGTCTTTTACCTCTTTAGTTTTATTTCTAAGTATTTTTAGGCTATTGTAAATGAAGTAGTTTTCTTGATTTATTTCTCAGTGGGTTCATTATTGGAATACAAAATAGCTATTGATTTTGAGGATGTTGATCTTGTATCCTCTTAGTTTGCTGAATTTGTTTACCAGCTTTAGAAGTATAAGTCTTCACTTTTTAATATTGTTGAAGTTCAAGTTTTGCTGTTGTTGCATATGCTTTTGGAGTCAAGTCTGAGAATCTGAGGTCAGGAAGAATTACCTCTATGTTTTTGCTATGAGTTTTATGGTTTGACTCTTACATTTATGAATTTTGATCCATTTGAGTTAACTTTTTTAATAATGTGAACTAGAAAGTCCTCTAAAATTATTATTGTTATTATTAATATTTTGCTTATGGAAATCCAGTTTTCTTAGCACCATTTTTTAAAGAGACTAGTTTTTCTTCATTGAATGGGCTTGGCATCATTAAAAAACTAAATTAGCCATAGATGTTTCTATTTATCAGTTCTCAATTCTATTTCTTAGCTAGTTTGTCTGTTCTTATACCAGTAGAGCATCATTTTTATTACTATAAATTTGCAAAAATTTTTAAACCAGAAATTGTTAATCATTTTTTTGCTTAATTTCTAGATTTTTTGTTTACAAGGTCCCCTCACAATTTCCTATAAATTTTAGGATTCCCTTTCCTATTTTTGCAAAAGCATCTGTTAGAATTTGGATAGGGATTTCACTGCATCTGTAGATAGCTTTGGATTTTAATTATTCTTTTCATCTTTTTTTCTTATTGATTCTAATCATTTATACACAACAGTAGAATGCTCTTTGATTCATTGTACACAAATGGAGCACAAATTTTTACATCTCTGGTTGTACACACAGTAGAGACACACCATTCATGCAATCATACATATACCTAGGGTAATGATGATCATTTCATTCTACCATCTTTCCTATTCCCATTTCTCATCCCCTCCCCTCTCCTCTTTGGCCAATCCAAAGTTTCTGTACTCATCTCATACCCCTCCCTTATGAATTAGCATCTATTAATTAGAGACAACATTTGACCTTTGGTGCTCTGGGATTGGCTTACTTTGCTTAGCATGATATTCTCTAACTCCATCCATTTACCTGCAAATGCCATAATTTTATTCTGTTTTAATGCTGAGTAATATTCCATTGTGTATATACCACAGTTTCTTTTTCCATTCATCTATTGAAAGGCATCTAGGTTGGTCCTACAGTTTGGCTATTGTGAACTGAGCTGCTATAAACATTGATGTGCCTGCATCACTGTAGCATGCTGTTTTTATGTCTTTGGGTATATACCCAGGAGTGGGATAGCTAGGAGTTAGACCAGAGACTCTATGCCTAATGGAAGAAAAAGTAGACCCAAATCTTCATCATGTCAGATCAGGCTCTGACTTCCTTTACAAGACTCCTAAAGCATAAGAAATAAAATCAAGAATCAGTAAATAGTATGTATTCAAAATAAAGAGCTTCTTCTCAGCAAAATAAACAATGAGGTAAACAGAAAGGTTATGTTTTGGGAACAAATTTTTGCCACATGCATGCCAGATAGAGCTCTAATCACCAGGATATATAAAGAACTCAAAAAACTTAACACCAAAACAACAGATAACCCAATCAATAAATGGGCTAAAAACTAAACAATCACTTCTCAGAATAAGATATACTATTGATAAATAAGCATATGAAAAAAATGTTCAACATCTCTAGTAATTAGAGTAATTCAAATCAAAACTACTCTAAGATTTCATCTCACTCCATTCAGAATGGCAGTTCTCAAAAGTATAAGCAACAATAACTGTTTATACATTGCTGGTGGGACTGAAAATTGGTGCAACCAATCTGAAAAGCAGTATGGCGATTTCTTGGAAAACTTGAAACGGAGCCACCATTTGACCCAGCTGTTCCACTCATTGGTCTATACCCAAAGGACTTTAATGATATTTTAACAATATGAAGTTTTCCAATCTATGAACACAAGATGTATTTCTATTTTATTAATTGTTAATTTTTTCATCCATATTTACTAGTTGAAGTGTTCAAGTCTTTTACCTCCTTGCTTGAGATATTTCCTAGGTATTTTATTCTTTTAGATGGTATTGCAAAATGGAATTTCTTTCTTAGTTCCTTTATTGTATTGCTTATTGGTGGTGTATAGAAATAAAACTGATTTTTGCGTATTGACTTTTGAACTCAAAGCTTTGCAAAATCAGTGTATTAACTCTAATAGTTTTTGGTGTATTTCTTTTGATTTTATATATAGAAAGTCATGTCATCTGATAATAGTCTTACTTCTTCTATTCCACTTTGTGGATGCCCTTTTTCTTGTCTAATTGCTCTAAAATTTTTAGTATAATGATAAAGATCAGTGTCAAAAGCAACCATTGAGTACATTGTTAAGCTGTGACTTTTCCATAAAAGTCAAAAGAAAAATATTCCTTTGTATTACTAGTTTTCTGAATAGTTTTTATGAAAAGATTAGATTTTGTCAAATGTGCTTGCTGCATTAGTTGAAATTATATGTTGTTTTTCCTTCTTACTATGAAGTAGCTGCATTATATTCATTTATTTCTATTAAACCACACTTTCATTCATGGAATGAATCCCATTTATTCATGGTATATAAGTATTTTAACATTCTCCTGGGTTTGGTTTACTAGCATTTTGTTGAGGATTTTTTCTTCTCTATTTATCAAAGATATTTGTTTATTTTTACCCTTTCTTGTGATGTCTTTATTTGGTTTGAGTATCAGGGTAATAAATGTCCCCTCATAGAATAAAATGGAATTAGGAAGCATGTCTTCTTCTACATTTTGGAAGAGCTTGAGTAGAATCATTGTTAATTCTTTAAAAGTTTGGTAGAATTAGCCAACAAAGCCAAATAGTCTAGAACTATTTTATTGGGAAGTTTTTTATTATTAATTTAAATCTTTACTTGTTATAGGTCCTTTGGTATTTTCTATTTTTTTGAGTTAGTTTAGATAATTTGAATATTTCAAGGAATTTGTCTATTTTATCTACATTATTTAATTTATTGGTATGTTTTTTTGCCAGTTTTTCCACTGGTGTTACCCAAAGACCTGATAAGAACAATTTTAGAGAAGGAGAAATTTATTTGGGGGCTCATGGTATCAGAAATCTCAGTCCAAAAATGGCCAACTTGTTTCCTTAGATTTGAGGTAAGCAGGGCATCATAGCAGAAGAATGTGGTAGAGAGAAGTGGCTCAGGACATTGCACCAGGAAGCTGAAAGACTCCACTCATTGGGGACAAAATATATATCCCAAAAGCACAACCCCAATAACCTACCTCCTCCAGCCATACCCTACCTGCCTTCAATTACCACCCAGTTTATCCCTATAGGCTCTCATAACCCAATCATTTCACCTCTAAACCTTGCATTGTCTCTCACATGAACTTCTGGGGAGACGACCTCATATCTAAATCATAACAGCATATAATTCGTGTTAGCATTCTCTTATATTCTTTTTTAATCTATAAGGTCAGGAGTAGTGTATTCACATTCATTTCTTCTATTTTTGATTCTTTTTGCTTTAATTATAATTCAATTGCATTGACCCTTTTAAAGAACCAACTTTGAGTTTTTATTCTCTTTATTGTTTTCTATTCTCTATATCACTTTTCTCCACTCTGATCTCTATTATTTCCCCCCTTTGATAGCTTTAGATTTTGTATTCCTTTATTTTTATAGATCTTTAAGGAGTTAAGCTAGGGTATTGATTTGGGATTTTCTTTTTGAAAATATAAACATTTAGAACTATATGTTTTCATCTGAACACTGCCTTTTTTGCATTCCATTGGTTTTCACATGCTATATTTTCATTTTTATTCATCTCAAAATGTTTTCTAATTTGTTTTATAATTCATTCTTCATCCATTTTTTCTCAGAGTGAGTTAATTTCCATATATTTGTGAATACCTAGTTTTGCTTCTGCTGTTGATTTCTAGTTTAATTCCATTGTGGTCAGAGAAGATCCTTTGTATAATTTCAATCTTTTAAAAGCATATAGAGACTTGGGGCTGGGATTGTAGCTCAGCGGTAGAGCGCTTGCCTCGCATGCATGAGGCCCTGGGTTTGATCCTCAGCACCACATACAAAGCAATAAAATAAAGACATTGTGTCCATCTACAACTAAAAAAAAAAAAATTAAAAAAAAAAAGCATATAGAGACTTGTTTGTTAAGTAAAACATGATCTTTCTGGTGTGGATAAAGTAGAATTCTTATACACTGTTGGTGGGAATGTGGGTTAGCATAGGTATTAAGAAAAAAAGTATGGTGGTTCATAAAACTAAAAGTAGAACTACAATATAATCCAGTTATCTCACAACTGGGTATATATCAAGTGGAAATTAAATTAGCATATCAAAGAGATACCTGCACTCTTGGGTTTATTATAGCACTAAGCACTATTCACAATAGCCAAGATGTAGAGTAACCAACATGCCCATCAACAGATGAATGAATAAATAAAATTTGGAATAAAGAAATTTTTGTAAAGAAAATATGCTGTATATACACAAAGAAATATTCACCTGTAAAATGAATGAAATCTGGTGTTCTGAGGCAACATGAATGGAAATGGAGGACACTATGTTAAGTGAAACAAACCAGGTATAAAAAGACAAATACAACATGTTCTCACATGTTCCACATGTGGAAAATAACACATTGATGCTATAAGTGCAGAGAGTAGAAGCCAAGAAGGTAGGAGGGATGTTTAAAAATGGGTATCAAAATACAGTTATAGAGGAGGAATTATTTCTAGTCCTATACTGCACAGCAAGATGAATATAGTTTGCAAAATTTATTATATATTTTGTCATGTGTATCTAAAAAAGAACAAATAAAAATACATAAAAGATTAATATCCTAATTACTCTGATTTGATCATTATACATTAGTATTAGTATTGAATTATCATACTATACCCCATAGATATATAAAATCCTTATATATCAATTAAAATTTTTTAAAACTATAAACTTTTTAGGAAAGAGTAGTCTACCCTGGGAAAGTAGACTACCATGTGCTCTTGGCCATTTTTGCAGCCTGCTGTTATTGTATGAAGTGTTTGGTATTTGCATATTTGGTCTAATATATAATGTTTTTCATATCTCCTATTAACTAATTAAATTCTGTCTAATTATTATATCCATTATTAAAAATTGGGTATTGAGGTCTCAAACTATAATTGCAGATTTGTATTTCTCCCCTAACTTTTGTTAGCTTTTGCATAATATTTTGGCTCCTATTCTTTGGTGCATATGTATTTCTAATTTCCAATTCTTCTTGGCAAATTGACTCCTTTATCAGTATATTATGCACATCATTATCTCTTTTAACAGCTATGACTTAAATTCTATTTTTCTGATGTTAGTAAAACCACACCATCACTCAGATGACATATCTTTTCCCTATTTTCTCACTTTCAACCTAATTGTATGCTTAGTCTTAAATTGAACCTCTTGTGGATAGTAGAGAGTTGGACCATGTTTTTCATCTATCTCTCTGACCTTTGCCTTTTAATTGGAGAGTTTCATTATTTTTCATTTAAAGTCATTCCTATTAAGGAAACACTTCTGCAAAATTGCTATTTCTTTTTTATGTCATATATTTGTTTTGTGCCTTAATTCCTGCATTACTATAGCTTTTTATGATTATTTTTTCTAATGTTATCCTTTTGATTTACTCTAATTTCTTTTTCTGTAGTAAAATGAATTTCAGTGAAGGCTATTTACAAGATCAAAGTTCATCTACATACTATTATTTATTTCAATTTTCCCATATTAATCCAATAATATGATTTTAGTTGTACATAATGACAGCAATAACAGACTTCACAGTGATTTCAAAAAAACAAAGATATGTTCCTGGCTCATATAACTTGCATTTTACATATAAGTCATGCTTTAGGAAAGTCAATTACAAACAAGTAATCCTTTTATTTCCTTTTTATTTTGTATTTATTTCTGACTCTCCCCTTTTTTCCATGAAGTCAGCTTGATTTTAAGTCTGATTCACTTTAATTCTAAAGATGCATGTCTGTATCTCCTGGATTTATTAGCTTCTTTGTTCATATTTAGTAGGAGAGAGAACATCTTTTTATGTATCTTCCACTCAAATGAGAGGAAATTTCTTTCTTAGAAACCCTTAGCAAATGTTTCTTCAAATATAAATAGTTCAATTTTTTTCCTATGTTCATCTTTGGTCCAAAAATATTATCTCCAGAGGAAGTAGATACACCAATTGGCTTAACCCAATTAAAGTCTTCTTGGAGGTGGAGTCAATCTGACCTAATTCTCTCTACTGAGAAATTGAAGTCTTGTTATGATGGAACAACAGAAACAGAAAAAGCAACTAAGAAACTAGTATCATAAGTATCTAGAGGAGAGAACAGACTAAATATCATCTCTCTGTAACTTTTGTGAAAATTATTTCTGTCATCTAGATGGCAAATAATTTGACTGTACTTTTAAAAATGGGAGCTAGCAGACTATTACATTGTATTGTTGATTAGATGCATTCACTTTGGAGACCAAAAGAGCAATATTGATTTTGTATTATGACATGTAAAAGCCCACATGGAAATTTCCCCTTCTAGATGGAAGAGCACTAGACTTCCCTGAGGAGAGATTATCCCCAATAGCCACATTGTATCTAGGCTTTCTGTTCTGTTTAGACTAGAAAGATATGTTCCACATATTTGGCAATGATTAAAAGTTGTGGAGTAGTGAAAAGCCTTCAGGGTATGGGTCAAGATAGGAAGAAACTATTAACTATATGTGAAATAGAGGGGTGGAGAATGCAGTGGGAAAGTAAATCATTGTTGATATACTTGAGAAACCTGGAACAGTTGTGGTTTAGAAACAGGTTCACAACTTGAATTTTCCTTTTTGCATTAATATTTCACTCTATCTTGTCGTATTCTTTCTGAGTATCAGAACTCCAAAATAGGTGAATGGAAAAAATCAACTTTGCTTAATTCAAACAACTGAACAGAAACATATCCTTATTACCTACACTGAAATTAATATTATAATTTTAGGTCAGAAAGGAATCTGTTTTAAAAATTATATACATGCATATAAATGGATTCAAATTTTCATTAAAAACCACAAGTATGTTCTTGCTCTTACTCTTTTTTCCCTTTTTCTTTTTCTCGGAAAAAAATTGAAGTTAAAAACTTCTAGAACTTATATCCCAGTGCCATATGTTGATGTCCAGGAATCAAAATGGAAAATTGAATAGGAAGAAAAGCAAAAACATCTGGGATTGCTCTATTTTATAAATTCTATGGAGAAGAAATCAGGGAGAAATAGTACATGTAGCAGAAAATCAATCAAAGGCTTAGTACCATCATATCCCTCAATCCAGACTCTATAATTCAACTTGGCAAATAGAATTTATTATGGGCTTGTCATTTTCAGAAACTATTTGGCTGGCGACAAAGCTGCTATCACATATAGACAAAATAAGAACTGAATATAAAGTGTGACAGGGAATTTCTCCCCTAACCCTCTCAATTCTCCCAATCCCCACCTCAATCTATGAAATGCCATCTTTAGAGATTTATAAATGCACGATTGATGTTGCAAATTCAGGCATAATATGGTTATTTCTGATTAATGGCTGATATCAGATACTTTTCCTTTTGGTTCCTTAAATAGGAGCCTAGTTGAAAAGAATTTTTTAATTGAAATGAATTTTTTTGAATAGAGGAATCTATATTATAGTTAGTGTTACACTAGTCGGGAGAAGAAAGGAAGAAAACATCTGAAAATTTAAGTCAGTTCCCCAGGTGACTTGTCATGTGCAGTGTGTATTATCTGCCACTGGAATAGACCAAAGAAGGATGTCGTACTGGATGCCAGAAAGGCAAAGGGGAGTACTTTTGAGAACCTCATCTGCTGTAATTATTTACTCAGAACAAGATTTACCTAAAGATGTTCTTCATGTTTTCTGCACCTGCAATTCATCCTTTCCTCCTGTCTCCACATTTGACATCAGGAATAAGGTACAGATATTTTCCTATAGCCAGCACAAATGAGACTCATTTTTAGGAAATTCCAAATACCAACATTTAGACAGGAAAAGAAAGAACTTGAGGACATCTATTTATTTTATTATTTTAACACAATCCAGTACATTTGAAGACCAAAATCTCTTCTAATAGGAATGCCTTTACTGCATTTAAGTTTACAGGGCATTTATTTCTTGAGATTGGAGCACAGAACAGTAGAGAGATCCATCAGAAATGATGACAACCTGCTAGAATATTATTATTTAAACTAATAGAAGAGAATTGTGTACCTGGCATCTCAAGGTAATTCATATCTACTTAGTGTTCTCTCATAAATAGGGAATACAATAAAACCCAAGTCCAAAATTATATGGAAAGGAAAAGGAAGAAGTAAGAAGAAGCTACATGTTTTTAAAATTTAGTAGTTTCATTTCTCTTAGCCACAGTTTGTGATTTTTATATACAAGTATTACAGATCCTCATTCTGATTTATCCCTAAGTATTCTGTACTTTCAATGCTACTGTGTATTGTATTATTTGTTTATAATTTTTAAAATATTTTTTGGCTGACAATAAACAACTGGATATACTACCCTGATGTCTTATCTATCCAGATTGATTCCTAGGTTGTAGGCATTAGGATCCATGAATTATCACTGTCCTAGTTACAAGGACCTAAAACTAAGATTCTTTTGTAAATGAGGCTTGTGTCTATGGTCTCCTAAATAGTATATGTTCGTTAACAGATGTATCTATTAAAAAGACATCAATTTGTGGCCAAGACACTGAAGCTAAGCAGTTGGCTGCTTCCTGTAATTATGAGCTGGAGAGAATTTGGTGTCTGTTTCAAAGTACAGGATATGCAGGCATGTGCAAATTCTGAAGAAGAGGCATCCAGGGAATTTGTTGAAGAGCTCAGGCAAATGATTAGCATGTATCTAAAGTCCTGTCCCCAGAGGAGCTGCAAGTATTTATGTGAATATAGCAGGTCAATTTCTTACTAATAAATGTACACCTACAAGCGGTACTTTTGATAATCTTCCTTCCTACCTAGACTCAAATAATGCCATTTTACGTTCTGGTCGATTTTCTATAGACCAGAAGAAAATTGAAATGCTTTGCCTCTTATTTTCAGAGCACCTTCATTTCATTTTGTAGTTTAAATCTTCTCCTTCTTTTCTGCCCCTCCAACCTCCTTTCTTTGTTAAGGAACTCTCTTTCTTTGAGCTCTCCCTTTACCCTCTCCTTTCCTCAATAGGAATCTAAATGAAGATATTTAAAAATGCTAGCTAAAGAGGCAGGAAATGGGTTATCACTAAATGAAAGAATTAATCCATAGTCGAGCACCCTGGCATTCAAAAGCCATGCTGTAGTCCACAGTAGGCAATATTATTTAAATCAAATTGTTATCTAAAATAACATAAAGGAAAAATAATTCAAAAAAATGTACTATGAAAAAACCTGAAATTGGTTTTCCAGAGATATAAGAGTGCTTCAATTTTTTTCTGCCACAAAACACTGATTGGCTTCTCTAGCAGCCCTAGAAACTCTGCAATTAGAACATTCTGAGCTCATGTTCTTGGGTCTTGGTAACTGAAATAGATGAGAAACAATGTAGAGTTATCTTTTAAAACAACTTAAATATCTTAGATTTCTGAAATGTCAAAAAGATTACTGGTTTACTCCATAAAAACTTCTTAAGATTAAATGTTAATATTCAGCTGTTCTATAAATAATAGAATGCATATCATCACAATTACAGCTTACTTTAAAATGTGTTTAAAACTGTATATGATTTTTTAAAAAAAATTTTTAGTTGTTGATGGATCTTTATTTTATTCATTTATTATTTATATGTGGTACTGAGGATCAAACCCAGTGCCTCACACATGCTAGGCAAGCGCTCTACCACTGAGCTACAGTCCCAGCCCCTGTATATGATTTTTTAAATTGTGCAACTTAAAAATATTTTAGGGTGTCCAAAAGAACTTGAATGCTGTTATTTAAATTCAAGGCAAAATCTATTCTCCCAAACACCACATCAAGTGACTTTCCATTTGGATGACTGAAGCAGGGTACTTTGTATCAGTTGAATTTTTTTATAGCTCTTAAGGAAAACTAGCCACCAGGACTTCCTACTTTCATTTATTGCTTCTCTTACTAACTTAGTAAGGCCCTAAGCAACTTAATGAAATCTTGTCTCACAATAAAAAATAAAAAGGGTTGGGGATGTGGCTCAGTGGTAAAGCACTCCTGGGTTCAATCCCTAGTGCCAAAACAAACAAACAAACAAACAAAAACAAAACAAAAATACTGTGTTCATGTGACTCCATAAATTATCTTTGCTGAGCAGGGATTCTAGGAATATATACTTAGTATGATAGAATCATATCAGGAATATATACTTAGTATGGTAGAATCAGCCTAGGGATTAAGGATAGGATGATTCAAGGGTAAAAGTTTTTTCTTACACCTTCTATTCTCCTTATAGAAAGTGAAAAGGAAGTCAATGAATGTGTTTATCATCATAAATAAGAAAAAACTGACAAAATGTTGAGCACTAAGGATGGAGAATGGAATGTCAAATACTTCAGCCAACAAGGCATCTCATATATCCCATTCAAAGTATATAATGTTAATATATTTCATATTGATACTAACCTGTGCATAATGTAATCACTTGTCAATTATGCTGAAAACCCTTAAAGATAACAATAGCTAATGTTTGTTGAGTGCAGCATATATGAAGTCACTGTAGTAACTGGAAAGTGTTTTATATGCTTTATCTCATTAGATCACAACAGCCAAATGAGGCAGTTATTATTATTAACCCAATATTACAGATGAGGAAACTGAGGCAAACAGGAATTTAATTACTTATAAAGAGTCATATAACTAGTAACTGGCAAAGATGACATGTAGATTTGAATTGACACATGACAAGTTGCTGGGATTCTGGTCTTAAACTGTTGGACAGTATATATGTAAAAATTCCTTACCCTGAATTTCATTGCCATAGGATCCTCATATCTAGGTGGATACTTATAAATTTTATATGTATATGTATGTCTGTACATACATATACATGTACATACATATACATACAAATCTATGTATATACATTTATATATATGTGTGTGATATAATATACACATATGTGTGTGTATAGATATGATTTTTTAGAAGCCTTTTATAAAGATACTACCCTCATTCAGACAGCTTATTCTAGTATTGCTAATTAAAGAAATGGTGGGGAAATAACATGAAAATAATTTTGAGCAGATTAGATTTTTGTTTCAATTCCATTAATAAGCATCTGCTTAGGCATAGCATTAGGAATTGAATCTATATTCTTTCTAAGAGAAACATGGAGACCATAATTTCCTGTCACAAATTTTTTCAGGTGGCAACACAGATCTAGAGAGATAAAGTAATCTTCCTAAGGTTTATCAGCTAGTTAACAGAGCAAGCACTAGGATTTAAGTATGCCTATTCTCCATCCCCACCCTCACCAAGGCTCAGAGGATGATCTATAGCTTTGTAAATTCTGTACATAGGGCTCAATCTTGCCTAGGTAAAGATGTAGCTCCTGGGAATTAAAAATTGCCCAACCATTCCAAAATAGATACTGCCTTGCTTATGTTGGGGATTGTACTCTTCACAGTTTTGCCCTGGGACACTAGCACTATTTCTTGGGTCTCAAGGCCAAGTACATTAACCAACTACACATGTGTTTTGTGTGGAAAGACAATCTCCAGAATTAAGAACTGTGGAATAGCTGTGGAAAAGAAGCTGACCTTGGCAACATTATGTTTCTGATGGACTATAAATTGCAAAAACTCAGGTTAAGGGCTCATGGATGAATCCATTTGCCTGTGCAGAGAACAAAATGGACATATGTCCTTCTGAAGGATGTATGATAAAATGGCAAATGGAAAAGTTTTTTCTAAGTTGCTGTCACAGTCCCTGCACATTCCAAATGAATACTTTAAATACAGCAACAATATGGCACTATTGTACGGTAAAAATCATCTTAGTAAGAGATGCAAGCCCTATTTTAAAATATACCCTAAATAGTCCATTTACTCCAACAAATGGCAGCTGATTGGGCTGTGCTGTAATTGGGTACAGCATTGAAGAGCTGTTTTGCCTATTATTTAAATTTCCAGTGAAGAAATAGCTAGTTTTTCATCTCTACCCAACTCATTTTTCTTTCAGGGCCACAGATGTGTGTTGGCCATAGCACAGCTTCAGAGAAGGAAACAAGTGAGTGAGTGAGTTTAGGAAAGGCAGCTCTGCTGCAGCAAAATTCGCAGTCATGACAACCAAGCCGCCTCTGTAAATGGTATAGGCCCACCTTCTCTCCAGGCATCTGCTTAGCAGCTCAAGGAACTTAGCTGACAGCAGGGATAATTTGTACACTACAGACCTGCTCTGTCAGGCTAGATGGATGATTTCTTCCTATTCTCCTTGCCCAGGTGGCTGTGGTGGGTGGCCTGAGGTAGGGTGTATGCAAATCAAATCAAAAACTATATTCGAGCACCTGCTCAGTGGCTGTCTCTGTATTAAACTTTCTTGGAGACTATAATCCTATAATTCCATGGGGGAAAGTTAGAAGGGAAGAATTTAATACCATACAAAGCAGCTTGCAACTTTTTTCCCTTTTATATTTCTCAGGTATCATAAATTCAACATATCCAAAATGATCTTCCTACCCAAAACTGTTTCACTTGCTGTGGCTTGCAAGTGTATAAAAATGCCCTGCCACCAACCTCCTTCCCCAGATGAGAAACTTAGAAGAAACATTTCCCCCTTTCTCATCTCCTACACTCAATCATTTCACCATGGAGATTCAGCTAATCCTACATCATCATTGGAATTCAAATTGATTTCCTTTCCTCCATTCATATTTGTACAGTTTCAGGTATCATTTTCCTATATTTTTATTCATCCATTATAACTGTATATGGTTGCATTTGTTGTTATACATCTATACATAAACACAATATAACAATTTGGCCAATATCATTCTCCAGTATTTCCCCTTTTCCTCCCTTCTTCCCTCTGCTTGGTCCCTTTTCTTTACTGATCTCCCTTAGATTTTCATGAGACCCCCACATACCTTTCTTTTCCCTTTTCCTCTCTAGTTTCCACATATTAGATAAAACATATGACCCTTGACTTAATGAGTTTGGCTTATTTCACTTAACATGATGGTGTCAAGTCCATCCATTTTCCTACAAATAGCTGATAAATTAATTCCTTCATTCTTCTTTATGACTAAATAAAACTCTGTAGTCTACATATAGCACATTTTCCATGTCTCTTCATTTGTTGAAGGGCACCTAGGCTGGTAGAGTGATACATGCATACCCATGTTTATAGCAGCCAAATTCAGGTATCATATTTACACAATATGGGAGTGGCCTTCAAATAACTTGGTATAAATTTCCAATTCACAATTTTGACTGCTCTGGAATTCAGATTTCAAGAAAATCTGACCTAAAATTTTATCTCATCGCTTCTCTACTTAAAACACTTCAGTGATGCCTTATGATTTTCAGAAAAATAAATTTAAGTTTTGAGCATGGCATATAAGACACACTCTGACCTGACTCCTGCCTATCTCACTCAGATATCAATAAGGTTTGATGCATTCTCATAGATAATCCTTTTCCATTTATCAAACTCTTATAGATACTAAAAGTAACAAAATATATATTTGAAAATAGTCTATAATTGGAACATTTCACTGATGCAGATAGGCTTTTCATTCCTGAATTATTAAATTCTGTATTCTCTACATTTTTGGTAAACATCGGTAGAAAGTTATTCAATAATTAATAATTCATGAGGGAGTCCATTGCCTTGTGTTCCTTCCCGGAACCATTTAGTCTATTGAACTTTTATCTTATGGAAACAGGCCTACAATATCAACTATATCTGTGATTTAGACTTGATGTTTCTAGAATTTTGCTCTTGCTAAGAATAAGAAGATGGAATTAGAGGGTAAAGAAATCTGCTATGAAAAATATTAATTACATAAGTTTTGTTTTGTTTTGTTGGGTTGGGTTGGTACTGGGGATTGAACTCAGGAGCACTTCACAACTTCCACATTCCCAGCCCTTTTTTATTTTTTTATTTTGAGATAGGGTCTCACTAAGTTCCTTAGAACCTCGCTAAATTGCTGATGCTGGCTTTGAATTTGCAATTCTCCTGCCTCAGCCTCCCTAGCCATTGGGATTACAGGTGTGCACTACCAAAACCAGTCAATTAGATAAGTTTTAATCATGTCTTCTTATAAAGATTCAATTGTGCACTGGGTGTAGTGGCACACACCTGTAATCCCAGTGGCTCAGGAGGCTGAGCCAAGAGGATTGCAAGTTCAAAGCCAGCCCCAGCAAAAGTGAAGAGCTAAGCCACTCAATGAGACCTTGTCTCTAAATAAAAAATGCAAAATAGGGCAAGGTATGTGGCTCAGTGGTTGGGTGCCCTTGAGTTTCATCTGCAGTACTCCCTCACAAAAGAAGATTCAATTGTGCATCCTTGGTTTGAATTATCTATAAGTAAGAGCACAGAATTATAGAAGGCCTAGATTTTACAAAGACTACTTTTCTTGAACTTATAAACCCAACACCCCTTTTTCCTTAGCCTTATCATGGTATGTTTAGTCCATAGTATATTTATTCCATTTAGTTCCCTAAGCTTATCATGGCAATTTTTACTCCTACGATAGACTAAAAATATTGGTACTATATTTAATTCAAAATATATATATTTTTATTATATATATGACCATAATATATATATATAATGTATATTATTATATAGGGTCTCTTAGTGATACTCTATCTCAAAATAAATATATAATAAAATAATATATATTATATATGATATGTTATATATATTATGTTATATTAATTTTTATTATATATATGGCCAACTAGGTCCTGGGCTAAAATATTGGGAATATATTGGTGAACCAATGAGACAAAGCAATTATATTCTAGCATGAGGAAACATGGGGGTTATGGGGAGAAAAATGTTAATCAACCAAGCTTATAAGTAATTGTGGATTTTTAATAGTGATTAGTGATATGTACTTCAAAAGGAATTTTCAATGATAGAGAATGCTACTTGGATGGGTCATGAAAAGATGACCAATTGGACATGAGAAGATGTCATATAAACTGATAGCAAATGCATAAAAAAGATCTAGTAATGCAAAGAGTGGGTGAATGAACGTGCCAGTCAGATAGGATAGAAAGCAAAAGGTCCTGAAGCACATCGTATGCT
Source organism: Xerus rutilus (assembly GCA_028644305.1). Classification (NCBI taxonomy): domain Eukaryota; kingdom Metazoa; phylum Chordata; class Mammalia; order Rodentia; family Sciuridae; genus Xerus; species Xerus rutilus. Next base: position 26,456,452 of record CM053417.1, read on the forward strand.
TATTGTTCTAATAATAGAGGAGAGTAAAATGTGGCTACAGTATAGTAAATGGAAGAGTGAGAAACATGAGATGAATTTTGAAAGGTAGATAGGGGCTAGATCATAGAGAACCCTAAATATAAAGATAAGAGTCTTGGGTTTTATTCTAAATGTTGGGAGGTCTTCAAATAATTTTAATCATGGCAGGACAATGATCAAAATTCAAAAACTATGACTAGTATAGATTGTGTGGGGTGATATAAATGGAACAATGGAACTAGTTAGGAGGCTATAGCAGTGGTTCAGATGAGCAATAACGTGGCATGGATTAAGGTGATAGTGATGGAGGTAGAAGTACAAAAATTTTGGCTATATTTTAGAGAAATATCTCCTGAATTTACTCATGGATTAGATGTTGAGTGGTAGTATATGACAGATTTCTGTATTCATCAACTGTATAAAGCAGTAAAACTTTCTGAGATGGAGAATACTAGGAAAGGAACAGGTTTGGGGAAGGTAGAAATCAAAAGTACTACTTTAAACTTGTATCTGTTAGATATTCAGGTATATGCTATAATTGGTGTTAAGTGAGGTGTCCCCCAAAAGCTCACATGTGAGACAATGCAAGAAGGTTTGTAGGAGAAATGACTGGGTTATAGCCTTAAACCTAATCAGTGAATCAATCCCTGGTGGGATTAACTTAGTGGTGACTGGAGGCAGGTTGGGTATGGCTGGAGGGGGTGGTTAATTGGGGGCATGGCTATGGGGCAGATATTTTATATCTGGCAAATGGAGATTCTCTCTCTCTCTCTCTCTCTCTCTCTCTCTCTCTCTCTCTCTCTTTCTGCTTTCTAATCATCATGTGAGCTGATTCCTGATGCCAAACTCTTTTGCCATGATGTTCTTCCTCACCTCAAGCCCTGAGGAATGGAGCCAGCCTTCTATGGACTAAGACCTCTGCAACCATGAGCCCTCAAATAAACTTTTCCTCCTCTAGAATTGTTCTGGTATGGTATTTTAGTCACAGCAGTGGAAAACCTGACCAAAACAGAAAATTGTACTGAGAAGCGAGGTCACTGCTGTGCCTAACCTGACCATGAGGTTCAGAAGCTTTTTATGATTTTTGAATTCAGTGGGAGGAATTTTGAGATGCTTAGCACTGGCAGCTGCAAATGCTTTAAATTGTTGTAAGCAAAGATTAATGGCTGATTCTGGTGGGAGCTCAGAAGACCAGAATGCCAGTAGGATCATGGACAGGGAAGAGGGCTCAAGAGGTTTTACAGGAAAAGGAGGACGCTGTTAGTAATTGCACTAGAGGCCATTTGTGTGATCTTCTGGCTGAGAAGTTGTCTGCATTTTGCCCATGTCCTGAGACTTTTGTTGAAGTTGATTTTAAAAGCAATGGACTTCTTAATCTGGTGGAAGAAATTTTTAACAGCATAGCATTCAGGTGGTGACATGGATATTGCTGGTGGCTTTTAGCCAAATTTATTTTGATAATCAGGAGTAGAAAGTGAAGCAGAAAGACCTGAAAAATTTGGACTTGAAAGGTGGGTGTTAAACTGGGCCTAAGGAAGTTGCAGTTGCTGAAGACATTACTGCCACTAATGAAATGCTAAACACTTTGCCCAGAGACAATAAGAAAGATGGTTTGAGAGCATCTCAGGAATTGGCAAGACCACACTCAACTCAAACTCAAGGAAGTGAAGGTAAAAATTCTCTTAAGAAGAGACCAGTGAGGCACCCTTCTTGCACAAGGGGTGGCTAGGAAGTTTTTTTCAATGTGCTCAGCCACCCAGACACCAAGAGGGATCCAGACTACAGTCAGGATCCCTAGAGGCTGGGCAACTGCTTGGGATGGCAGCAGACCTTGACACCAACCATGTGGTTCTGATTCTGCAGGAATGCAGGATGCTGGAGGTAGGGGTTCATGGAGGCTTTGACCAAGACTTCAAAGGAAGACTTCGGAGGCCATGCAAAGTGCAGAATTGTCAGAGTACCTGTGGGAAGTCCCTAGGAGGGCAAAGCATGGAGATGAGAAGAGGAAACCAAAGCTGCAGTGGAGACCCCCATGATTAAGAAATGCCAATAACGTGGGACATGCAGGAATTGAGCAGAGACAAGACAACAGTAAGGCCACTTAGGCTGGAACACACAAGGCCATAGGTGGAGCTACACAAGCCCTTTCGAGAGAACAGCATACCATGAACTGCTCTAGATGCCCAACAGAACTATAGGACTTGTTTGCCCAGCTGGATTTTGGTCTAGCTTTGGTCCCAGCACTTCTTTCTATGTCCCTATTTTTGTGAATGGAAATGCTTACTCTACCTTTATATGTTGGATACTTGTAAATTGCTTTTAATTTTACATGAGCTCACAATGTGAGATTGTCTTGAGCCTCAGAGAAGACTCTGGACTTGAATTTTGCTCAATCTCGGAACTGTTGAGACTATAGGGATTTGGGAATGGACTGAATGTATTTCGCATTGTCAAATGACTGTGGGCTTTTGGCAGCCAGGGGCAGAATTTTATGGTTTTTATGTGAAATATTCCCCAAAAGCTCACAAGTGAGACAACGCAAGAAAGTGTGGAGGAGAAATGATTGAGTAATAGCCTTAACCTAATCAGTGAATCAATCCCTGATGGGATTAACTGAGTTGTGACTGGAGGCAAGTAGGTTGTGGCTGGAGGAAGTGGTTCACTGGGGGCATGGCTATGGGGTAGATATATTGCATCTGGCAAGTGGAGATCTCTCTCTCTATTTGCTTTCTGATCATTATATGAGCCACTTGCCTGTGTCACACTCTTCCACCATGATATTCTGCCTCACCTCAAGCCCTGAGGAATGGAACCAGCCTTCTATGGACTAAGACCTCTGAAACTGTGAAATCTCAAATAAACTTCTCCTCCTCTAGAATTGTTCTGGTAGGGTATTTTAGTCATAGCAGTGAAACAGCTGGCTAAAATATGTGGTTAATATTTTAAGATGAATAGACAGTAAAGGACAAAGAGAATGAAAAGTTAGTTCACAATAGGTAGCTGTGATGGTAGCTTAAATAAGAGAAAGTATTTGGCTTGGGTTTCTGTGGTACAAAATTGACATATTTGATACTACACATTCCCATTTATTTATAGAAACCAACAAATCAACCTTGTAGAAGTACAAAACAGAAGAGCGGTTAGTAGATATGAAAAAGTGTAAGGGAGAGGAGGGACAGAAAGAAGTTAAGAGGAAATTAGAAAGGTGCTCTGGGTGGAGGGAAGGGGAAGATTAAGAGTAGAAGGAAGGTGGTTGCATATAATTAATGCATTATGTGTGCATATATGAAAATACCACAGTGAATACCATCAATATGTTCAATTAATATGTTAATCATTATAATAATAAAACACAAAATTGATGTATTTGAAAATAACTTTAAGTTGAAAGTAAAGTTTAAAAATAGCTTTGATTTCCAATGTCTTTTATTGTTACCCCCAGAGGCAATCAAACAGTTGAATTAAGGTCTTTGAGTCTTCCTGTCATTTTTCCCTTTTGTACACATACAAGAAGCCTTAGTAAGTTGGCTTGGTGATTGGGTACTACTAGGAATCATTGGCATATGTCCATTATACTATATTAGAGTTGAAAAGTCCTTAACCAGCTATCTAGTGACTAACCTTGCATTAGACACCATTAAGAATCCTTGAATTTCCAGCTGGAAAAATATCAATGTGCTTGTTCAGAAAAATAACTTTTGAGATGAATCAAAAAGTGAGAATAGAAAAGAAGCATTCAAGAAAAAAAGACTGCCAACAAATCCTATACATATGGCAGGTCCCAAGAAATGTTTTTCTATTGACATTCATGAGACATAATTGAAAAATACTTATTGATCATTACTGTATGATTTCAAATCCACTTCTTGAATAGTAGATTAAAATTCATCTCCTAGATCCAGGGAAATTGGGAGTTTTCTAAGTTATTGTTTCTTCAGGTCACTAGCTATAAATGGAAATCTAGAATATGAGAAATGGAGAGAAGCATTTAAAAGTTCATAAATAAAAAGCTGTTTCAAGCAACTTAAGAAATCTTCAGCTGACTTCTGTTAGGTAGGTAGACAGACACAGAGGCAGCCTAGTGATGAGAGAGGAATAGGTGTTTAGAGTCAAATAGACTTAGGTGGAACTCTGAATCCACCATTTACAAGCTATATATTTTTCAGAAAGTTATTTAACATTTCTAAGCCTTAGTTTCTTTGTGAAATTGAAGTTAAAACTCTTCTCATAGATAGGCTATGAGTGTGATATTAAAAGTTTCAACATATTCAAAACAGTTTATGATAACTACTCAATAGATAGTCTAATGTTCACAGAAAATATTTTTGAAAAATAGAATTTTTACATAGAATTTACATACCATATAATGCATCTATTTAAAGTAAAATACTATGGTTTTTAATATCACACAGTAGAATAAGTTTTTACACAGAGTTTGATAGCAATTGGAGAAGGAAAGAAACATGGTTATATGAGTGCTTTTGAAAGACTGAATGATTAATCTTTATTGGGCACACAAAGTCAGTACTCAAATACCAATGTCTTAAATTAAGTTGCTATAAAATCTTAGTGACCATGCAAGCAAGCACTCATCTCAATGTTTTTGTGGTGCTGGGGAAACCAGGGTTTCCTACATGCTAAGCAAGTACTCTGCCACTGAGCCATAACCCCAGCCCTATGTCAATTTTCTTATATTGAAAGAGTCACCTTCATCTATCTACTGAAAAGTAATATATTCAAAAATAATATGGTGAAATAAATAAGAGTAAAACTGGTAGATCGTTTTATGGCATGGCTTCCTTGATTCTACACACATATATGGTGGCTTGTGACTTCCTTTACACATACATACTTCATATATAAAAGAGAGATTTTCTCCTTATTTTGTATTTTTCATCTTTTTGCATGAATTTGAGGATTCACTCAGTGAATGATCTGAAGAAAATGAAACTATGATTTACTTTCTGAATACTTAAGCAAACTATAACTTTTGAATAAGATAAAGGCAGTCTGGGGAAGAAAATAAAAGCAAAGAAAGGGATAAAAGAAAATGTAGTATGTACAGACTTGATCAGTGGATTCCTGTAGAGAGAAATATGGCCAGTGATTTTCCAAGAGAAATTGACTATGTAAAGGCCTGAGTATCTACTGAGATTTTTCCAAGGTTAACATCTTAAACTCATGAAAGTTTTCCTTAAGATCATTATATGATATCCTTTAATTTATAAGATTGTTGTATACATAGACTATGCATGCTCGAGTATATATGTGTGTAATGAAAAATATCTTGCCTGATCTTATGCCAAGTCTGTTTTACAGACCACACATCAGCTATTTTGCCACCAGCTAGACTGTACAAAAATGTTCAATAGTAAGCATCTTGGGAAGGCAAGTGAATGCATTTCAAGTTGATAATGTTGCCTTTCCACAATTTTCTTATTAGTTCAAATGCCAATTGTGGAATCACCTCATCAAGTCTTTTGACTTTAATAGACCAATTTTACTGCTTCAATAAACACTTCAGTACCCAAGTATCAACAGTCACATTCTTACATTGAGTGTTTACTGAGCTATCTTTGACATCACATTGAATAATTCTCTTGTGGAAACTTCCTATAAATATTCCTAAATATTTGATTTGAGCTTCATAATTTTGATCAATACATAAACAAAAATATCTCCTCTCTGCTTATGAGAATTTTAGAGATGAGATAGGGAAAGACAGTGGAATGAATCTGAAATAACATTCCTATCTAATTATATGAATATACCACAGTAAATCTCACCATTATGTATATCCACAAGACACTGATTCAAAAAAATAAACTACAAGTAAACAGCAGAAAAATCAGTGACTAGAGGGAAGGGACTAGGGGGAGGAAGCAGGAGATAGGAAAGGGAAGTACTTGGACTGAATTATAACAAATTATATTACATGCTTTTATAATTATGTCAAAATGAATCCTATTGTCATGTATAACTAAAAAGATCCAGTAAAAACACAAAACAACGAGAAAAATGTTGAGGCAGTATGCATTAGCCTCTATTCAATAGGGACCACTTTATACATTATCTCTACATGTATTTTGTTTCATTAAATATGTATATTTACATATATTATTTCATTATAAATATGTCATACATTTTTTTATATTGCCAACTTATTATATCTTATTGTTGCAGGAAAGTTTCCACTATCATCTTCTTTCAGATTAATGCAGGAAAATATGTAGTTAGCTAACTTACTTGGCATCTGACATCTTAGATATGTAAAAATGTCAATATACAGGAAAATCCCCATTATACTGCATGAGAAAGGACAGTTATAGTAAATTTAATATTATAGTTACTTGAAGGTTGGAAACTACAACAAAAATGTATTTATTTTACTCTTTTGTTGGCTATTTTTCTCAAGTGTCAATGTCTATTTTATCCCTTTAATAAATAAAATTATATGACCATTAAATATTCATTGTCTAAGAAACTTAAGAGTATTGGAAGCCCATTTTCTTGAAATTTGTGTTTAAGTGAATTAATTCTACAACAGAAGCTTAAGTTTTACAATGCATTTCTTTGTCCTAAAAGAAGAAACATTTTTCTAAGGACTTCAGTTAGTACAGTTCTAATAATTTAAAATTGAACTGAATTAAATATATTGAATTATATATATTGAATTAAATATATTGTTCAATTACAAAGATTAAGAGTGAAGATTCTTAAATGACTCAGTTCCTTGCCCTGCTTCATTCTAGTGATGTAATTTAATATGATTTCTATCTTAGTTTTTGTGATCCTTAGTTTGTACTTTTTCTTCTGTTAAATGAGAATCTAACAGTTCTTAAACAAGAATTTGTTGTTTAGAGTTAAATGGTCATTACATAGTGATGGTTCTTAAGATAGTATTGGTACATAGTAAATGGTAAATAAACATGATTGATTTGCTACAGTATAGGTTTAAGCAGCTTTAGGATTGTGTGAGTGGCAGAAGGATAGTTTTATCTACTCTTTTTCTAACTACTCCCTTAACATGTTTTCATACTACTCTATATAGTATCTCCTGAAGTTGTTAGTTGACAGGAAAAATAAATATTTCCTTTGTGCTTTTATTTATTTGTCCACATAAAATACCAAATAAGTAAATGATGAATTCATAAGGAGCACAAATCCTGTATATGCCAGGAAACTCAACATTAGGTTTAGGAAAAATCATGTATTTGTGGTAGAACTAGTATAATGTTGGAGATGAGAGATTATAGGGCAAGAGGTAGGTCTTTGAGCATGAGATATTTGCAGAGGTCAAGGCGAAGCTTGAACAAAGTCAGAACTCAAATACATCTGATTATGTAGTGAAAAATTTAAGAGTAGATAAAAAAATTATTATCTCTTCTCCCACCCTCATATTCACCAAAGCCTGGTGTGAAGTTTCATTTCCCTATTCTATAATACTAAACAACCAGTCCATTCTCTGGAAAAAGTTATTTAACCATTAGGCCTTTATTTATTAATATGTATCACTCAATGTCTTGCAAGAGGGCAGTGTCCACAGAGAAAAATCATTGGATAGAAAATTTTTAAAAAGAAACTATGTATTGTGGGACCCAGGCTATTTACTATGACTCATGTAACTTATGGGTTTCATCTCAAGAACTCCATATCTAACTGTAAAAATAGGTACTATTATCTCTACATTACAATGTAGAAACAGATTCTGAGCTGTTGAGTTAAGTGTCAGAGAGGAGAGTTGAACCTGAGATAATCTGAGTTTTCTCCAAAATAAATGCATGGGGAAGTGCGTAAAAGCATTGCAGGCATGGAAATGAGACAAATAATAGAGATAAGTCCCCAAAACAAAAGACTTCTTCCAGTTTTATATCCACAGCTGTAATATCATTGAGATGAGTTTGTGATTTTTATTTAATGTCACATATATAATACAAAAAAGAAATGTAGCATCAGAGAGTCTTTTCCATTCAACTAGAGTTTCTACTGTGTGACAGGCATGATGCTTGGAGCTAAGAATAAAGAAACAAACCAACCAGGTCATAATAACCCTAACTTTATGTATGACTGCATATATGTTGTGATTCTATACAACTTACAACTAGAGAATTGATATGTTATCCTCTATCTATGTACAATGAATCAACTTGCACTGTTAACATGTAAGCCTAAATAAAAAAAAGTATAAAAAAGAAAGTTCACTTTCTATTTTAACAGAATATCGCTTTGTGGTTAATAGGGAAACTTTAAGAACATGGTTCTCAGACTGTATACATGCAGCAAGCAGTATTTCAAAGGGAACACAAAATCACAGGCTAAATATAGAAATAATTTAAAATAATGTTAATTCTTATAATGAACTAGCACAAAATAGAATAGTATGCACCATTTGCATGGAATTTTTAAGCTATATTGAAGTAAACTTCAAATTATTAAAAGTGTACAGTTTGAAAAGTTTTGACATTTATATTCACCCATGAAATTACTTCAGCAATCAAAATAATTAGCATATTCTTCACTCCTAAGTTTTCTTATCTCTCTTCCATTGCAGTTTCCCTCTCCAACGAATATTTTGCTATTTGATACTATATTTTGCATTTTCTAGAATTTCTGCAGATATTGTAGTATGTGCAGAAAAAAAGAATTTATCAAAGACCAACATCTATTCTTGATAAAACGATCTCAGCAAAACTAGGAATAGAAATTAAATTCCTCAATATGATAAAGGTCAACTATGAAAAACCTACAACTAGCATTCATCATATTTATTGATGAAAGACTGAATGGAATCACAGGGTATGCACTCTTACTAACCTAGTTATTTTCACTCAGAAAAATTACTTTGACATTTTTTCAAGGTTGTTTGTGTATATTGATAATTTATTCATTTTTATTGATGAGTAGTATTCCATTTATAGGTATACCATTTTTTCAATCACCTATTGATAGACAATAAGGTTGTTTCTAGTCTTTGGGTATTATACACAAAACTATGATGAACAATCATGCACAAGTCTTTGTGTGTATATACACTTATTTCCCCTAAGTAAAAACATAGGAGTAGAATGGCTGAATCATATGTTAAACATTTGTTATATTATATGTTTAACATATTAAGATGTTTAATTTTTAAGGAAACTACCAAATTCTTATTCAAAGTGGATGTTGCATTTTATATTCTCACTGGTATTGGAGCTGTGGAGTTCTAGTTCCTCCACATCCTCACCAACATTTAGTATGAGCCTAATTTTCTTATTTTTGCTATTCTAATAGATATGTATTAAAATGTCATTGTTGTTTTTGATTTGCATACTCTTGATAACTGATAGTATTTCTTTTCATGTACTTATTATATCTTTGGAGATATATCTATTAAAATATTTTGTTCATTAATTATTCAATTGCATATTTTATAATTATTGAAATAGAATTTTATACATATTTTGGATACAAATTCACTATTAGTTATATGAATTGAATATGTTTCTCCAAATTGGGTGTTATTTCTTTCTTTAATCTAGGAATATAAGTGCCTAAATTTGTTTCTCTTAACTGTTTTTAATTCATTCTTTTTAATTATATACAATACCAGGATACACCCTGACATTATCAAAAACATGGAACTGAACCGGCTCCAATTCAATTCTCAGCACTTTCTCTTTATCCACTCCCCCTCCCCTCCCTCCACTCCACTGATCTCACTTCAGTGTATTTGCAGTTTACGTTTTAAAAAATTAATGTCCTAATTTTGATACTGTGCAATTTATTGATGTTATTTTGGTGTTGTATCTAAGGCACCACTGCCTAATTGAAATTCATGAAGGTTTACTCCTATGTTTTCTTTCATAAATTTTATAGTTTTAGTATCCATAGTCCTATTATCATTTTGAGTTAATTTTTTATGGTACATGATATTAATTGAGGTTTCTTTCTTTTGTTCATTCATTCTATATTTTTGCAAAGGATATTTAAATGTTCTAGAACATTTTTTTAAAATACACTGTCATTGCTCAGCTGACCTGCTTTTGAATATTTGTCAAAAATCAATTGACTAAGGCTGGGGCTGTAGCTCAGTGGTAGAGTGCTTGCCTAGCATGTGTGAGGCACTGAGTTTGATCCTCAGCACCACATATAAATAATGTGAATAAAATAAATACCTATCAACAACTAAAAATATTTAAAAAATCAATTGACTACATATAAGTAAGTTAATTTCCATACTTTATTTCTTATGTTTTTATAGCATATAGAAATAAAATTGTTTTTTATTGTTTCTATATCTTGCAAACTTGCTGAACTAACATTAGTTCTTGAATTAATTTTATAAAACATACAGGTCTTTTACCATGATCACCCTGTGATATGAGAATACATACAACCTGACTTTATTCTGTCAAATCTGAATGTCTTTAATGTCTTTTTCTTGCCTCATGGTACTGGCTAGAACACTTAGTACAATGCTGAACAGAAATGGTATAAGTTAGGCACACTTGTTTTGTTCTTCATCTTGAAGAAAAACATTCAGTCTTTCACCAATAACTGTGATGGATACTAGTTATAGGTTTTCCATACATTACCTTTATCATATTGAAGAAATTCCTTTTATTCCTCATTTTGTTGAGAGCCTTTTGTCAGAAATAGATGTTAGTTTTGACACATATTTCCTTCATGAACTCAGATGATAATTTTTCAGTCTGTTCATATGGTAAATTACACTGATTGATTTTGAATATTAAACAAACTTGGCATTGGTGGAATAAACTTCACTGATCTATGATATATTATTTGTTTTAAATATTGGTTGATGAGATTTACTAAAATATTATTAACAATTTTTGTATTTATATTCAAGAGATTATTGACTGAAGTATTCTATTCTTGTAATTTTTATGGTTTTGTTTTAAGTTAATGGTGGCCTCATAGAATGATTTGGCAGATACGTTTACTACATAATTTCCGTGGAAGACATTTTGTAGAATTGGTATTATTTTCTTCTTAAATATTTAATAAAATTTACCAGTAAATCCATATGAAGTCTAGGATTTCATATGGATTATCAAATTTTTAACTGTAAATAAAATTTACCAGTAAATCCATATGAAGTCTAAGATTTCATATGGATTATCAAATTTTTGATAACTTGTAACTTATCAAAATTTTAACTGTAAGCCGGGCGTGGTGGCTCACACTTGTAATCCCAGCACTTTGGGAGGCTGAGACAGGAGAATTGCAAGTTCAAAGCCAGCCTCAGCAACGGCGAGGCACTAAGCAACTCAGTGAAACCCTGTCTCTACATAAAACACAAAATAGGGCTGCAGATGTGCCTCAGTGGTCGAGTGCCCCTGAGTTCAATCCTCAGTACCAAAAAAAAAAATTTAACTGTAAACTAAATTGTAAAAAATTAAAAACTTAGATAAAATGGATGAATTCCTTGAAAGACACAAGCTAAACATCACTCGTGACAAAATAGAAAACCTATACAGCCTCATATTTAAGTTTTTAAATTTCTCGTCATAAAGTTCTTCATGGTATTTATTTTCTTACTATTATTTTAATATATATAAAATCTAGTATAACATCACCCCTCTCATTACTAATATTAATATTTTGTGTCCTTTATTTTTTTCTCATTATTTTGGTTAGATGTTCACCTATTTTGTTCATCTCAATAAAACTGATTTTAATTTCATTGTTTCTATTTCCTTGATTTTTTTATATTATTTATTATTTTTTTTCTCTTGGGTTGACTTTGGTCTTATGTTTTAGTTTAAAGAGGAAGGTGATGTGATTGACTTGAGAACTTCCTTTTCTAATATGCATGTTTATTGCTATAAATTTTTCTCTGTATATTTATTTTTTATTTTATAGGATACTGATATTTTATACAAATATTGCTTTGCCATGAGCTAAAGATCTAAAATGTGCTTCTCAAACTGAATGTGTGTAGTTATGTTCCAAAAGGAACAGCAATTCATAGGCTGAATATTAGAAATATGATTAAACTTCAATTTTATTAGTGATGATTTAAAACACTGCTTAAAATTATAATAAACTGGCATATAATGGTACAGAATGAAATGTTTCTAATGAATTTTTATAAGATAAAACTTGATTTCAAGAAATTTCATGCTGATCAGAAACCACCTTACTCTAATTCATCTAGACTCTTTGGAGGTTCAGTTACTTTCTACTTTATTACCAGAAATATTTTATCAGTATTTTGTGATAAACACTGAATTATAAGTTATAATAGAGGCATACACAGAGATGCAGAATAACCATGTGTTGAACAACTGGGGAAGACTTCACAGGTTGTTAACATGTTATGTGTATCAAAGGATTAACAGGAGCTCTTGGAAGGTAAGAGGGTGAGAGGTATGGTGATATAGAAGGGCACTTTGTTGGAAGAACTTTCAGAGAGACTTTTCACTCCATCATGAGATCACAAAAACCTGTGGGCAGATAAGGCTAATATAGGGTTGGACCAATAAGGCAGAATACTCCTTGATTAAAGCATCAAAATATGGACGGTACAACACAACCCACAGGAGGACATGTGAGTATCATTTTAATAAGTCATTGTTAAAATCCTTAAACTTGTCCCTCAGAATTAATACATGGCTAATTATTTGTGAAGTATCAGATCATTTCTGACTTTGGATAGTGCTCAATTTGGGTGAAGTAGTCCTAACTAAAAAAAATGCAGAATAGAAAAAGTAATAAAAATAGTTGCAAATGTTATGTTTGCACTTTAAAACAAAACATTGATATCCATTCAGAGAGTTTGGTATGCTGTACATTTTGTAAAAGATTGTCTGAACTCAAGGTTGGTGTATTGTATGTATACTTTCCTTTTTAAAAGATTGCCAGAATTTACTCTCACACATGCTAGGGGAAAAAAGACAATATTTATATATGGTAACAGTCAAGTGCATTCAAAAGATAGGTGGCTGATGAGATCACTTTCTTCAACCTTGAACGAACATGAGAAATAATGAAAAAAGTCAAGCCTTATAATATATGCTGATTTCTTTGCTAAGAAGGGAGTGACTATTTAAGGTTAATTTTTTAATGTGTTACAAATGTAGGGCTAAGAAATAAAAGCACAGAATGGGAATAGTGAGTGATCCACCAGGCAGTCTCAAAAATATTATTTTCCAGATTTACAAATAAGTTTTATGGAAAATGGAAGAGATCCAATCCTCCCCCTACTCCAAGGCTTTAATGGAAAGTTTAGCAATTGCAATTTGATGTAATAGATGCTGTTTTAATGGATTATGGTCTATGAAGTTTCTAAAGTTTCAGCAGCTATATAAAATTAAAAGGTTCAGCAGTGAAACATTCCTTTTATTTCTTTTTGTTCCAGTGGCTGAATATAGAAAAAAAGTTTTTGGGTTTACTACAATGTCTTAGTCTGCTCTGCTAGGATTAGATGTTGCTGTGTCAGAACAGCTTTGAGTTTCCTTCCCGAGGTCTCCTTTGGGACATGTATTCAAATCATCTCTATGCATTGCAAATTATCCAGCAATGTCAAGAAGTGACACTGATGTGATTCCTATTCTAGAATATGCACTGCTTAAATTTATTGTGGCAGGAAATTCTATGTGAAAGATATATTTTGATAGGTGAAGGCTGTGAGAGACTCAGTGATAAATTTCCAGTGTTCTAAAAATGACCTCCAACCTGCTTAACTAACAAAATTCTTCCTATGTTGCTAGAACCTGAGGCTTTAGGTAAACAATTCCATATTCTCATTGGAAAAAAAGTCAAAATAGAATTAAAATAAAATAAATAATTAAATGCACAAATTTCTGAGATAGGTTGGCAAGTCACTGTAACAGCAGATAAGGAAGACTTCAGATTCAGGATGAATATTGTCCATCTGAGTTTGTCACTCTGGATTTTCTCTTGCTTTATATTTGGGGCTCTGAAAGAGTAAGTATATGGTAGTTGATGATCAATGATTTGTCTGGAGACTTAGAATCTAAGCTGAGGAATTTTTTAAGCAAATTATTACTGAAATTTTCTTTCAGAAATAAATGAATTCCTTTCTCTGTTATATGCTTTGGTTTACTTTGTGTTGTGCATTGTTATTTTGAAGGGAAAATGTCCTATTGGTGTGGAGTTTCTTTTGCTGTGCTATATTATGAAGTTTGAAGAAGGGGTTTATTACTTTTTCTAGAGCACAATAAAGTTATACTATCTTGCTTCTACCTGCAAAATAACAGAAAAAATATTGCACATACACATTCAGGCTCTGAGAGTCAGCCAGATCTTAACAAGAAATATATGCCCATCAAGACAACCCATTGGTTTTTCCAAGACAAGAAGATTCACTCTCCACCTCTTTTGAAGGGAGAAAAGAAAATAATTCATTTGGTCAGTTTTGCACAGAAAGGAGAAAACTTTCTGCAAACCCAATCATTTCAGCATGAGAAATGACTTGTTATGTATGGATGACAAATGTCAAATTTGGAAGAAACTGAATAGAACATTAAGGTCCCTGGAACTAGTATTTTAGCAAATTGTACAGGTGTAGGGGTAAAAGGAGGTGGGCAAAAAAAAAAAAAAAACACAAGAAAACAGAAGCAACAATGTGAGAATATACATGAAAGGTCATGTAGAAATTCTACTAAATTATAGGGATACAAAATAGAGAAATGGTTGTTGTGGGGCAAGTTAGTGATATGGGCATCATCCATCATTATGGATTCATGGGAATTGGTTTAATGATCCATTAAAAATGGACTTATGATTTAGAAAGTGACCTTATTTGCATTTGTAAAAAAAACGTGCATAATAAATTATGGAGCAAGGGCATAAGGACCTCCATCATACAAATAGAGGTGATGTCCTTCCTTGTTCTTTTTTTTTTTTTTTGGCCAAATTCAATTTAGGTTAAGAAAAGGGAATTAAGTTAGATAATGAGAGATAATTGTAATGGGTCTTGGAAATCATTTTAAAACTTTCTTAGCGATAGCTTTAAGGAGAGCAACATGGAACAGTGAAAAAAATAAAAATCTAAATTAATTTCCCCTTTGCCACTAACTAGCTAACCTTCTCTATGCTAACTTCCATCTGTGAAAAGAGAGCTTCTAAAGTGATTTTAAAGTTCCCTTTCTATTGCCATCCACAGATATGCATTGACTACCTGCCAATCTTGGAACCAAATTGTCTGAACTTGAACCTTGCTTGAAATTCATAAGTTGTGAGACCCTGAGTCAAGTCTAGCCTTCTGTGCTCCAGTTTTTCTCATCTATAACAGTAACTACATGATAGAGTTGTTATTCTGAATATTAAATGATTTAATCTATATAAAGTGTTCACAGTAAGTTTCTTTAAAAAAAATTTTTTTTAGTTGTAGCCAGGCGCAGTGGTGCACACCTGTAATCCCTGCAATTTGGGAGGCTGAGACAGGAGAATTGTGAGTTCAAAGGCAGCCTCAGCAATGGCGAGGCACTAAGCAACTCAGTGAGGCTCTGTCTCTACATAAAACACAAAATAGGGATGGGGATGTGGCTCAGTGGTCGAGTGCCCCTGAGTTCAATCCCCAGTACCAAAAACAAATTTGTTTTAGTTGTTAATGGACCTTTATTTTATTCACTTATTTATATGTGGTGCTGAGGATCAAACCTAGTGCCTCACACATTCAAGGCAAGCACTCTGCCACTGAGCCACAATCCCCAACCCCCACAATAAGTTTCCAACAGTATTTTTTATTAAAATTTAGTTAATGATATTAATAAATTGAACAATATGTTAAGTGTTGGGGGGAAATAGATAGGAGATCAAGGAATTCAGAGTGTAAGAGAAGTCAGAAAGACAAAGGGGGATAGGACTAAACCCACCGAAAGGTTCAGAGAAGGCTTCAAAGAGGAGATTAAATTTTGAAACAAGAATTAAAGGTTACGAATTTTACCAGTGGGGAAGATTAAAAGATGTCCTAAGTTGAGGGGTCAGAATGAGAAGACATACATAAACAAGTCAATGAATGGTAGAAGTTCTAAGGAATATGGCAAACTACACAAGAGAAAGGATTTGATTATCTAACTGATTAATTAGTCTCTGTCCAACATAGAATATCTCTATGGAACAGTTCTTATATGCAATACTGTCTGGTAACTCTCTTATTTGCCCAGGGACAAACTGATTTCTGATCTGTTCTAAAGAGTTTGTTCAATGTGGTTAAGGTTAGAAGAGAAAAAGCCTGACAACTTCTATATAAATTTCCATTTCCTACCCTATGTTCCTTTGGAGAAGATAAACATTTGGAGTGTAATGGTCAATCCTTCACAAACACCCTTGCAGCTGGAATTCCTGATGTCCTCCACCATACCCAGTACCTTGATTAGTCCAACCTAGTCAGCTCTTTCTAGGTAAAAAAGTGCTTTGATTTTTTTTTCAATTTTACTCAGATATTATTGACAAAATTATATATATTCAAGGTGTACAAAAGTTATATGTTTATCACCTCACATAGTTACTTTTTTTAAAAATGTTTATTTTTTAGTTGTAGGTGACAGAATATCTTTATTTTATTTTTATGTGGTGCTGAGGATCGAACTCAGTGCCTTATGCGTGCTAGGCGAGCACGCTACCACTGCACCATAATCCTAGCCCCACATAGTTACCTTTTAATGAGTAGTGAGATTAAGATCTATTCTCTTAGAAAATTTGAAGTATAAAATGCATTATTAATAACTTTTGTCACTGTGCTGTACATTAGATGTCCAGAACTTATTTATCTTATAACTGTAAGATTGTACTCTTTGATCAACATATCTCTATTTCCCCACTTATGGACCCCTGGTAACATTCTTATAATCTTTGCTTCTATAATTTCACCTGTTTTAGATTCTACACGTAAGTGAGATCATGTGGAATTTGTTTTTAAGTGTCTGGCTTATTCACTTAACAAAGTTTTATCCTCCAAGTCTGGCCAAGTTGTCACAAATTAGAAGTGCCTTGATATTAATAGTCTCTACCCACCAGCTGATGTGGGTCAGAATTTGTCTCTTATCTATATGACTTAATGTCTTTGCTTAGCACTACAATTTCCCTAGACAAGTCATATTTTTTTCCTCGTGCCCTATCATATAAATGGATCAAGTTTACTGAGGATAAGATAATATGTCAGAATCACAGAAATACTGTGCATCATCTTTTTCTTATGTGCTATTTAGCTTCTATGAGTTTCCATTTATATCAGACCATTTCTGATAACAAATCTTACCCAATTTTCCCATATTCCTATGCCTGATACACACTCATATGAACCAAATTTTTTCCTGAGTCCTGATGCCATCAAGTTGCAGATGCCCTCACCATCTCCAACGACAATATGCTAAAATTCCAAATGGCTATTTGACTCAGATCATCTGAATTAAGGTTGAAGAAGAGCTAAAGATAGATTAGTCTTTTTTCCTGTGAAATGTTAAACAAATAGACATAAATCGTATTAAGTGGGATTATATAGAACAATCATCATTAGAAAGAGTTAAATGAAATAAGGATTATGACTTGTATCTACCAAAATCCCAGCAGGTTTTTCAATGCTTTGTTGTACATTATCTGTTAATATGACATTTGCCAAAGAAATCGGATAAAATACAACACGGTTATTCAGTCACATTCTGAAGGATCAGAAACAAGACTTAAGCAAAACACATCAGCAGATGTTTATAGATGCATTTCACATGTGATTAAGATTAAAGCAACTATTACTTTGCTACACGCATGCACACACACACACACACACACACACACACATTCATCTTGCTTGTCCTGTTCTCTGGCCCTGCTGGAATCATAGATCTTGGAAAAAATAATGATAATATAGAGTTAGTAAGCAAATATTTAAGTTGATGATACTGTACTTTCACATAAATGTTATGTGTAAAACACGAGACCTTCTTCACCAATACCTCCTTAAAACCCACTATCTCCTAGATTTACTGTGCCATATTTGGCATGTTTTACAGAGTGTGTATGTGATCATGAGTATTTAATTTATAAAATTAGTAGTGATGTGCTGGCCTTGAAAAATAACTACTATTGTTGCATAGTAACCCAAGTCTGTAATTTTAATGACCACTGTGTAGCAATAAATTGTATTAAGCATATAGACCTTTTACTTGCTTGTTCTAGCTAAAAATATTATTTAGGATCTGCCATAGTTTCTCTTCACTCTCTTGTGGTTACTTTGTTACTGCTGTAAATTAATTAAAATTTGCAAATAAAATATGGTTTTGAGTCATAGTTATAGCAATACAACTTATTATGTACCTAAAGCATTATCCTTTTTATTTTTTAAATTGATTTATTATTCTAATTAAGTATACATGACAGCAAAATGCATTTTGATTCATTGTACAGAAAAGCAGCAAGCACAACTTTTTATTTTTCTGGTTGTACATGATATAGTGTTACACCATATGTGCAATTATACATGTACCTAGGGTAATGATGTCCATCTCGTTCCACCATCTTTTCTGCCCCCAAGACCCCTCCCTTCCCCTCCTTCCTCTTTGCCCAATCAAAATGCCTCCATTCTTCCCATCCATCCCCATTATGGATCAGCATCCACTTATCAGAGAGAACATTCGGCCTTTGGTGTTTTGGGATTGGCTTACTTTGCTTAGTATGATATTCTCCAACTCCATCCATTTACCTGCAAATGCCATGATTTTATTCACTTTTAATGCTGAGTAATATTCCATTGTGTATATATACCACAGTTACTTTATCCATTCATCTATTGAAGGGCATCTAGGTTGCTTCTACAGTTTAGCAATTGTGAATTGTGCTGCTATAAACATTCAAGTGGAAGCATTACTGTAGTATGCTGTTTTTAAGTCTTTAGGGTATAGACTGAGGAGTGGAATAGCTGGGTCAAATGATGGTTCCATTCCAAGTTTTCTAAGGAATCTCCATACTGCTTTCTAGATTGGTTGCACCAATTTGCAATCCCACAAGCAGTGGATGAGTGTGACTTTTCCCACACATCCTCGTCAACACTTACTGATGCTTGTATTCTTGATAATTGCCATTATGACTGGTGTGAGATGAAATCTTAGAGTAGTTTTGATTTGCATTTCTCTGATTCCTAGAGACGTTGAACATTTTTTCATATATTTGTTGATCAATTTTATTTCTTCTTCTGAAAAGTGTCTCTTCAGATCCTTAGCTGATTTATTGATTGGGTTGTTTATTTTTTCGTGTAAAGCTTTTTGAGTTCTTTATATATCCTGGAGATCAGTGCTCTATCTGACATGTGTGTGGCAAATTTACTCCCAAAAGGTAGGCTCTCTCTCCACCTCATTTATTGTCTTTTTTGCTGAAAAGAAGCTTTTTAGTTTGAATCCATCCCATTTATTGATTCTTGCTTTTATTTCTTGCATTTTAGGAGTCTTGTTAAGGAAGTTGGGGCCTAATCCAACATGATGAAGATTTGGGCCTACTTTATCTTCTATTAGGTGTAGGATCTCTGGTCTAGTTCCTAGGTTCTTGATCCACTTTTGAGTTGAGTTTTGTGCATGCTGAGAAATAGGAGTTTAGCTTCATTTTGCTGCACATGGATTTCCAGTTTTCCCAGCACCATTTGTTGAAGAGGCTATCTTTTCTCCAATGTATGTTTTTGGTATCTTTGTCTACTGTGAGATGACTGTGTTTATGTGGATTAGTCTCTGTGTCTTCTATTCTGAACCACTGGTCTACATGTCTATTTTGGTGCCAATACCATGCCGGTTTTGTTACTATAGTTTGGTATTCTGATGCCTCCTGTTTCACTCTTGCTAAGGATTGCTTTGGCTATTCTGGGTCTCTTATATTTCCAAATGAATTTTATGATGGCTTTTTCTTTTAATATATGGAAGGTTGCACAGATGAAGATTGATGTGTGATTGCAAACTCAGCCTTATCTGACTTCAAATAATATCCTTCTTTATTGCTTTCAGATTCTATATTCTTTTTTTTTTTCAGATTCCGTATTCTCAGACTTGGACATATGGATTGATAGAAAAGAACCTCTCAAAGAAAAACAGTCACACAGACTCATATAAACACACACACACACACACACACACACACACACACACATATGCATAGTCACCAACATATGCCTTAGTTACTCATGTAGCTATTTGAAGGATGTCAAGATGCTTGAAATTCTTAAACATCTGGCACTGAAACCAACAAGAAATGAAGATGGATGAGAAAAACTACATTTTAGATCACTGAGTGGGTTTATGTTGCCCCCACAGCAGTGTGTACTCTTTAATTTGGTTGACTGTTTTTCTATTTCCAAAGCTAAAGAACAGTTGGTGCATATTTGCCTAACTTTGGCTTCTCATGAAGAATTAATAATTTCTACCAGCATCTGTCAGTTGAAATCAAGTTTTATTCCTACTTAGTGTGGGAACCTAAGACATCAAACATTTAGGGAACATGGACACAAAAGTACAAGGAAATATTAAATACATATTATATTGGGAAAAAATAGCATCCCAGTAAGAAATGAAACACAGGAGACTTCAACAATTTCTCCCTAAAGGAGTTACATATTCCTAAAATGCAGTTGAACTCATGAGACTGTCCCTTTTCTCTGAAATAAACATCACTTTGGACAGAATAGAGGTACTCTGCTAATGAAGGCTGCATTAAGTGAATTTCTGTTAATTGAATCTTATTTGCTCACAGATATTCAAATAAAACTAATTATTTGTTATGTGCCAGGTGTGGTGGCACACACATGTCATCCTAGCAAATCAGGAGGGTAAATCAGGAGGATTGCAAGTTTGAAGCTCAACTCATCAATTTAGAAAGACTCTGTCTTGAAACACAAAAATTTAGAAAAGAGCTGGGGATGTAGCTCAGTGGTAAAGTACCCTTGAGTTAAATCCTGGTGCCCTCCTCAAATAAAAACTATTTATTGATCTGAAGCCAGCAAATGTAATGTGTATTTGTTTGTTTGTGTATGCATATGTGTATATGTTGTCTCAATAAATTGTAAAAAATAAATCTTAGTTTAAGGAAATGTAAAGCATGCCAGTTATCCCAGCTACTTGGGAGGCTGAGGCAGGAAGATTGCAAGTTTAAGGTCAGCCTCAGCAACTTATTGAGACCCTGTCTGAAAATAGGAAGTAAAAAGGTCTTGGGATACACCTCACGGATGGCATACTCCTGGATTCTGTCCCCAGTGCCAAAAAGAAAGAAAGAAAAAAACTAAGTATTTCTTAAAGAATATTTGATTTACCAACATATCCTCACCTTCTTTTCCCCAGATTATTTGAATTCCTGTGTTGCTTGACCTTCAATATAGTTTGTGGAGGATTCCCTCATCTAGAGGCACACACACTGTCTCCTAAAGTCTAATGACAACATTCACCTTCAAAAATAGATTTTCACTTCAATTATGACCGCCATTTTGTTGTAGAGTTCATATTTACATTTAATAACTAAGAATACTCCTTTTCATGGTCACAAGTCCAAAGTAAAGAATACGTTTATTTTCAATAAGTGATCTAATACTTTCCAGCTTTCTTCCTCAGAATTAGGTTGCATAAACACAAAATTATAACAAACAAAGAAATGCACATATGAGGTGAATTGGAGGCTTTGGTTCTCTGTAGAGGGACTTTGTATAAAATAAAAACATAATGCCCTGTGGAAGCAGATATCTACTCCTTTGAATATATAAGACTGGCTCTATCTTACATATCAGTAGTTAAGTTCTTTTGCCAAATTGTGCTTGATTGTTCAAAGGTGGAGAAAGATATGAAGAACAATTTAAATTCATGTCTGAATACTACTTGTTAATATTTTTATATAATGAAAAATTAGTTGGTCTCACAGGCCTTTAAAACTGAAATGAAACTTTGAAATCAGTTTATTTTTTAAAATATTATAGCTGAAGAAAATAAAAGCTGGAAAAGATCAATGATATGACCAAGGCCACATAGCTAATCAGTGATAGAACCAGCATGTAAATTTCAGGTGGCATTATGCAAACCAGAGAATTCACTGATAGACTAAATTTCAACTTGCATTTGAAATATCAAGTATACTTGCAGATTGGGAAGATGTTCCAATCACAGAAAGTTCACACTGTTGGCTTTATTTTAAGAAAAATTCCATGGGCCAGAGGGCACTGAGATTTATTCTATATTGTGCTCAGGGAGAACGAATTAGGTTGCAGTAGCAGTGATTTAAGTGGTAGGTTTTCATTTCACAGTTGATCACAGCAAAGACAGAGACCATTTGGTGTCTTTTTCAATGTCTGCCAAAAGTTACTTCATGTCTCAAATACTGATTCTTTCATTGATATGCAGACAGAACTTAGCCCCCAAGGAAGCCTGTGGAATTGGTTGAATGCCAGAGCTGGCTTATTTCTTTGGTAAAATTGAACTCTTATACTTTTAAATAGCATTTGATTTAATTTTATTTCTAAAATCAGTTCGTTCTTAATAGATGAACTGATAGAGCTTGGGTTTTATTTAATTCTATTGCTATACTCTATATAACCTTTTAAAAATTATTTGGCATTTAAATACTTAATCTTGAAGGCTAATTTAGGAAATAAATCTAAAATCGCCTAGAATTAGTGAACTGAGAAGGTTTTTAGATGGGATGGAATGTAAGAAAAATAGTGTTATGAAAGATTTGTCCTTATACTTCCCTCGTTTCTAATCTCAAGCATGAAAATATCAGTAAAAGTCAGTCTGGACAAAATCTCCACTAAAACCTTAGACTTGGCTCTCTCTCCTTCTCCCTCTCTCTCTTTCCCCCTTTTTCTCTCTTGCTTTCTCTCTCTCTTTTTAGTTCCTCTCCAAAATATGTAAATAGGTATAATTGAAAGTATGCTGGTATCAAGAATTTCAGAGGCACAATACCTAGGGGCATAAACAAAATGTTCATTCATCTTGAGAGTATGCCCATTCTGGTATAGTTTAGACATTGAATTTTTGTGATGCTTTTTGATAAATACCTCTGAAGACAAGAATTTTCCAAATTCATTTAAAAATCATTCCATAATGATAAACTTGAATCAAATGATATGACATGACAGCTCAGTTGAAGCCTATATATAATGTTTCCTGAACCAAAATGTACTGGAGCATCTATGGATTTTCTAATGTGGGCTTCATCAGGTTTAAAATAAGGTAATTTATACTTTCAC
Source organism: Xerus rutilus (assembly GCA_028644305.1). Classification (NCBI taxonomy): domain Eukaryota; kingdom Metazoa; phylum Chordata; class Mammalia; order Rodentia; family Sciuridae; genus Xerus; species Xerus rutilus. Next base: position 26,479,646 of record CM053417.1, read on the forward strand.
AACTGATTTTTAAAATGAAACAAAAATAGAGGACAGACTGAGAATACAAAAAATCATCTATATCATTCATATTGTGTTGAGTATCAGATTACTTCTAAACCCCTTTTATCATCAGCCTATCCTGTTATGCAACTAAGGTTTCAGAACAGTACAGTGATCACATACAAAAGGTACACTTTGAATCCCCACCACCCCTATGCAATGATTTGATAACTGGTTCCCATTCCCAAGAAGTCAGTGGGGAGCCTAGAAAGTATTAGTATGTATATTAACAAATGCTGAAAGTGACTTATGTAAATACACAGAGATTAACTTCACATCAAAGAGGGCATAAAGTTGAAATTTACTTGATTTAGGGAGAAACCTAGGCTAAGAAAAATGATATTGAATTGGGCTTAAAGATCTAAAAACAACACTATCCAGTACTAATATTTCCCCCAGTCTTTCTGTTCATATTGAAGCATTTAGTTTACCACAAAGAGTATGTATTTGTCAAAACAACCTTGAGAACATTTTTTTTTGCTCTGTCCAGCCTTTGAGGGTAAAGAGAAAGGCTCATGCAACAATCTAGATTTGTTATAACATAAAATAGATCACCTTAAATATTGAAATGTTCAAGGTTTATGACATCCCTCTGATTTTTTCTAAAGAAGTTACTGGTACAGAAACATCCTTATAGAAGTTTATAATACCATCAATCTTAATCATAAGCCTTTGTATTCTATTGAAGCTAATCTTAAAGAATATACTTCCTATAAAACAACTGCAATGCACTTTGGGTATGGATGTTTAATGTTTGATAGTAGAGATTTCAGGAAATCTCAGCTGTCATGTGAGGTGACTCAATGTGTTTCAGCGAAGAAAAAAAGAAAATGTAGAAGATTTGAAAAGAGGTAGTGATGACATAGATGACTACATTTAATGCAAAATGCAATTATAGCACCCATTCATTTGAGGATAATTTTAATTCAAATGCTTCCTTCGAAAGTGTCTACACCTCTGTCCCTCTTGTGAATCCAGCTTGGGACTTATTGAATCTCAGCTCAGGTTTTTTTTTTTTGTATTTTCTAACATGTAAGCACTCAACAAATATTTCCTCACCTAAAGTACAGTTTAAGAAAAATTTCAGACAATTTTGTTTGTGAAATGAATGGGATTTTAGGAATTTAATTTCTGTGCAGAAATCAAATATGTTGATGCATTTATATCTGCACAGTGTTTGCAAATAACTACATAATCAAACAGAAGAAAATTAACTAGCAAAGTCTTGACAGCTCCAAGGATATGGACATCAACAATATGTTTCAGCACACTGGCAGCACTAACCCATTTGTAAACCATTCCAATCTAAATAGGAGAAAACAATTTAGGATATTAACAATTAGTTTAGAAAGGTATGCCCTGACTTCAAACGAGCAGGAACAAAGACAACCTTTCATACTGAGTAGATAGCTATGATTGAAATAACCCATAGTTGTATTTGTATCATTAGAGATGAATAATTGCTCTCAGAAAGAAAGATTTGACAGAAAATAGACAAACATAAGGGTACTCAGAGCCTATAGGCTTAGACAGTAGACAGGAAAAAATAGTTCATGAACCTAGTTGTATTAGTATAGATCAAGTCTAAGTGTATATATCAAAAACCTAACATATAGTAGCTTAAATATGATAAATATTTATTTTTGTCTCTTGTAAAACAAGTGTTAAGGTTTGATTTTAACGGCTAGTATAGCAATGCCATGGTCATGAGAGAGAGAGAGAAAGAAAGAGAAAGAGAGAGAGAGAAGTTTATCCAACTTTCTTTTTTTTATTTTTGATTTCTGTGCTATCTCCTTCATCGTTATGGTTCAAGATGGCTCTATTGACTCTTCAGTCATCATCTTCAGGTTTTAAGCAGCAGTATGGAGAAAGAAAGTCATGTATCTCTCCCTTATAAAGAAACTTCTGGAAGTCCCATGAAAAAGTTTCACTTACTCCTCTTTGGTTGAAACTTCATCATCATATGCCATCCTCAAGTACCAGGAAGACTGGAAAATACAGTCATTTAGTGTGCACCTCTAAATAGCAAGCTTCTGTTCATACCAATAGAAGGGGAAATATATCATTAGTAGCTGACTAACAATATCTAAGATGCCTACTTTGGAGATAGTAAACAAGTTAAAGAAATATTTCTCAAGCAGGAACCAATCAATTGTTTCATTTTATTATATCCCTGACTCCATCTTTTACTGATCATGAGTACCCATATATATCCAATTAACAATACATCTATTATTGCTTTTCATATTTTCCAGCAAGTGAAACATCACATTATCCAGGTAAAGTTGAATGTATTAAATTTCTATTGTATTCTATTGAATGCATTCAATTCTATTTCCTGTAGGAGAGAGTTTTGAATAAGGTAGGGTGGTGTCTTTACTTGTTGTCAATATAAGCCTTTCTTTTTTTTCTTTTTTTATTTTTCCTGGTGCTGGGGATTGAACCCAGGAGGTTTTGCCACTAAGCTATATCCCCAGCACTTGTTTAATTTTTTTTATTTTGATACAGGGTCTCTTGAAGTTGCTGAGGGTTTCAATAAGTTGCTGAGGCTGGCCTTGAACTTGTGATCCTCCTGTTCAATTCCCCACCCAAGTCGCTGATACTACAGGTATGCACCACTACACAGAGCTAACATAAGCCTTTCTCAACAGATATTTTTACATATGTGGCCATTCTAGAGCATGGTTCCTGAGAATAATATAGCTTATTTACAGACAGTTTCTATTAGACTTTTGTATATTGGGGAAAAACAGATTCTCCAAGTGAGAGAAATGATCATACCAGCTAGAGGAAGGGCAAATGGAGAAAATAGTGAATAATATGGAGCCATTTTTTTCAGAGGGCTGTCTTCTGCTTCTTTTTATATTTTTCCTTCCCTGCTTTTTTCTTTGCCACAACCATTTCACCAGGCTTCTGCAGGGGTTAGCCTTTTCTATTTATTGCTAAAAGAAACAAGAGCAGTGAAGTGTGATACATGAAATATTTGGAAAGGCAGTAAATATTTAATAGATGATATGGTAAATAATGTATATAATTTAGCAAGAAACAATGTAAATATTTCATGGACTGCAGTGCAGCTGTTAGGTTGGAATTAAATCTGTGAGTCTGGAGAAAAGCTGCAGTTCTAAATGTCTTCTTCTCATAAGAGCACTTGCTGCTGTAATGTCTCTAGTCCATAACCTAGGAGGACTTGTTGGCCTTTAAGGTATGCAGTATGTTAACACGGTTCCAAAAATTAAAGCTATTTAGGTCTACTCAGAGAAATCTCTTACCTAGTCCCTTCTAAATTATCCAATCCACCATCTTTTCTATCTTGTTCCTCCTAATCCTCTGTAGGTAACCAATCTATTAAGTTTCTGATGTATCCTTCACATTTCTTTCTTCAAAATTTAGCAGATATATATATATATATATATATATATATTCTGTTATTTTCTCATCTTTGTTTCATAAATGTAGTATACTACAAGTACTCTTTGTAATTTAATATTTTCCTTTAATTTTATGTTTTAGAAGTCATCTCATATCAATTCATACCTTCTTCCTTATTCTTTTTTCTGCAGTTGCCCATACCCTATTGTTTGGTTGCACCATAATTTATTAAACCACCCTCTTATATGGAGACATTTAGGATATTTCCAATATTACGCATTTTTTTAAAAAAATTCTGCAACAAAAGATCTTATTGGAATTTTGTTTGATGAAGGCATATTTTCAGGGAGAATTCCTAGAAGTTGGATTGATAGTGTGAATGATAAATGTATATATTTTTTTTAGATGCAGTTCAATTTCCCTTCATAGGGGTTGCAGGAATTTGTATTCCCACCAGAACATGCTGCTATATGTATGAGTGCTTATTTCTCCACAGCCTCACTAAAAGAATGACCTGTTGTACATTTTTAGAGTAAACATTTTTTGTTTTAGAGGAGTTTAGGATTTTCAGAAAAATGTTGTGAGGATAGTACAGAAAAATTCGGATGTCCTTTACATCCAATTTCCCTCATTATTAATATCTTACATTATGACCCATGTTACAATTAATGAAGCCATGATATATTAACTATTGCCTGTGTTTTATTCAAATGCCATTGATTTTCCCCTAATATCATTTTTCCATTCTAGGATCTCATTCACAATAAAATATGCCATTAAATCATGTTTCCTTAGGTTCTTCCAAACTGTAATGGTTTTTCAGACATTACTTATTTTTTATGAGTATTGGTCAGATATTTTGTAAAATGTCTCTCAATTTGAATTTTTCTGATGTTTTTCTCATCAAGAGTTTGTGGGTATAAGTTTTTGGTAGGAATTTAATAGAAATAAGGTGTCATTTTCATCACATATCAAGAGCACTATTATCAACATGATTTTTGATTATAGATACTGACCTTGATCACCTTGGTGAAGTGCTGTTTGTCAGGTTTCCACACTACAAAGACAGACTTTTCACCTTTTTCTATACTGAATAGTTTGATAGGCGATGTGCATAGTACATGCTGAAATAGGGAATTGTGCTTCACTACATTAAATATGATTTATCTGCATAAATTACTTGGAATTCTACACATTTCTTATATTTTTAAGGTATGATGTTATGTACATTTGTTTTAAACTTTGGATTATATTTCAATAGTACTTTATTTATCTTGCATAAAAATTTTCCACTTTGGGCAATGGGAGCTCCTTCAGTTGGCTCTTTTGTCATTCATGTCCAATAAGCCACTACATAATCTTCATTTCAGTAACTCTTGCTTATTTTTTAATTTAATATTCTCACTACTGCCACCCTAGTGCAAAACCTTCCATAATATGATAGTTTCCAGTAGATTCCTTATGTTGTCTTTCCACTTAAGTCTTATATTTTTGGTAAGGATGCATTAATCTTCTAGAATCTTTTTTTTTAGAGAAAACCATGTTTATTTATTTATTTATTTTAATGTAGTGCTGAGGATTGAACCCAGGGCCTCACACATGCTAGGCAAGTGCTCTACCACTGAGCCACAACCCCAGTCCAATCTTGTAGAATATTAAGGAGGTTATAGTACAATCATTAAGAGATCAAGCAGATTGGATTCAAGTTCAATTTTTGATTTTCACAGCTGTGTGATGCTATACAAGTCACTTTATCTCTCTTAGCTTCCATTTCTTCATATTCTAAATGAGAATAACATTTATTTGCAGGTTGCTTTATTAATTAATAAAGCTTAATTATAACCATTGAGATCCAATTGCCACTAAACCATGCAAATGTCACAAAATGACATTTATAGAAATTTTAAATATTTTTTCTGATTGTAGATTCTTTGGAAGCTCTATTGGGTAAGCACCAATTTCCTTCCTTCAATGAGTTAGGGAGGCCTTGTTCATGTTAAGGCTCAGTCACAGCTTTCATTTATGGATCTTTATCCTAGTCTCTTCCCCATCCCAAAGCTAAGGAAAATGTAAGTTTTTAGTTACAAGGAGGACCAGTTGAAAGAATGAATGCAATTTACCTAAGTTTGTCTCTTCAGTTGGAAAATTTATGATAATGCAGATATCACATTAGTAGTATCATTTTTAACTGTATGGGAACTTAATTAGCTTATTTTGAACAGAAAGATAGGTCAGGGAGAAGAAATTGAAAATAGCATTGCTTCCACATCACAGGCAATTTGAATATATCTTACTATCCATATTTTGGCCTTACAACTCTATAAACACACTAGTTTTATAAGAAACAAACCTGATTTACATCAACTTGAATGCAAAATTCAACAGCACTTATGTATATGTTCCCAAAAGACTGCAGTACTAAGTTACTAAGTTGATTACAAACAGATAAACCATTCAATTGCCCATTGAAATGTTATTCAAAGGATGATAAAATATAGTATCCATGTGTAGATCTCTGTTCTATATCTATTCTACAATTCAGAGGCTGATACTGACTGATCTTCAGGCCATGCATGTCAGGTATTTAAACACAGTAATCAAAATTTTGGGAAACTGTTGACTAGGTTAAACATCTTTAAGTTTTTGTGAAAACATGTTACAAAGACAAGAGGAATTTAAATTTGGTTCTTATGGATGTCAAGTGTGTGTGTATATAATAGCAGCAGTTATATAAGCATAGTGTTTTGAGTCCAAAGGGCATTTTTTTTACAAACAAAACTTAGTAGATAATGTTGAATCCAGCCATGCATGCTACATTTGTTAATGCATACACTAATGTTCAATGGTTTGAAAAAATTTAATGAGACTAGTCTTCTTTCTAGAACATAGTCCTTGAAGCTAGGAATGTAAAGTAGATATTTTCTTTTGTCTGAGTGCAAGTCTCATAAATGAGAATTTCTCCCCTTTGAGAATCTGAATGTGGGCTTTGAGAGTCACCATCTTCTATTCTTGCATCTATCTAAATAATATGTCACTAATATTTCCAAAATACAGGAGGTGTGGGACATTTTAATGCTAGCAAGCAATTTGAATCCAGTAATAAAGGCAAGATCAGGCTATATTCTAAATAAATAAATAAATAAATAAATAAATAAACAAACAAACAAACCCAATAGTAACAGTCATTGACAAATAATAGGAAGTAAATAAAGACACTTTATGACAGAATAATGTGGGGAGAATTATTTAAATGGTCATGAAAGGGTGATGTGCACAGGTGGCATATAGGCCAAAACTGGAATGACAAGGAATCATGCAGATTCCTTGGCAAATATCTTTCAAGGAAGATTATAGAGCAAGCACTAAAACCCTAAGGTTGTTTTCTCTTAGGAACTAAAAAAAGGCATTGTATTTAGGATATGACAAGTGGGAGTGTAAGTGGTACTAAGTAAAACAGAGAGTTTGGGACAAAGTTATTCAGAGTTTGTAGATCAGGATTAAGGTTTTGAATTGTATTCTGAATGCATTCAAAAACCATTAAAACATTTAAGCAGGAAGGTAATATGATTATATCTACATTGTTACATTAAAGATCACTCTAGTTATTTGTTTAGAATGGACTATGTTAGGCTGGTAGGGATGGAGGAAATATGAATAGGATATCACTTTAAAGTCTATTATGGCAATCCATATGAGAGATAAGAAGGCCTGTGATAATAAAATGTGGCAGTAGATATGGAGAAAAATAGATAGATTTAGAGGCATTTTGAGTCTGGGATCACCAGACTTTTCTAATGGGTTAGATGAATGTGCATTTGTGTTTATGAATGCATGTGAAATCTGAGGAAAAAGAAAGAAACAAACAACATAGGTGGATCCACATTTCAGAGCTCTGCAAGTAAATCAATGGTACTCTTTTTTGTCATTGTTGTTAAGACTGGGAGAGGAACAAGTTTGGGGAAATTCAAGAGCTTAATTTTATCATCCTATTTGAAACATCTGTGAAACACATAAGAGATGGTAAAATAATTGGATATAAGTATCTGGAGCCCAAGAAAGCTGTATATGCTGGGCATATATATTTAAGAACTAAATCTCCATATAGTTAGTAAACAGTGTTGTGTAAATTATTAACACAAAGACAGAGAGTAGATAGGGAAGAGAATACAATCTTGAGAAGTGACTATTTTTTGATATTGGGGCTTGGACCCAGAGGAGCTTTACCATTTTTCCAAGCCTTTTATATTTTAATTTTGAGACAGGGTCTCCTGAAGCAGAGGGTCTTGCTAAGTTGTGGAAGCTGGCCTTGAACTTGTGATACTGCAATCTCAGCCTCCTAAGTTGCTAATATTACATTTGTGCATGACTATGCCCAGCAAGAATTGAGTCTTTAAGAAATTCTAATATAGCCGGGCGCGGTGGCTCACGCTTGTAATCCCAGCATTTAGGGAGGCTGAGACAGGAGAATCGCGAGTTCAAAGCCAGCCTCAGCAATGGCGAGGCACTAAGCAACTCAGTGAGACTCTGTCTCTACATAAAACACAAAATAGGGCTGGGGATGTGGCTCAGTGGTCGAGTGCCCCTGAGTTCAATCCCCAGTACCAAAAAAAAAAAAAAAAAAAAAGAAATTCTAATATGATGGAAGTCTTGGGAGAAGGAAGAGATAACAATATAGATTTATAGAGTAACTAGTCAGAATGTATAAAAGGAGGCATCTATGCGGTGGAAACTAAGAGAGGAAAATACTGTAAGAAAGAAGAAATGGCAAACTCTATTAAATGCTGATGAAAGGTTGAGGTAGATGAACCACACAAAGTTCATTACTTGGAGCAACATGACAGTCTCAGTTCTCTTGATAAGAGCATTTTAAGTAAAGTTATGGGGGTGGAAATCAGAAACATGTTGAAGAGTAAATAAGGAATATTTTACAACTACAATGCTCCAATACAAATATGTGAAGAAATCTTTTGTTTTTATATAGTCTTCCTTCATTAAACATTAAAACATATAAATTATAAAAACTGAAATATAAAAGCATAGTTGTGTTTGAAATTAAAATAAATGTCTTTATTACAAGAAATGGAAAGGAGACACAAAGAAGAGAGCGAGGTTGAAGTCATAGACCTATAAGAGATGAGTTCCCATAGGATAATGAAAGAACAAAGTCATACAGCTTCAATACAGTCAAGGTTAAGATTCTATCAGCTTAAGATAGCTTGTTATAACTATGACATATTTTATGTGAAATTCATGGTAACCACAAAGCAAAAACTTAACATAGACACACAAAAGATAAATACTTAATGAAAGAAAGCATACCATTAAAGAAAATATTCCACTCAGAAAGGAATACAGCAAGAAAGAAAAGAATACAGGATCTATAATATATTGAGAAAACAATTAACAAAATGGCAATAGTATATCTTTGCCTATCAGTAGTTATATTTAATGTGCATGGATTAAGTTCTCTACTCAAAATACAGAGTGACTCAATGGTGAAAAATCAAGAACAAGCTATAAACCACTTACTGAAGAATTAATTAACTTTTTTTTCGGGGACTATCAAGGTTGAACTCAATCACTTAGCCACATCCCCAGCCCTATTTTGTGTTTTATTTAGAGACAGGGTCTCACTGACTTAGTGCCTCACTGTTGCTGAGGCTAGTTTTGAACTTGTGATCCTCCTACCTCAACCTCTCGAGCTGCTGGGATTACAGGCATGTGCCACTGCACCTAGTGAATTAAATTTTAAGGAAAAAAATAATTGAAAATAAAAAGAGGGAAAGATATATTCCAAGCAAATGGGAATAAAAGAGACAGGAGTAGCTATACTTATATTGTATAAGATGGAATATAAGTTAAACACAGTAAAGTAAGCTAAAAGTCATTATATAATTATAAAGAAGTTAATTCACCCAGGTGCAGTAGAATGCACCTATAATCCTAGCAACTCAGGAGGCAGAGACAGAAGGATCACAAATTTGAGGCCAATCTCAGCAATTTAGCAAGACCTTAAGCAACTTATTGAGTCCATGTCTCAAAATCAAAAATAAGAAAGACTGGGGATGTGTCTCAATGTTTAAGCATGCCTGTGTTTAATCCCTGATACCAAAAAAAAAAAGGAAAGAAAGAAAGAAAGGAAGGAAGTATATAACAATTGCAAATGCACTAGCCACTCACTACACTTACTATCCATAGGGGACTGTTTCCAGGACATCCCTATAAATACTAAAATCCATGGATGCTCAAGTCTCTTATATAAAATGGAATAATATTTGCATATAAGCTATGCACATCTTTCTGCATGCTTCAAATTATCTTTGTATTACTTAGAATACCTAATACAATGTAAATGCTATGTAGATAGCTGTTATGCTATATTGTTTAGGAAATAAGGACAAGAAAAATGTCCACACACAGTTCCATGCCAGAGTTCCTGCCCACCAGTGGGAGCACAGGCCAAGGCCCAGGACCACCTTCAGGGACCACCTCAGGAGCCCAGCTAAGGGCAGACCTGAGACTGCTAGCCACCAGTCTCAAGGGAACCTAGACCCAGGGGAAGGACTTTCACTGGGGACCCCTGTGTGAGAACTGGCCTAAGTGAGGCCCGAGACTGCCCCCAGATCTGCACCAGAGTTCCAGCCCAATAGTGGGAGCACATTCCAAGGCCCAGTACTGCCTTCAGGGACCTCCACAGGAGCTCAACCAAGGTCAAGCCTGAAATTGCTAACCACCAATCCACAGACCCACAGGGAACCCAGACCTAGGCAAAGGACTGCCTCCAAGGACCTTGGTGGCTGAGGCTCACAACCACCCCCAGTTCAGCACCAGAGCCCCTGCAGATCTTCAGGAGCCCAGGCTCAGGGCTAGACCCACCATCTGAAATCCCTGAGGGAGTCCAGGCCAAGATCAGGCCTAGGATTGCCCTAAAAGGTCTGTGTGAGAGCCCAGGCCCAGGACTGCCCAGGACATAGTGGGGATATACATTGTTGCTCCCTTCCTGTATCCATATTGTACACTGCAGCCATCCTCATAGTTCTTCCCATGTATTAGCTCCTACCTTGGGTCAACAGACAGGGCCTGGAGGCAGCTGATGCCAAAGTGCTGCATCTCTGATCAATCATCCCAAAGACATTGTAGGTCCCACCCTTTTATTCTAATCTCTGAAAGTGTTTGTATCCATCTTGGGCCATTCCTACTGCCATCTTGAGTTACCTCCACTACTGCTCCACCATCTTTAGTGGCAGTAGTGTCCAACTGGGGACACCTGCAGGGGCTAGAAGTGAACTCCAAGGTGAGATACAGGTAATTTGTAGTGTCACTACAAGATTATAGGATAGAAACCACAATACCTCAGATTGGCATTACAATAAAGGAAGATACATAATCAACATGAAAAAAACAAGGGAAGAAAGTGGCCAAAATAAACCAAGATACTACAATAATAGAATCCATTGACAGCACAGTCAATGAAATGTCAGAGAAAGAATTCAGAATATATGTAATTAATATGCTCTGTGAATTAATGAATGACTTAATTGAGCAAATACAAGTAAAAAGATCAATCCAACAAAGAAATAAGAGAGCAAATAAAGGCAACCATCAATCACACCAACAAAGAGATAAGGAAGCAAATACAGGTAGCAAAAATTTACTTTAAGAAAGACCTATATATTATGGAAAGAAAAGCAGAAATTCTTGAAATGAAGGAAAAAATAAACCCAATAAAAAAATCAATAGAAAGCATCACCAGCAGACTTGGAAGACAGAACCTTGGATGATGAAGAGAAAATATACAATCTGGAAAATAAAGTTGACCATACAGTGAAGATGGTAAGAAATCATGAACAGAATGTACAAGAATTATGGGATAGCATCAAAAGACCAAACCTAAGATATATCAAGATAGAAGAAGGCACAGAATTTCAAACCAAAGGAATACACAATCTCTTCAATGAAATAATATCAGAAAATTTCACAAACATGAAAAATGAATTGGAAAATCCAAGAGGTTTACAGGACACCAAATATACAAAATTATAACAGATCTACACCAAGGCATATTATAATGAAAATGCCCAGCATACAGAATAAGGATAGAATTTTAAAGGCCACAAGAGAGAGGAATCAGATTACATATAGGGGAGAACAATTCGGAACTCAGCAGATTTTTCAATCCAGACACTAAAGCCAGGAGATCATGGAACAACATATACCAAGTTCTGAAAGAAAAAGGATGTCAACCAAGAATCTTATATCCAGCAAAACTGAGCTTCAGATTTGATGATGAAATAAAAACCTTCCATGACAAAAAAAAAATTTAAAGGAATTTACAGCAAGAAAGCCTGCATTACATAGCATTCTCAGCAAAATATTCCATGAGGAGGAAATAATAACCAACAAGGAAAATATACAAAGAGAAGAATTACACTAAAAAAAGGCCAATCAAAGGAGAAACCAAGTCAAGGTAAAAAATAAAAATGAACCAAAATGACCAGGATTAAAAATCATATTTCAATAATAACCCTGAATGTGAATGGCCTAAACTTATGAATTAAAAGACATAGACTGACAGACTTGATTAAAGAAACTCAACTATATCTGCCTTCAAGAGACTCATCTCACAGGAAAAGACATCCACAGACTGAAAGTGAAAGGGTGGGAAAAAAAGTATCCCTCACATAGACTGTGTAAACAAGCAGGGGTTTCCATCCTCATATCAGATAAAGTGGACTTCAAACCAAAGTTAGTGAAAAGGGATAAAGAAGGACATTTCATACTTCTTAAGGGAATTATACATCAACAAGACATAACAATCATGAATATCTATGCCCCAAACAATGGAGCTTCTACATATATCAAACAAATCCTTATCAACTACAAGAATCAAACACACCAAACACAATAATACTTGGTGACTTTAACACAGCCCTCTTACCACTGGATAGATCTTCCAAACAAAACGTAATCAAAGGAACCATACAACTCGATAAAACAACAAATAATTTAGACTTAACAGATATATATAGAGTATTCCACCCATCAACTAGCAAATACACTTTTCTTCTCAGCAGCACATGGATCCTTCTCCAAAATAGATCATATGTTATTTCACAAAGCAAGTTTTAACAAATACAAAAAATAGAAATACTACCCTGCAACCTATCTTACCATAAGGGAATACAATTAGAAATCAATGACAGATTAAAAAATAGAAACTACTTCAACACCTGGAAACTAAGTAATATGCTATTGAATGACAAATGTATAACAGAAGAAATCAGGGAAGAAATAAAAAAAATTCTTAGAGGTAAATAAAAACTCTGATACAACATATCAAAATCTCTGGGACACCATGAAGGCAGTGCTAAGAGGAAAGTTCATTGCATTAAGCTCATTCAATAAAACAAGAAAAAGTCAACAAATAAATAACTTGACACTATATCTCAAAGTCTTAGAAAAAGAAGAACAAACCAACACCAAAAGAAGTAGAGGACAGGAAATAATTGAAATCAGGGCTGAAATCAATGAAATTGAAACAAAAGAAACAATTCAAAAAATTGACAAAACAAAGATCTGGTTCATTAAAAAAATAAACCAAATTGAAAAAGCCTTAGCCACCCTAATGAAAAGGAGAGAGAAAACCCAAATTACTAAAATTCATGATGAAATGGAAATATCATGACAGACACTACTGAAATAGAGGATAATTAAAATCTATTTTGAAAATTTATACTCCAGTAAAATAGAAAACCCTGAAGACACTAACAAATTTCAGAGGCATATGACCTACCCAAACTGAACCATTAGGTCATACACAACTTAAACAGATCATTTTCAAGCAAGGAAATATATGATACCATCAAAAGCCTGCCAACCAAGAAAAGCCCAAGACCAGATGGATTCTCAGCTGAGTTCTACAAGACATACAAAGAAGAATTAATACTAATACTCCTCAAATTTTTTCCATGTAATAGAAAAAGAAGGAACACTTCCAAATTTATTCTAAGAGGCAAGTATCACCATGATACCAAAACCAGACAGAGATACATCAAAGAAAGAAAATTTCAGACTGATATCCCTGGTGAACATAGATGTAAAAATTCTCAATTAAATTTTGGCAAATCACATACAAAAACATATTAAAAATAGTGCACCATGAATAAATGGAGTTCATTCCAGTGATGCAAGGTATGTTCAACATATGGAAATCAATTAATGTAATCCATCACATCAATAGACTTACAGATAAGGATCACATGATTTTATCAATTGGTGCAGAGAAAGCACTTGACAAAATACATCACCCTTTTATGTTCAAAAAACTAGAAAACTAGGAATAGTAGGAACATACTTCAACTTTGTAAAAGCTGTCTATGCTAAATCCAAGGACAATATCATCCTAAATGAAGAAAACTTGGAAGTATTCCCTCCAAAATGGGAACAAGAGAGGGATGTCCTCTTTCACCACTGCTATTGAACATAGTCCTTGAAAGACCAGCCAGAGCCAGTAGACAGATGAAAGAAATTAAAGGGATATGAATAAAAAAGAATTCAAGCTATCATTATTTGCTGATGACATGATTCTATACTTAAAGGATTCAAAAAATTATACCAGAAAACTTCTATAATTAATAAATGAATTCAGCAAAGTAGCAGGATATAAAATCAACACCCATAAATCAATTGCATTTCTATACATCAGTGACGAATCCTCTAAAAGAGAAAATAGGAAAACTACCCCAATCATAATAGCCTCAAAAAATACTTGGGATTCAATTTTACAAAAGAGGTGAAAGACTTCTACAATGAAAACTACAGGACATTAAAGAAAAAAATTGTACAAGACCTTAGAAGATGGAAAAATCTCCCATGCTCCTGGATAGGCAGAATCAATATTGTCAAAATGGCCATACTACCCAAAGCACCATATAGATTCATTGTGATTCCAATTAAAATCCCAATGACATTCCTTATAGAAATAGAAAAGGCAATTGTTAAATTCATTTGGAAGAATAAGAGACCCAGAATAGCCAAAGCAATCCTTAGCAAGAAGAGTGAAGCAGGAAGCATCACAATACCAGAACTTAAAATATACTACAAAGCTATAGTAACAAAAACAGCATGGTACTGGCACCAAAATAGACATGTAGACCAATGGTACAGAATAGAAGACACAGAGACAAACTCACTTAAATACAGTTATCTTATACTAGACAAAGGTGCCAAACATGTATGCGGGAGAAAAGATAGCCTCTGCAACAAATGGTGCTGGGAAAACTGGAAATCCATATGCAGTAAAATGAAACTAAATCCTTACCTCTCACCATGCACAAAATTCAACTCAAAATGGATCAAAAACCTGAGAATTAGACCAGAGACTCTATGTCTAATAGAAGAATCAGTAGGCCCAATTCTTCATCATGTTGGATTAGGACCTTACTTCCTTAACAAGTCTCCTATAGCACAAGAAGGAAAATCATGAATCAATAAATGGTATGGATTCAAATTAAAAAGCTTCTTCTCAGCAAAAGAAACAATCAGTGAAGTGAACAGAGAGCCTACATTGTGGGAACAAATCTTTGCCACACACACATCTGATAGAGCACTGATCTCCAGGATATATAAAGAACTCAAAAAACTTAACAGCAAAAAAACAAACAACCCAATCAATAAATGGGCTAAGGAGATGAACAGACACTTCTCAGAAGAAAATATATAATTGATCAACAGACATATGAAAAAATGTTCAACATCTCTAGCAATCAGAGAAATACAAATCAAAACTACTCTAAGATTTCATGTTCATGCCAGTCAGAATGGCAATTATCAAGAATAAAAACAACAATAAGTGTTGGTGAGGTTTCGTGGGAAAAGGCACGCTCATTCATTGCTGGTGGGACTGCAAATTGGTACAACCAATCTGGAAAGTAGTATGGAGATTCCTTAGAAAACCTGGAATGGAACCATCATTTGACCCAGCTATCCCACTCCTCAGTCTATACTCAAAGGACTTAAAAAGAGCATACTATAGTGACGCAGCCACTTGAATGTTTATAGCAGCTCAATTCACAATAGCTAAACTGTGGAAGCAACCTAGATGCCTTTCAATAGATGAATGGATAAAGAAACTGTGGTATATATACACAGTGGAATATTACTCAGCATTAAAAGTGAATAAAATCATGGCATTTGCAAGTAAATGGATGGAGTTGGAGAATATCATGGTAAGCAAAGTAAGCCAATCCCAAAACACCAAAGGCCGAATGTTCTCTCTGATAAGTGGATGCTGATCCATAATGGAGGAGAGAAAACGGGAAGAATGAAGGAAATTTGGTCAAAGAGGAGGGAGTGGGAATTGGGCATGGGAACAGTAAAGATGGTGGGATGATATGATCATCATAGCTGTACCTTCATATATGACTGCATATATGATGTGATTGTATATCACATACAACCAGAGAAATGAAAACTTGTGCTCCATTTGTGTACAGTGAATCCAAATGCATTCTGCTATCATGTATACCTAAGTATAATAAATAAATTTAAAAAAATTCTTCAGCAATGAGAAAATAAAAGAAGATATCATCACTGAATGCTTCTCCTAGGACTGGCCTGGGTGCTGATTTCCTTTATAGAAACCTCAAGACAACATTCACTCCCTGGCAATCCTCTCTTAAGAGCCCACCCCTGCAGGAGCTCTGCTTTCTTTCTATTATTTTTATAAATTCTGACTCTTTATCCTCAATAAAAAATGTCCACACACATTCAGTATAAAATATTTTTTTCAAATATTTTGGATCTGAAATTGATTGAATCCATGGATGTGAAACATATACATATAGATGACTGACTGTACTGTTTTTACTATACATAGACTTATGGTAAAGATTGATTTATAAATTATTCTTCACAAGAGATTCATAATAAATGATAATAAAATAGAACAATTATGACAATATACTATAATAACATTATCATCACTAGCCTTGCACTTTGGGGATGATAATAAGTAAAATAAGGGTTACTTAAATACAGGCACTGCAATAGTGTGACAGTTAATCTCTTTTGGAGATGAATACTAAGTGACTAATGGGATGGTATAGCATGGATATACTGGATAAAGACTAATGGGATGGTATATAGCATGGATATACTGGATAAAGAGATGATTTACATCCCAGGAGGAGTGAAATAGGGCAGAATGAGCTTTTGTTATGCTGCACAGAATTGAGCACAATTTGAAAATTATAAATTATTTTCCCTGTAATTTTCCATTTAATATTTTCATAAGGTGGTTGATTCCAGGTAACTGAAATTGTAGAAAGAAAAAAAAACATATATACTGTAGTTATAAATTTAAAATGACATAACATTATATCAAATAGCTATATATTTCTTCAGAATCTTAGGTTTGGCAACAATTCTTAAGATGAAACACCAAAAGCACAACCAACAACAGAAAACACAAATATATTAGACATAATAGAGTTTTCATTAACATTAGAAAGTTTGTGCATCATAAATATTATGGAGAGGTGAAAAACCTATAGAATAAAATACAATATTTTCAAATTGCACATCAAATAAAAACCTCATATCTAGAATATTGAAAAGTTTTACAATGCAACAATAAAAAGAAAATTTACCCCAATTTAAAAATTAGTAAAGAGCTTCAATAGACATTTCTCCAAAGAAGATATCCAAATGGCAAAAAAGCACATGGAAGATGGCTAACATCATCAGACATCAAAGAAATGCAAATCAAAAGTACAAGATACTATTGCATTTACAAAAACATGGCCACAATATAAAAAAACAATTTTAGTGGAGATTTGAAGAAATTGGTACACTCATCCTTTACTACAAGGAACATAAAATGGTTCAACCACTGTGGAAATCAGTTTGACAGTTCCTTAAACAGTTGAGCATAGTTACAACATGACACAGGTATTTGAATCCTAGTTGCATACAAAAAAGAATTGAAAATAGGCATTAAAACAAAAACATGTATATGAATGTACAAAGCAGAATTATTCATAACAGCTCAAAGGTATAAACAACCTATATGCCCACTGATAGGCGAATATATTAAATGTGCTATATATGTGCAAAGGTCTAGTATTTAGCTATAAAGAAGATTGAAGTACTGATGAATGCTGCAATGTAGATGTACCTCCAAAACTTCATGCAAAGTGAGTGAAGCTACACATGAAAGGTCACATTTAATAATTTCATTTATATGAATTATCTAGAGTATGTATGTAAGTCCATAGATCCAGAAATCAGACTAGTATTTTTTTCAGGGACTTGAGGGTAGAGAATGACTCTTTGATAGGTACAGGATTTCCTTATGGGTGAGAAAAATGTTTTGGAATTAGACAGTGGTGATGCTTATACAACTCTGTGCATACGCTAAATTCTACTGAATTGTACTTTTCAAGATGATTAATTTTACATTAAGAAATTTTACTTCATTTTTTTAAAAGTAGACAGAACTTACAAAAGAAATTGATAAACCCACAATCAAAATAGGATAACACATTTTTTCACTAATAGTAATGATCAAGGAGTCCAAATATTAATAAGGATATAGAATATTTTAAGTACAAGATTAATGAACTGAAACTAATGGATATATATGGCATCAGGCATTGTAAAAGAGGATGTGCATTCTTTTTAAATACACAGGGAACATACATAGAAATTGATGACTTACCAGATCATAATGGAATTTCCAACAAAATTCCAAAATCAAAATGAAGATCATTTTCTATGATAAAAAACACAATTAAGTTATAAACTGACAATAAAAGGACAGTTAAAAGGGAATTAGGAATTGGTTCCAGAGCTGTGGCTCAGTGGCAAAGCGCTTGCCCAGCACATGTGAGGCACTGGGTTCAATCCTCAGCACCACATAAAAATAAACAAATAAAATAAAGGCATTCTGTCCATCTACAACTACAAAAAAAATTTATAATGAAAAAGAAATAAAAGGGAATTAGGAATCTCCATATGTTTGGAAACTTAAAAGCATATTCCCAAACAACTCATAGTTGAAAAGAAAGATGCTTGCAAATGGCAGAATATTGAAAAACAAATAATAGTGAAAATACTCTCTATCAAAACTTGTGGTCAGCTGGGCGTGGTGGCGCAAGCCAGTAATCCCAGAACTTAGGGAGGCTGAGACAGGAGAATTGTGATTTCAAAGCCAGCCTCACCAATGGCGAGGCGCTAAGCAACTCAGTGAGACCCTGTCTCTACATAAAACACAAAATAGGGCTAGGGATGTGGCTCAGTGGTTGAGTGCCCCTTAGTTCAATCTCCAGTACCAAAACAACAACAACAACAACAACAAAAAACTTGTGGTCATCAACTAAAAAGGCGCCTAGAGGTATATTTTTAATGCATTCATTAAACAGAATGAGGAATTAATATATTTTTAATTTAAAGACATCATTCCTTTACTTCTTTGAACATCATAGTGATTTTCAAAGATTCTTTCAGATTATTCTATCATTTTAATTTATTATAGGATGAGTCAATGCTATTTTTGTGTATGTGGGGAGAGATCACTTAGTCATCTTGAAGTATTTTTAAATTTTGGAATTGTAGGCTTTTTTCATAGTCTCTCTCTCTCTCTCTCTCTCTCTCTCTCTCTCTCTCTCTCTCTCTCACTCCCCTTAATTTAAAAGTTTTTCAATTTCTTTCATAGGATTCTAGTCTAGAACCAGATCATATTTATGACATGGGGCTCCTGTCCTATAACATTGTGGAGAGGGCTGAGGCTGTAGCTCAGTGGTAGAGTGCTTGCCTAGCATGCGTGAGGCACTGGGTGATCCTCAGCATCACATAAATATAAACAAATAAAATAAAGGTATAACAAATACAAAGAAAAACTTTGTGGAGATCACAGAGGGTAGTCAAGAAGTTATAAATGCGTCCTTTCACTCCCTAGGCAACTAGTATTTAATAAATAGTAGTCTTAGTCATCAATCCACAGAAATATTTCCAACTTATATTAACAAGCAAGGTATCCCCCAAATGGCCCCTGCATTCCAGCAGGGAGTCTATGGAACTCCTAGGAGCCAAATCACTGTTCCCTCTGCTTTCAAATCAAAAGTCTGAAAGTCCTGAATCGCGCTGATTTGTATTTCTTCTCCACTTATTGTTTTAAAAATGTATCTCGTTTTTGAGGTAAACTATGTAGCTGATTACTTCTTTTTGTAATTTCTCATTGCTTTGGGTTCAACTAGAAAGTGAATGTTCAAAGTATGGATTTTCTATCACTATTCTGTGTTTTACTCAATTTTTACATATATAAGATACATGATGAATGAGCAACAGCGAAAAACTTAAATTTTCTTTGCAAAGAGAGGGGCAGAAAAGTAAAAACAATTACAAAACCCCACTATCTCCATTCATGTATTTATATATATTTATTGAACATTTATTATACACTACATTCTGCATGAGATGTAATAGGTAGCAGAGGATATAACTGACATGCATTCTGCTCTAAAAGAGTTAACAGTTGAAGAAAAGCTAAGACAGAGCTAAATTGATCACATTTTCAGAATTCTTGGTTTCAAAGTGTATGGTTATTGTCCTATGGTGTCCCTAAAAAGAAGAAAGCTTCTCCATATCAACCACCTATGAAAATGTCCCTCTGGTATCGGCCCCTCTGAAGATTTGATGGGATGAAAGTAATTTAAATTATTTAAACATTATTTAGTTGCAGCAAGCAACGTTATCACAGCATAACACATATTTTATTTATATGAAGACACACAACACTTTCCAAATTCATTAAGTGTAAACATTTAGGACACATGTTGGGCACTTGTCTAAAGCTATCAATGGATCTTTTGTAAACTGTAATGAGTAATTGAAATTTTGTAAATTTGAAAAATAAAAATAATACACCTATCACAGAGTAAGCTAAGTGGATTCTGGGACTTAAACTAAAGTAGGCAATTTTCTTTTAAAAAACATATTTGTATTAAAACTGACTTTACCTTTTCATAGTTAAAAATACAAATATCAATTACTTCATAACCTTACAGCACAAAATTAAGATTGTCACTTTCTTTTTTTTAAAATTTTTTTATTACTTATTGGTGAATCTTTATTTTACTTATTTGTATTCAGTGCTGAGAATCGAACCCACTGCCTCACGCATGCTAGGCAAGTGCTCTACCACTGAGCCACAACCCCAGCCCAAGATTATCATTTTCTTATTATAATAGGTATTAGTTCAATAATGTAATACTATTATTTTATCCCAAACAGAGGTGTTTTCTGACCTCCCAACACAGTCTTTGATTTTCTAGATTCAAACTGCTTACATTTAAGTCCTTGCTCTGTCACTTATTAACTGTGATCTTATGCAAGTCACTTAATCCACTTAGGTTTATTTTTTCTCGTCTATAAAAGAGAAATAACATATCATTCTCAGATGGAGACCATGAAGATGGAATGTAAAGTATTTACCATGGTACCAAGAACATAATAAGAGTTCAGTAAATATTATCAGTAATTATTATTGATATTAATTTAAACTCTTTTATGGAAAGATCATTATCTCCTTTTTTCCTCTCAGTCAAATAACAGTATATCAAACAGTATTTTAACAATAGCCTTAACCAAAATTAAATGTTTTAGAATGCATTATCTCACTCAAAAACTACAATCTGTGATGTCAGGCTTCAGCATTTTATCATACTGCTACCGCTTATAATAGAGGGTGAAATCAGCATGATACATTCCAAGAATTTGGAAATCATGTTGCCCCATGAGAGATATGCTATGGTGTCAGAAAATAAAGAGAAAAGTTGGAAAGTCACCTTATAAAAACTTTGGTTTGTAGGACAGAGCAACACTTAATGAAAGGTATTAACAGTAAATATTTGCCTTTTATGGACAGAACATATCAGGCTATGCTAATTCCATGCCATCAAATGTTTTCATCATTCAACTAACTACATATTCTCAAGCAGGTTCTAATTGTACTTTCCCTCACTCATTTGTCTATGTAAATTTCATCAGCCATACTTAATGCTTATATACACATATGGTTCTACTAAAAATTCTGTCTTTATATATAAAGTAATCATGTCAATTTGCTATGCTGCCCCCAGTTTCTTAAGAAATTCATATTATAAATATGGCAAAGTTCTGGGCAATGAGTAAATTGAGTTCATTAGGTTACCTTTTTCTGAAGTTGCCACCTATAACTTTCTCCCTCTTGTTTCTATAATATTCACAGGGTAAAATAGTGTCCCAAAGATATTTTGCTTTTTGAGAACTATAGCTAATTAATGGTATAGTTCAAGGTAGAATCCAGATGACTGTCAATTCTGTGTTATTTGGAGAATGAACCCAAAAATGAACAAATTTAGAAATTATTCTTGCAAGTCCTAACCAAACACCTTCAACTTCTGAAACATAGTTTTGGTTGATTAAATGATTTGATTAAGTACATACAGCATTAATAGGAGATTAAGAATTAAAATACTAGCTGCCTCGCTTTTACACATTGAACTCTTTCTTTTAGATCATGATGTACCACTGCAAAATCCTAGGATGATGCTATCACTAGATACAGTGACTATGGTTTTAAATTCTGTGACTCATTTTAGGGTAATTTGGATGTATATTAGTCTAGTAAAGAAAATTCTTTAACCTGAATATGTTCATGGAGGTGTTAGAAAACTAAAGACATTTTTATAGGGGTCTACTGGAAGGTTTAAAGAAAACTGATTAAAAAATAAAGGGGAATAAGAAAAGGAAATGAAACTGGAAAGAAAGATAAACAGCAGCAAGGTAATAAAATCTAGTAAAAATTATAATTAGACTGGCCTACAGTTACAAATATTAAGTGCTATATCATGCCTGTATATTATTTCACAAGTGCTGGAATAAGGAGAGTTAATTTCTTTTTAAAATTACAATATTCCTATTATTTTTAAACCACTGACAAATGGATTGCAGGAATTATGCATAAGAGAGACAAATTACAAGACTTGTTTGAAGAGACAGAGTGAAATTCAGATGTTTGATTCAAATTCATATAATATAGGCAAGAAATGCTAGAACTGGAGGGTCCTTTTTTGATAGTGGTACAGTTAAAAAACAAGAAATCATTTATCTAAAAAAATTAAACTTATGGAAATTCTTTCAGATGTAAGATATAATTTGAAATAAGATTAACATAATTCCTGAACTACTCCTTTCATAGTATAAGTGATTTTATACTTTTAATAATCTGAGAGCAAAGTTGCTGCACATGTAAAAAGAACGATACATATGTAGTGTTCTCTATTTTTATGACAGATACTACTTCTTGTTCAATGGAAGTACAACTTTATAATCCTTCTCATCCTGGTCTTTGAAGCAGCTGATATCACATGAGGGAACTTGTTCAATTGTTATACTGTGAATTCCTCCAAGGCAAGGACTATGCCTTCAAGTGTATCTCAGTTTAATGACCAAAACATGTGATTCTCAAATCATTACTCAATGAAAGCACTAAGAATAAATATCAGGAAGATTATCCAAATGTTTAAAGTAAACGTTTTCACTTTCTTCATCTTCCATCTCGTTATTCTGTAGATAATATTCTTTTTTCATAAAGAAAACAGCTTAATGGCAATGAAGCTGCATAACTCCCTGCTCCCACATCCATAAATTAGTTTATAGTTGCATCTGCTATTAAATTATTCCTTCCAATCTCAGAACAAGAGGAGATCCTTCTTCTTATTGCCTTTGCTTTTTGTCTTGTTTATCTTTTCCTATCTTGTCCATACTATTAATCTTTTTTTAACCTCAGTTATTTATTCTGTCTTGTGTTTATAATTTCTTCATCTGTATGTGTTCTTGTTCAGAATTTTATAACCATGTTCAGATTCTCCCATTAAAAAGAGAAACCATTAGCCAGGGGGGATGACACACACTTGTAATCCCAGTGGTTCAAGAGGCTGAGATGGGAGGATTGCGAGTTCAAAGCCAGCCTCAGCAATGGCAAGGTGCTAAGCAAATCAGTGAGACCCTGTCTCTAAATAAAATACAATATAGGGCTGGAGAGGTTCCTTAGTTTAATCCCTGGTGAGAGAGAGAGAGAGAGAGAGAGAGAGAGAGGGAGGGGGGGGAGAGAGAGAGAGAGAGAGAGAGAGAGAGAGAGAGAGAGAGAAACATTAAAGCCTCAAATCTTCAAATTTTCCCTAATACTATTATCATTCTAGTTCTTGCTGTCTCATCTCTTCCTCTTAAGCAGGTTCCTCATAAGAATATCCTGCATTAAGATTTATTAAAGTAGTATTAATAAGTAGGTATCAAAAAGTATATAAACCTGTTGAAATGGACATCATTATTTCATGTGTATATGTGAATATGCATCTTTTGAGCAAAAAAGTTCATAGATTTCATCAGATTCCAAGAGTACTCTTTTATTCTTCATCCTAATGCAATCGGGCTTTTACTCATAATCAGATGTCTTCCCCTATCATGCCACTGAAACTCTTGTCATACAGATCATCAGTAACTCTTAATTCACTTACTCCTTTCAATTTTATCTACTTGAGATCTCAGAAGGAAGCATTTTACTCATTCAATGCTTTCATGTTTTTGAAACAATTGCTATTTTTATTTTGAAATAAATGTTCGTCTTGTTTTTCTTCTGATAGCACCTATGGACCTATTTTAGTCAGCTTTTCTTTTTGCTGCTGTGACTAAAAGACCTGACAACAATAGTTTTAGAGTAGGAAAAGTTTATTTAGAGGTTCATAGTTTCAGAAGTCTCAGTTCATAGACAGCTGGCTCCATTTCTCAGGGCTTGAGGTGAAGCAGAACATAATGGCAGAAGAGGATGGTGGAGGGAAGTGGCTCACATAATGATTAGAAAGCTGAGAGAGAGATCTCCACAGGCTAGATACAAATATATACTCCAAAGGTATACCCCACATGCCCCACCTCCTCACTCTAGATGTGTTCAGCCACCACCCAGCCAACCCCATTAACAGATCTACTCACAGATTGGATTAATGTTCTCATGATCCAATCATTTCACCTCTAAGCTTCTTTTCATTGTCTCACACATGAGCTTTTGAGGGACACATCACATCCAAACCATAACAGGACTAACATTCTTCAGGTTAACATTTTTGGTGCTTATTTACACCAAAGCCAACACTTTTTGGGGTACTTCAATTTTGGCGTATTTATATGGCCCATGTCATCATATTGATCATTTCCTATTACTTATAGCCCTACTTAAATTTCATTCTTAAAGAGTGCCATTGATTAGCCCCAACAGTGACCTCAGTTGATTGGATCATGGTTAGTATATGAGTTAAGTTAGGCCAATTAGAACATCTTTTTTTCCCCCTTTTTTGGTACCAGAGATCAAACTAAGGTGCACTTGCCCACTGAGCCACATCCCCAGCCCTATTTTGTATTTTCTTTAGAGACAGGGTCTCACTGAGTTGCTTAGTGCCTCACTTTTGCTGAGAACGGTTTTGAACTCATGATCCTCCTGCCTCAGCCTCCCGAGCTGCTGGGATTACAGGTGTGCACCACTATGCCCGGCCAATCGGAACATGTTGATAATTAGAAGGTTTTTTTTTTAATGTTTTAGTTGTTGATGGACCTTTACTTATTTTTTATTTATTTATATGCAGTGCTGAGAATGGAACTCAGTGCCTCACATAGGCAAGGCAAGTACCCTACCTACCACTGAGCCACAAACACAGCCCAGAAGGTTTTAATGTTATAGCTAACATTATTATAGCTCATAATATATTTAGAGAAAGGTTCAAACATTCCAACTGCCTACTTCATGACTTTCCACATTCAGGTAACAGTATATTAGCAACAATCCAGAAGCTGCCTTTATACCCACTTCCAGTTACTACTCCCTGCCTCTCCAAAAATAAATCACATTTTTAAAATACTCACATTCTATAGATTGGCTTTTGACAATTTTTATCTTTCTATAACT
This sequence comes from Xerus rutilus, assembly GCA_028644305.1. Lineage (NCBI taxonomy): Eukaryota > Metazoa > Chordata > Mammalia > Rodentia > Sciuridae > Xerus > Xerus rutilus. The sequence goes on from CM053417.1 coordinate 26,505,057, forward strand.
ACAATAGATAAATTCTAATCTGTGGTGTTTGCTGTAATTTACTCAATATAATGTTTGATGTTGCATGAAGTTCTGTGTAGTTCAACTTTAATTTTGGTTTAGGCATAGTATCCCAGTATAACACAAGGATGATAAAATATATGCAGTCCACCATTGATGCTGGAATTGTTTCCAGTTTGGAACAATCATGAAAAACATTTCTATATTTCTTCACATCTATAAACATTTCTGTTTTGAACATATTTAGGAGGGTAATTACTGTGCAAAAGGATGAGTACATGTTCAGTTTTAGTACATGTTGCTGAAGACTTTTCAATAGTGAAAGTATTAGTTTTCATTCATACCAGCAAGGAGAGTTTTAGTTGCTCCACATCATTGCTAACATGTTGTATTGTCAGATGTTTTAATTTTAACCTTTTTTCTATGAGATTTGTAATATATCATTATGGTTTTAAATTTTCTTATTTGAAAGATTAAGAATATTTTCATGATTATCATATTTTGGACAAGTAATTTGCTCATTTTCCATTGGGTTGTTGGCCTTTTTCTTGATGATTTTTAGGAGTTCTTTTAGAATTCTAAATATGAGTTCTTTGTTGCTTATATGAATTCACAATGTGTTTTTCCATTGTGTGGGCTGACTTCCTTTTTGGCATACTTTGATTAATATAAGTCCTTAATTTTAATATAGTCTAAATTATCAAGTTTATATATATACATATATATATATATAGTCTTTTTTTCCAATATTTGTATTGCTGCATTATAATTATATGTACTTTGGGGATTCATCATTATGTACTTTTTCATCCAACAATATAACAATATCATTTTGGCTAGTATATATCCCCAGTATATCCCCCAGTATTTTTGCATTCCTGATGACACCTTTTCATAATGAAAGGTGTGAATATATCTTCCTATGACAACTTCTAGAACCTTGAATGTTTTACTTTAAATTTTCAGATCTATAATCAATCAGAGATTGACTCTTTATACAATATGAGGTAGGAGTCATTTTATTTTTCCACATGGTTATTCAATTGACCCATAACCATTTATTTTAAAGACTATCATTATCCCCACAGTCTAGTTTGCCACTTAAGCAACAAACAAATGCCATTTCATGTCAGGGATTGCTTCTGAACTTTCTCTCCTATTACATTTGTCTAATTGATATCCTGGTGCTAACAGCACAGTGCATAATTTACTATAAGCTTATGAGAAACCTTGATATTGGCTAAAGTGGTTCTGCCAACTTTATTCTTTTTATGATGATTTTGACTATTTTTGTCCTTTGCATTTATCTATCATTTATAATTTTGAACAGGTGACAAATTATAGGGGAAACTTACTGGAGTTTTAAAAGGAAAAGCATTTATTGAAGCCATAAATGAATTGGAGAAGAATTGCCATCTTGACTATATTGAGTTAACAAATTTATGAATATGAATTATATCTCCATTTGTTTGTTTAAAAATTTTTATTTTGACTTAATTTTAACTGGTACACAAAAACATAAAAGTCATACTTAATGCATTACCCAGTGGTGTTTCAATACATGTATACACTGTGTAATCAGGTCGAACATATCTTCATCTTTAAACATTTATCATTTCTTTATTGCAAAAATATTCAAAATGAAACCCTTTGTTATAGCTTTTTGATACATATAGCTCACGATAGCTATGTGTAATCTCACCAGAACTTTGCATTCTTATTTATCTCTCAATATTTTAGATTTTTCTGTGTAGATGTCTTTATAAGCTTTATTAGACTTATTCCTAGCTTTTTTCAGTTTTTGAAAATTCATTTATTTTTTATTTGTTCTTTTTAGTTATGCATGACAGTAGAGTCCATCTTGATATATTTATACAGACATTGGATATATATTATTCTTTTTTAATATATGTTTTTAGTTGTAGATGAATACAATAACTTTATTTATTTATTTATTTATATGTGGTGCTGAAGATCAAACCCTGTGCCTCACACATGCTAGGCAAACACTCCACCACTGAGCCACAACCCCAGCCTGAATATATTTTATTCTAATTATGATCCAAGTCTTGTGGTTATACATGATGTGGAGATTCACTGTGTTGTATTCAAACACATATACAGGAAAGTTATGTCAGACTCATTTCACTGTGTTATCAAATATTTTGATGTCATCAAAAATGGTATTTTAAATTTGTTATTTTCAAATTACCAGTTGTCATATAGAAATACAACTGGAGGCAATAAAAATTAGCAAAATAGTGAAATAGGAAGCCCTGGGATCCCCTCTTTCTATATAACCACACAAAATCCACACACTACATAGATTACCTTTTCAAGAAATCCAGGAAATAGTGTAGAGGCTCTTATACCTGGTTAAGGAAGAAACCAGCCACACCAAAGCTGGTAGGAAATATGAGATAATGTAATCATAATCCCTGGAACAGTGCCATACAATAAGGTGGAAACTATTTAGTGCTCAAATTCTCCCTTGGGAAAAAAAGAAAAGGCCAATAATGCAGCCTTTCCAGGGATTGGCCAAAGAACTGCCTGTGTTTTGCCTCTCTCAAAGTTTGCTGACAAGATCTAGCAAACTCCAGTCATCTGGAAGTCAGGGAGATCAAAGTTGGTGGTTTGGGAAGTCAATAGCCATACCCTCTTCCCCGAGTTCAGACAAAACAAAAAAACCCAAACAATGAAAAGAAAAAGCATGAGCTCTCACATTCCTCCTGGGGAGTGAAAGAGTTGGGCCACATGTCCAATGCCTTAACTTTTCTAAAGATTCAAAAATAATGTCTTTTGTTTTGCCTGTTTCAGTGTACTTGCGGGACCTGACATGTACTAGATGGCTGAAGGCTAAGGCGAACAAAGATAGCATTTTGATTTTGATCTAGCACAATGAATAATTACCCCAGCTTGGTACGAGGAAAAAAGGTAACCAAACCTAAACTCCAACTTCTCCTTGGGAAGTAAACATTTTGGACAGAGCCTCAAATGATTCAAGGTTTTCAGGGTCTGTCCAAGGGACTGACTTTTTTGATAATTGTCTTGAGAGCTGATTGGACGAGCACACTCTAGACACTTGGGGGCCCCTAAAAACAAAGAAATCAGGTTGGACTAGCATAAGGGTTTGGGAGGTCATAAGACTATCTGGCTAGAATAATTAGCAAGGGTCTTTCCTGTGCTAGAGTAGAATAGAATGCTATGGTTCTATTTCATTATAGATAAAAATACAATGAGTCAAGGAAAATGAAGAAACAGAAAAATATGTTCCAAAAAGAAACACAATAGATCACCAGAAACTGACCCTAATAAAACAGAGATATATGATGTACCTGAGAGAGATTTTGAAATAACTATCAGAAAGATACTCAATGAGGTCATAAAACAATTGAGACCAAAGTAAAATTTCCAAAAAAGAAAAAGAAAAAGTACCAAACAGAAATCTTATATCTTAAAAATATGAAAAGTGAATTGAGAAATTCACTAGAGGGTTTAATGGCAGGCTAGATCAAGCAAAAATGAGGATCAATTAATTCAAAGACTGGTTATTGTAAATTATCCAATCAGAGCAAGAGAATAAAAGAAAAAAAGATTGAAAAAGTGTAAAACAAAACTTAAAGGTCTTATGTACAACAAATAAGTTCAATGTGTACATAATGGGCATGGTATAATGAGATGAAAGAGAGATAAAAGGGAAGGTTCTTCAAAGAAATAATGGCCTAAAACTTACCAATTTTGGAGAAATAAATAGACATCCAGCTCCAAGAAACCCAATAGTCCCAAAATAAGATGAATTTAAATTCATAGAGACATATAATAATCAAAATGTCATTGGTCAAAACACAGAATTTTGAAAACAGTAGGTGAAAAAATGACTTGTGACACAAAAGAGAGCCTCTGTAAGATTATTGGTGGGTAGTTTTTTAGATTGTTGATGAAATTTTATTTTATTGATTTTTATGTGGTGCTGAGGATCAATCCTAGTGCCTCACAGATGCTAGGCAAGCGCTCTGCCACTGAGCCACAACCCCAGCCCTATTGGTGGATATTTTTAGGAGAAAACTTGAAGGGAAGAGGTCATTTTGATAGTATATTTAAAGTGATAGATAAAAGTGTGCCAACCAAGAATACTATACCTGACAAATTGTCTTTCACAAGTGAAGGAGAGATAACAATTCTTAGTCTCTTTTATATTGCTATAGCAGAATACCTGAGGATGGTTAATTTATAAAAGAAAGAGGGTTATTTGCTTATGGTTGTATAGTCTGGAAAATTAATGATTGGATATCTGTTAAGGGTCCTATGCTGCCTCAACTCATGGTAGAAAGCAAAAGGGATAGTAATGTAAAGAAAAAGGAAACATTATGGGTAATCTTGCTTTATGACAATACTCTCTCCTGATATCTAATCCAGTACCATAAGAGCAAGAACCACCTCACTCCTGTGAGATGGCACTAATATATTCATGAGAACGCCATCATGAATGAACCAAATACTTTCCACCAGTCTCTACCTTCCAACACTACTGCATTGAGGAATTAAGACTCCACATGAGTTTGGTGGAAATAAACCATAACAAAGACTTTCCCACAAACAAATCTAAGAGAGGTTAATCCCACTAGTCTTGCCTTTTATGAAATAATAAAGTGAGGTCTTCAAGTGGAGATGAAAGGATCATAAAATATATAAAAGCTCATATAAAATATAAAATTCACTGTTAATGGTAAATCTGTAGACAAATATAGAATAGTGTAATGCTGTAACAGTACTAGTTAAATCACTTTCAAGCCAAATATAAATGTTAAAAAACAAATAATCATAAATCCAAAAATATGATAATATACAACATGAAAAGATGTAAATTTTGATATTAATGACATGAAATGTGGGAGAAAAGTAACTATAGAGTTTTGTATGTGATTGAAGTTGTTATGCACTTAATAGTATAACTACAATAAATTTTATGTAATCTCGCGGTAATCACAAAGAAAATATCTAAATAGAATACATACCCAAAATAGGAAAGGATGAAAATGTAACATAAAAAATAAAATCAACAAAATCCAAAGAACACAACAAGTTAGGGAATAAGGGACAAAAAATATAAGGCATATAGAGAGCAATTAACTAACAAAATGACAAAATAATACTTTTTTGGACAAAAAGTTCTTCGAAGGTAAATGACTTACACATCCTAATCAAAATCTATTGTGTAGCTGAATGGATGATAAACATACAAAAGCAGGACCTAAGTATAAGCCCTTTACCAAAAACTTACTACAGATTTAAAGATACACATAGGCTGAAAAGAATGAATGGAAAATATATTCCATATAAATGGTAACCCATATGAATCAGGGGGCTAAACTTATATCAAACAAAATAGACATAAGTCCAAAATTGTCACAAGAAAAATATAAGGACATTCATTATACAGTGATAAAATGGTCAATTCAGGAAGCAGTTATAATCAATATATTTACTCCCAACATCAGAGGACCTAATATACAAAGAAAACATTGGCCGAATTGAAGGGACAAATAGTCAGAAATGGAAACATAGTAGATTTTGATACTACACTTTCAATAACAGATAGAACATCCAGACAGAAAATCAATGAGTGAACAACAGACTTGAACAGTATAGGACTTAATACAAAACTTTCCATTGAACAATAGCAGATTACACATATTTTTCAAGTTCACATAGAACATTCTTTAGGATAGATCATGTGTTAGATAAGAAAACAAGTCTTAACAGATTTAAGAAGATTGAAATCATACCAAATAACCTTTTCAATGCTATGACATGAAACTAGAAGTCAATAAAAAGAGGAGCTTCAGAAAATTAAACAATGTGCTCCTGAAAAACCAATGGCTCAAAGAAGAATTCATAAAGGAAATAAAAATATTTTGAAATAAATGAAATTGGAAACAACATACAAAAACTTATGAGATGTACCAAAATAGGTCTATCAAGGAAATTTATAATGATAAACATTACATTAAAAACAAGAAAGATCTCAAATAAAGAACCTAACACCCCCTCAAGGGAACAGAGGAACAAATTAAGCCCAAATATAGCAGAAAGAGGAAATAAGAAAAATTAAGACAAGATCAAAAAATATAGAGAATAGGAAAGACCAATAAAACTAATAGTTGCTATTTTGAAAAGATAAAATTGACAAATACTCAGACTAAGAAAATAACAGAAAAACCTCAAAATAAGAAATGAAAGTGAAAACATTAAAACAGATTCCACTAAAATATAAAAGATTATAATAAAATATTATTAATAAATTAGATAACCTAGAAGAAATGGATAAGTTACTAAAAGTATAAAACCTGCCAAGAATGAATCAAGAATATGACATCTAAACAGAATATAAGTAATAAGTAGTACTCCTGTAAGTAGCAAGGAGATTAAGTCAGTAATGAAAAACCTCCCAACAAAGACAAGCCCAGGACTGTAAGGCTTTACTGATGAATTGTCAAATATTTAAAGAAGAATTAATGACAATCCTTAAACTCTTCCAAAAAAGTGTCAAGAAATGAATACTTCTAAACTCATTATATGAGGCTAGCATTATTCTGATACTAAAGCTAGCCAAAAACACTGTAAGAAAAGAACAATACTAGATAGAAGTGCTGAAAACAGGAAGAATGAATAGAAAAGTAATGAGCAAATATGTAGAGATAAACTCAGATAAATTGTGCTATAGCACTCTAAAATCCTTTCATTGTCCAGATAGTGGTAAAGGTATTCATTTGTATTTATAGAAAATGGAGTGGAGGTTACTAAACAAATTAAAAACGGAACCAGCATATAATACAGAAAACCCACTCCTATGGATATATCTAAAGAAATGAAATCAGAAAGTTGAAGAGACCTCTGCACTCCCATATTCATTGCAGCCCTAATCACAATAGCCACAAAAACCTCACCATTGCTGAAGCCGGCTTTGAACTCACGATTCTCCTGTCTCAGCCTCCCTAAGTGCTGGGATTACAGGCGTGCACAACCGTGCCTGGCTAGCATAGCAACTTTCTATACCCCTATATCCATAGTGCTTGATAAGCACCATGCTACTCTAAACTATTGCACCTCACATTATTGGAATCATTTAGTATTTGTCCTTTTCTGGTAAGTAATATTAGTTATTCCTTTTTAGTTTGTGTAGCTTTTGTTTTGGTTCTTGTAATACCAAACTGGCTATAAAGTCTCACACATTTTTAAGTAGGGATGGATACAGTGAGCATTCTTATCTCAAGGTAAAACTTCAGTATTTCACAATTAAATGTGATGTTGGCTTAAGTTTCTGTAAATATTTTTTATAAGATTAATGCAAGTTTCAGGTCACTAAAAGACAATGGATTTTATTAATTGATTTTTATACATCTTTTTGTAAAATATTTTTTATTAGTTGTTGATGGATCTTTATTTTATTTATTTATTAATATGTGGTGCTGAGGATCAAACCCAGTGCCTCACACATGCTAGGCAAGTGCTCTACCACTGAGCCATGACCACAGCCCAATTTTTATACATCTTTTGAGATACATTTTTGTTCTATTTATGAGGGAAATTAATTTTGTATATTAAACTAATCTTATACTCATATAATAAATCCAAGTTTTCATGACATATTCAACATATCCCCCCTTTGATACATCAGTGGATTCAGCTTGCTAATATTTGGCAGTTTTTCTGCACTGATATACACACAAAAATGATTAGTTCATAATTTTATGTTTTGTGATATCATTTTCATATTCTAGGAACAAAGTTAAACTGGCTTCCTAAAATGAGATGGGTGGTATTTTCTTTTTTAGTAAGGGTTTGTATAATATTTGTTCTATTTATTCCTTAAACATTTCAAAAATTCACTGGTCAAATTCTATGTCGGTACTGTTTTCAGAAGAAGGCTTTAAAATTTGGATCCAATTTCTGTATTAGGTGTGTGTGTGTATTTATTTATTCTTGTATTATTTTCTTTAAATAGGGTTTTTCTGTTAATTTGTTTATTTCATTTATTTTTATCAATTTAAATTTAATCCCAGGCCAGTGACTATAAGGAAACAAAATTTTAAAAATCAACACAAAATGGAAAGCAATACTTTATAGTCTGCTCTAATCTGGCTATAACTTCTGAAAAAGTCATCAAGAGGCAAGAAGATTCTTTAACAATCTTGTTTATTTTAATCATATAAGAAATTTTTGAGGTGTATCAAGGACAAACTGCAGCTCAAAGTAGTGTAAGGGAAAAAGGAAATAATTTGTCTGCTCAGATTCCCCCAATTCCCATTGTTGAAGGGTTTTTTAAAAATATATCTTTTAGTTGTAGATGGACACAATACTTTTATTTTATTTGTTTATTTTTATGTGGTGCTGAGGATCAAATCCAGTGCCTCACATATACTAGGCAAGTGATCTACCACTAAGCCACAACCCCAGGCCTGTTCAAGGGTTTTGTATGGGAATGTTCTACCTGCATTTCAAAATTGTACCGTCTGATTTATGTGTAGTAAGACATAATAATTCTTCCAAAATATGAAAGTGGAGGGTAATTCAACACAGTTGGCATTCAAACCTAGGAAGACACAAAGTTATGTCAGTGGGAGAATGAGTTACACATGATTTGTGCACAATACTTTAATTTACTCTGGTGACAGTTTTTTTTAAATACATTATTCTGCATTTTTTAAAAATATTTTTTAGTTGTCAATGGACCTTTATTTTATTTATTTATATGTGGTGCTGGGAATCAAACCCAGAGCCTCGCACATGCTAGGCAAGCGCTCTACCACTGAGCCACAACCCCAGCTCCTGGAGATAGTTTTATTTGAATTGAATGTATGACTGCATGTAAGCTGTGATTCTATATCACTTACAAGCAGAGAAATGAAATGTTATCCTCCATCTGGGTACAACTCATCAAATTGCACTCTGTTATCATGTAAGCCTAAGTAGAACAAAGAAATAAATTAAATATGAAAAAAAGAAATATTTAGTACATTTAGATTTAAATAATTATTAATATATTTGGATTTATTTATCATTTTAGTATAGGCTTTCTAATGATAATTATTTTCAATTAACCATTTTACTATTTCTTTCTAATCTTTTTTGAAAATTTTATTTTAGTTTTTACACAAATGGAGCACGACTATTCATTTCTCTGGTTGTACATGATGTAGAGTCACACCATTCGTGCAGTCATACCTATATATGGGGTAATAGTCTCTTTCTACCATCTACTCTTTTATTATCTTGCTAGTTATATATTCATTTTTCTATTTTTTTATTAGTACCCTAGCTAAGATCACATCATGCAAATCAGATATAAATAAACAGTTTGACCACAATAGGACAAAGAAAGAATTTTAGAATACAATAACTCGTTTTACCACTTCCTGTAATGCTGCATTTTGGTGTTTTATACACACACACGTACACACATACACACACACACACACAAACACACTCCAGGAAATAAACTCTTTCCTTTGTTTCTCATGCCTTTTTTTCAACACATTAACCTAGTATGCTTTTTATTTTGTTTGAAGAACTCCCTTTAGTATTTCCTTTAATGCAGGCTTAACACTGATAAGTTCTCTCAGATTTATTAGCCTGAAAAATGTCTTTAATTTGTTTTCATTTTTTTGAAGGATATTTTCCTCAGGGCTAGTTTTATGGGTTAGCAGATATTTTGAAGATAATTTAAATTGTTTGTGATGAGAATTCAGTTGTCATTCTTATTGTTGATCCTTTGCATGAAATATGACTGCTTTTCTTAGGTATTTTTAAGATATATAATTTTTAAATTCTGTTTCTATAAACATTAATGTGGCTTTTTCACTGTAATATGCTGATTAAATTGTTTGGATATATGCCAAGGAGTGGTACAACTGGGTAAAATGGTAGTACTCTTCCTAGTTTTTTTATTCTCAGTGATTTTGAATTTTATTTTTACTTAGACACTTAACTCATTCAAATGTTTTGACACTGTGGATTTGTGGACTTACAAAGTTAGCATTTAATTATCTGTTTGTGAATCATAACCTTACAGAAGCACCCAAATAATAATATTGTCTCAAACCAGCTGATTCTTGGTTTGAAAGGTAGAACTGGTTTTACTCCAGGAACATTCAATTCCAAGACTTCAGGTGTGGGTGCAGTTACCCATCCTTGAAACAGGATTGTATGCTCTTTCACATGACTTTTTAAATCTATGGTTTTTCTTGTCTCTCTCCTTTTTGCTTTATTATCCATTAGTTATGGTCACAAATTCCTCAGATAGTCATTTATCTCATTATATTGCATTAATACCTCAATGTAATTTATAGAGTCATATGGAGATCTCCCTTTCTAAGAAGAGTGCATTGGCACATTCAGATCTCTTTTGTGAATACATAACCAACTGTCTTGAACTATACTGTCTCTACCTAATTATTTTCTGCAATAACCTCTGTGGGCCTTTGTCTTGTTTATATTACAGTTGTTGGTCTTCTGATTCAACTTTGTTCACTCATGACTCTTCCTGTCCCCACGATTCTAACAAACCGTATAATCATGCATATTTTTAATAAAAATAAATGAAACTGAAAGTGGAACACTCAGATATGTTAATCAACTCACACATCAAAGCCATTTTATGCATTAAACTTAGTTTTCTTGTTTTATGTAACTAGCATTCTTCACAATCATCTAGTTTTCCTCCTTTTGGAGAATCTTTAGAGACTGAGTTTGTTTTAGTCAAGCAGGGTTTGGCAACTTTGGCACTACTGACATTTTTGACTAATTTCTTTGTTGTAGTGGGGCTGACCTGTGCACTATTGATGTTTAACCACATGCCTGGCCTCTGCCCAACTGTATCAGGAGAACATTTCACAGATGTGTTAACCAAAGATGTCTTCAGATGTTGCCAGTTTATCTGGGGGGCCTAATTGTCCCTAGGTAAGAAACTCTGTAATTGACTACCATTATTTTTCTTATTTTGATGTTCAATATGTCATAAGATGCCCGATAAGAGTCCTTTTATTTGGCTCCACTGTTCTTTTATCACAATTGTGGACACCTTTGAAATTACACCTGCCCTGTGAAAGCAAGGAAATACTCTACTATTTTTCTCTGGACTTTTTTTTTCTAATTAGTTATACATGACAGTAGAATGCATATTGAACACATCATACATAGATGGAGTATAACTTCTCATTCTTCTGGTTGTACATGATGTAGAATCACACTGGTCATGTAATAATATATGCACATAGCATAATAATATCTATTTCATTCTACTATTCTTCCCATTTTCAAACTCCTCCACTCAGTCACTCTCTTCTGTCCAACCTCAAGTACCTCGATTCTTCCCTAGCTTCTCTTGTGAATTAGCATCCTCATATCAGAGAAAACATGTGGCCTTTGGTTTTGGGGGATTGGGTTATTTCACTTACAATGATATTCTCCAGCTCCATCCATTTACTGGTTAATGCCATCATTTAATTTTTCTTTAAGGCTGAGTATTTTTCCATTGTGTATATATGACACTGTTTCTTTATCTATTCCTCTGTTGAAGGGCACCTAGGCTGATTCCATAGTATAAATATTATGAATTGAGCTTCTATAAACATTTATGTGACTGTGTCACTGTAGCATGCTGATTTTAAGTCTTTAGGGTTTGAAACAAGGACTGGGATAACTGGATAAAATGGTGATTATGTTCCAAATTTTCTGGGGAATTTCCGTAGTGCTCTCTACATGGTTGCACCAATTTGCAGTCCAACCAGCTGTCTGAGTGTACCTTTTCCCCCACATCCTTGCCAATATTTATTGTTGCTTGTATTTTTGATAATTGACATTCTGATTGGAGTGAGATAAAATCTTAGAGTAGTTTTAATTTGCTTTTCTCTAATTGCTAGAGATGTTGAACATTTTTTTCATACATTTGTTGATTGATTGTATTTCTTCTTCTGTGACGTATCTGTTCAGTTCCTTAGCCTATTTATTGATTGGGTTGTTTGTTTTTTGTGTTAAGTTTTTTGAGTTCTTTATATATCCTGGAGATTAATGCTCTATCTGAGGTGCATGTGGTAAAGATTTTCTCCTATTCTATAGGCTCTCTCTTCACATTATTGAGTGTTTCCTTTGCTGAGAAGAAGCTTTTTAGTTTGAATCCATCTCATTTATTGATTATTGATTTTACTTCTTGCACTTTAGGAATCTTGTTAAGGAAGTCAGTTCCTAAGCTGATATGGTAAAGATTTGGGCATATTTTTCCTCTATTAGACACAAGGTCTCTATTCTAGTGACTAATTCTTTGATCACTTTGAGTTGATTTTTGTGCAGGGTGAGAGATGGAAGTTTAATTTCATTTTTCTACATATGGATTTCCAGTTTTTCCAGCACCATTTGTTAAAGAGGCTATCCTTTCTCCAGTGAATTTTTTGGCAACTTTGTCTATTATGAGATAACTGTATTTATGTGGCTTTGTCTCTGTGTTTCCTATCGTGTACTATTGGTCTATGTGTCTGTTTTGATGCCAATACCATGCTGTTTTTGTTATAATGGCTCTGTAGTATAGTTTAAGGTCTGGTCCTGTGATGCCTCCTGTTTCACTCTTCTTACTGAAGATTGCTGTGGCTATTCTGGCTCTCCTATTTTTCCAAATGTATTTCATGATTGCTTTTTCTACTTCTATGAAGAATGTCATTAAGATTTTAATAGGAACTTCATTAAATTTGTATACGTTTTTGGTAGTATGGCCATTTTGACAATATTAATTCTGCCTATCTAAGAATGTAGGTGATCTTTCCATGGTATAAAGTCTTCTTCAATTTCTCTCTTTAGTGTTCTATAGATTTCATTGTAGAGATCTTTCACCTTTTTTGTTAGATTGATTCCCAAATATTTTTTTCCTTGAGGCTGCTGTGTAATGGGGTAGTTTTTCTAACTTCTCTTTCCATGCATACATAACAGATGTATAGGAATGTGTTTGATTTATGGGTGTTGATTTTATATCCATCTACTTTGCTGAATTCATTTATTAGTTCTGTAAGTTTTATGGTGGAATTTTTTGGATCTTCTAAATATAGAATCATGTCATCAGCAAATAGTGATAATCTGAGTTTTTCTTTTCCATTCATATCCCTTTAATCACTTCTTTGTGTCTAATTGCTCTGGCTAGACTTTCAAGGACAACATTGAATAGAAATGGTAAAAGAGGGCATCTCTGTCTTGTTCCAGTTTTTAGAGGGAATGATTTCAATTTTTCTCCTTTTAGAATGATGCTGATCTTGGGCTTAGCATATATTGCTTTTATATTTTTGAGGTGTGTTCCTACTCTTCCTGGCTTTTCTAGTATTCAGAACATGAAGGGGTGCTATATTTTGTCAAATGCTATTTCTGCATCAATTGAGATGATCATATGATTCTTGTCTTTGAGTTTATTGATGTGGTGGGTTATGCTACTTGATTTCCATATGTTGAATCAATCTTGCATTCCTGGGATGAACCCCACTTGATTGTTGGTGCACTATGTCTTTAATATGTTCTTGTATGTGATTTTCCAGAATTTTATTGAGGATTTTTGCATCTATGTTCATGAGGAATATTGATCTGGAGTTTTCTTTCCTTGATGTATCTTTGTCTGGTTTTGGTATCAGGGTGATACTAATCTCATAGAATGAGTTCGGAAAGGTTCCTTCCTTTTCTATTTCATGAATAATTTGAGGAGTATTGGTGTTAATTCTTCTTTGAATGTCTTGTAGAACTCAGCTGATTATCTGGTCCTGGGCTTTTATTGGTTGGTAGGTTCTTAAAGGCATCTTCTATTTCGTTACTTGTAAATGATATGTTTAAATCATGTATGTCTTCCTGATTCAGTTTGGGTAGATAATATTTATCTCTAGAAATTTATTGATGTCTTCAAGCTTTTCTGGTTTTTTGGAGTATAAATTTTCAAAATAGTTTCTAAATATATTCTGCATTTTGGTAGTATCTGTTGTGATATTTTCCTTTTTATAATGAATTTTAATCATTTGAGTTTTTTCTGTTAGCAAGGCTAAAGTTTCAGCCATTTTATTTATTTCTTCAAAGAATCAACTTTTTGTTTTGTCGGTTTTTTGAATTATTTCTTTTGTTTCAATTTCATTGATTTCAGCTCTGATTTTAATTATTTCCTGTCTTTTATTACTTTGGGTGTTGATTTTTTCTTCTTTAGGGCTTTGAGATGTAATGTTAGGTTATTTATTCATTGTCTTTCTATTCGTTTAGTGAATGAGCCCAATGAAATGAACTTTCCTTTTAGCACAGCCTTCACAGAGTCCCAGAGATTTTGAAATATTGTAACTCTGTTCTCAATTATCTCTAAGTATTTTTTAATTTCATTCCTGATTTATTCTGCTATCCATTCATCATTCAGTAGCATATTACTTAGTCTTTAGGTGTTAGAGCGGTTTCTATTTTTTACTTTATCATTGATTTCTAATTTCATTCCATTATGATCTGATAGAATGTAGGGTATTTTCTCTATTTTTTGTATTTTTTAAGAGTTGCTTTGTGGCATAAGATATGATCTGTTTTAGAGAATAATGTGTGTGCTGCTGAGAAGAAAGTATTCACATTGATGGATGACATATTATGTATGTTTGTTAAATCTAAATTATTGATTATATTACTTTTCTGTAGTTTGTTTAGATTTTGTTTGGAAGATCTATCCTACAGTGAGAGAGGTATATTAAAGTCACCCAGTATTATGTTGTGGTTTGATTCTTGAAACTGAGAAGGATTTGTTTGATATATATAGATGCTTCATTGTTTGAGGCATAAATATTTATGATTGTTATGTCTTGTTGATGTATGATTCCCTTAAGCAGTATGAAATGCCCTTCTTTATCCCTTCTGACTAACTTTGGCTTGAAGTCCACTTTATCTGATAAAAGGATGGAGACCCTTGCTTGTTTACATGGTTCATGTGAGTGATATGTTAATTTTCCCATCCTTTTACCTTCATTCTGTGTATGCCTTTTCCTATTAGATGATTCTTTTGAAGACAGCATATTTTTGGGTCTTTTTTAAAAATAAAATCTGCCAGTATATGTTTTTGATTGATGAGTTTAGGCCATTAACATTCATGGTAATTATTGATATGTAATTTTTATTCCTAGTTATTTTGGTTTATTTTTGATTTTTAACTTGACTTAGTTTCTCCTTTAATTGGCTTTTCCTTTAGTGTAGTCTTTCCCTTTGCCAATTTTCTTCTTTCTTTTTCTTTTTTTCATTTCCTCCTCATGGAATATTTGCTGAGAATGTTCTGTAGAGCAGGCTTTCTAGTTGTAAATTCTTTTGACTTTTGTTTATCATGGAAGGTTTTTATTTCTTCATCAATTCTGAAGCTTAATTTTGCTGAATATAAGATTCTTGATTGGAATCTATTTTCTTTCAGAGCTTGGTACTTGGTATTTGTTGTTCCTGGGCCTCCTATCTTTAAGGGTCTGAGTTGAGAAATCTGCTGAGACACAAATTGGTGTCCCCCTATATGCAATCTCATACTTTCCTCTTCCAGCCTTTAAAATTCTATCCTTGTTCTGTATGCAAGGCTTTTTCATTATAATGTGCCTTGGTGTGAATTTATTGTAATTTGGTAAATTTGAGGTCCTGTAAACCTCTTGTATTTAATTTTCCATTTCATCCTTTAGGTTTGAGAAAATTTCTGATATTATTTCATTAGAAAGATTGTGCTTTACTTTGGTTTGTATCTCTGTGCCTTCATTTATCCTAATAAATCTTAAATTTTGTCTTTTGGAAATTCTGTTCATGGTTTCTTATCATCTTCTCTATGTGGTCAAATTTATGTTGTAGATTGTATATTTTATCTTCATTGCCTGATGTTCTGTCTTCTAAGTGGTCTAGTCTGTTAGTGATGCTTTCTATTGAATTTTTAATTTGGTTTATTGATTCCTTCATTTTGAGATCTCTGCTTGATTTCTTTTCAGAATCTCTACCTCTTTATTGAAGTGATCTTTCGCTTCATGAAATTTATCTTTGATTTTACTCCATACATTGTCCTTTACATCACAGACCAGTTTAACTATGTACATTCTAAATTCCTTCTCTGACATTTCTTCTATTGTTTTGTCAGGGGATTCTATTATTGATGCATCTTTGTTTGGGGCACTTTGTTCCCTTATTTTTTTCATGTTATTTGTGTGTCTTTCCATCTAGCAGTGTGGATCTGAGGCAGTACAGTTAAGACATCTATAGTTTTATTGCAATAAACAGAAATGATGAGTTTGTTTATTGTCTACAATGTAAACAGTAAATTTTCAAAAGGTTTTCCAATTTCAAATGGTGGATAAAGAGAGAACAGAAGTGGTGTAGGATGTGATGTCTATAAGGAAGGAGCAGAAAAGGTAGAAGTAAAAATTATAGGATGTGTGAGAGAGGAATTAATAGAGGTTGGCTGTTAGTAGAAGAAAAGACAAAGAAAATCAAGAGAAACATGCAAGTGATAGGAAAATATATATATAAAGTAAAAAAGTAAAAAAAAATTAAACAAACAATAAAAATAAAACAATACACAATAAAATTTCCATATATTAATCAGACATCTCAGTCCTCAATAAACTGATGTATGAAAAATATTTTTGTCTCAAAAATGTAGAGATGTGAGAGAGAGAGAAAGAAAAAAAAATGATCTCAATAGAAAATTAAACAATTGTTTCCATTGGTGTCCAAAAGTTTTTCAGCTGAGTGGTAGGGTTGTCGGAGTTTGATGGTAGCTACATCGTTAGGATGGTGAGGGTTGCTAGAGTGGGATTGCTATTATTCCTGTTCTTTGAGTTCTGGGTAGCCAAGCTAAGAGAAATGATTCCTTATTCTCTTCCACCATCTTTGGTCCCATCAGTCGTAGGTTTTTTTTTTTTTTTTTTTTTTGAGGAGTCTTCATAGAGCTTTCCAGAGGGATTACACCAATTTTCAGTCCCACCAACAATGTATGAGCATTCTCTTTTCTCACATTCTTGCCAACATTTGTTGATACTTGTATTCTTGATAATTGACATTCTAACTAGAGTGAGATGAGATCTCAGTGTAGTTTTAATTCTCATTTTCTAATTGCTAGAGATGTTGAACATTACTTCTTCATATATTTGTTGATCATTTTTATTTCTTCTTTTGAAAAGGGTCTGTTCATTTCCTTTGCCCCTTTATTGATTGTGTTATTTGTGAGTTTCTTTGTTTTTCTTTCTTTTTTTTGGTGTTAAGTTTTTTGAGTTCTTTGTATATCCTGAAATTAGCACCCTGTCTGAGGTGCAGGTGGCAAAGGTTTTCTCCTATTCTGTAGGTTCTCTCTACATGCTCTTGATTCTTTTGCTGTGAAGAAGCTTTTTAGTTTGATGTTATCCCATTTATTGATTTTTTATTTTTATTTCTTGTGCTTCAGTAATCTTGTTAAGGAACTCCATTCCTATGGAACCAACATAGACACCCATCAGCAGATGAATACATAAATAAATCATGGTATATATGCACAATGGAGTATTACTCAACCATAAGGAGCAGTGACTTTATGGCATTTACCAGTAAATAGATGGATCTGGAGACTACCCTGTTAAGTGAAGTAATCCAGTTCCAAAAGAACAAAGGTCAAATGTTTTCACTGATATGTGGTAGCTAACTCACAATAAAGGTGGGAGAAGAGAATAAGAGAAGTTCAGTGGATTAGAGAGGGGATAAAGGGAAGGGAGGGGTTTGGAAATAGAAAAGACAGTAGAATAAATCTAACATAGTTTTCCTATTTACACAGATGAAAATACTTAAGTGAATCCAACCATCATGCCCACCGACAAGAATGGGCTACTTTCTAGAATAATATATATTTCATGCTTATATAATTTTATTAAAATGGATTCTATCATGTATAACTCAGAAGAACCAATAAAAAAGAAAAAACAAAGCTATTTATTTTTTTCATTTTTGATAGTTTATGAACTCCCCATGTATAATTTTTCTTATGTTTATCTTGTTTAAAATTCTAGTACTTTTGAATGTTTAACTTGAGACTGTACTAATATACCCCACTCTTAAATTTATATGTTAAAATACTAATCCCAAATGTCATGGTACTTGGAGGTGGGATCTTTTAGGGGTAATAATGTAATGAAAGTGGATCCCTTATGAATGTGAATTGTACCCTTATAAAAGGGTCCCTAGAGAGTTCTTACACCCCCTATGATGTAAAAACATAGAAGAGAGTTCCCTGTAAACCAGGGGATGGGTAATTACTAGACATTGTATCTTCTGGTGACTTTATCTTGAAATCCAACCTTCAGATTGTGAAAAATAAATGATTGTTGTTTTAGTCACTTAGTCTATGAAAGTTCATTTTAAAATCCTGAATAGATTAAGATATGGGTTCTGTCTTTTAACAAATTGGGAAAATTTTCACCATTCATTTCTTCAGATACTGCTTGTACTCCATCCCTTTCCTCTCTTCTATGATGTCAGTTAAGTGAAAGATTGGTATTTTCATTATCTCATATATCTTTCAAGCACTTTTTTTTTGTTTTCCACACATTTGTATTCTGTGTTGCATTCTATAGGCTTCCTTTTGTGCTATCTTTAAATTCATCTAATTATCTCTTCATCTGTGTTAATCTATCACATCTGTCAATAATTTAATTTCAGTTAGTGTATTTTTCAATTTTGAGATTTCTATCCCATTATTTTTCACATTTGTAGGTCTCTGTTGATAATTTTCATTTTGTTCATTCTCTTGACATATTAAACTTTCTTTAAAGCAGTAGTTCCAAAGTTTTACCATAGTGGGGCACATATTAAACATTTTTTACATCAATGGGCTTGTAATCTTTTTGCATCTACTTAACTTTGAAGTTTTAGCATAAAACAACCATAGACAATATGCAAAAATATTAGGAGGATTGCAGTCCAATACAGTTTATTTACAAAGTCAGGCTTCAGGCTACACATGTCCAATTGGGTCATAATTTGCTGACATATTTTAAACCTTGTGCTTGATAACTTCAATGTAATATTCATATTATCTATCATCATGTTTCCATTTTGTTTTTTTATATTGTATTTATTTCTTATATATTGTAGACCTTGTAATTTGTGATTGACTACTTGACATTGTATATAAAAGTTTGTAGAGATAATTAGTAGTTGCACTGTATATCAACTTCCACAAGAGATTATTAATTTTTGCTTCTAGCAAGCAATTGAGAATAGAATGCCTTAATCCAATGAGACTAAATATTAGATTCTAGTCTTTGTAAGCACCGGCCTTCTTTGTGTTCTACATCTTTTACATAAGGTTTAGCTTATTAGGATTCCATTTGAAATCCTGTAGTATTTGCTGTAGTCCCTCATCCATGGTGAGCACTGGAGTCTAATGTTTGCCCTGCAACCTCAAGAAACTCCTGAAACATCTGGTTAGCTTCTCAATTTCTTGGTTACCACTTGTAAATCAACAAATACGTAGAAAATCAGATCAAAGAGACTTTCCTCTATTGGCTTTCTTCCTCATTCTAATATTTCTCAGTCCTGAGGATAGAACCTAGGGCCTCATGAGTCCTTAGGCAAGCACTCTGCTACTGAGCAACAGCCCTAGCCAGAGGCCTTCCTTTCTTCTTAAACCTTGGTTTCACAAGTTCTTGCTGCCTTCATATCTCTCTAATGCATTAAAAAAAATTATTATAATATATACATATGTGTATGTTTGTTTCCTAACTGTATTCTGTATAGATTTCTATCAAGCTATTTTAGCACTGTATTATACTTATGTATTTATATGCCCTAGATTGGCTTGAGCACAGCTATATCTTGCATGTGGAATTAAATAACATTCCTTTTAAAATTCATATCCATTTAATTACATGAACCATGTCTGGCTGTTCAGACATATGTGCATATTAAATTGAATGAGAAGTGAGTTTAGAGGTGTAATACTAGACAAATATCAGAAAGGAAATTGGCCCCAGCTGATGGAGTTTCTGATTTTCAGTGGTGAGTAGTGGTTCTGGACACGGCTTGATACCATTTACCTAAACCTCTATAAGTAAAGTCATAACTTTTGCCCAAATTTAATAGGACCCTGACATGTGATGCATGCAGGCCTTAGAAACAAGTGCTTAAAATTGAAAGAACCCAAGCTCCTTGAACCTGAGGAATTATGCTATCATGCCCACTGTGAATGCATAACTTGGAAGGAAGTAGGTTAAAGTTATCTTTCTACATACTTTTGGTACAAGAGTAATAAATCTTTGCAAGATAGGGGCATTAGCTTGAATAAAATTCAAGTGAATATTTAACTCAATGTAAGGGTCAGTCTTTCAGGCAGTGGGACAAAAGGAGAATTGTGATCACTGATTAAAGTAAATCATCAGCTGTGAAGTAGCCTGAAAAGAGCACTGGGACTGAAGGATTTACAACTTATAATAGAATGGCAGCAGGTACACAAGCCATGGCCAGGACTGGCTTGGGTGAACATATTGTTATGTCTAGTATTTTTTTTAGTAGATAACAGAAATTAAAAGTGGTAAATAATGACCTAAAATCCAACAAGGGGTAAGATGACAAGAAAGCACATTGCATTGATTTTGCTGACACTACTTTCTATGCATTAATTGGTGATATGTTGGATATTTAAGAATATAAATAAATGTTTCCTTTTCTAAATACTCACTTTCTTGATAATATTGTCCATGACTTATTCAGTTTTGCATTTTCCATGCCCAACATCTTTTTGATACATAGAATGCATACAGTGACTGACTGAACAACGAGTGAGTGTCCATAAACCTGCCAAAAGACCTCGACATGACAGGACTGAAACCAATTCCAGGGTAAGGAATAGAATTAATAGTGTGAACTACCTAGGACACACCCTCCCACATCATTTAGTATACCAGAGAAGGAGAGAAAATTTAACACATGTATTGCCTATATGTTAAGTCACCAGCAACTGTCAAAGAGACAACTTGAGCTATTTGTAAATTAAATCCTACAGTCATTGATGACAGTTGTTTGTTTTTGTTGGTTAAAAATACCATTTCAAACCCTAAAATCTCTTCATTATGCCTGAGGGTGTCATACTGTTGATGACTGTGACTTTTTCTTCTTTACCCTATAATTCATGTCATTCTATGATTTAAAAAACAAAGCACAAATAGACTTTAATCAAATACATCAACTTATGTGAAGCTACCTCAAAGTCTTAGTTTTTATATTAAATATCAGAGCTTGGTCCTGCTGCAATATCTTTATTTTAATCAGAGAGCATGCTGCATGTCTCAAAGGAGGGTCAGGCTACAATAATAGTGTTTCATCCACTAGAATGACTTCCCTGCTTCCACATTCCCAGGGAAGATTAAATAATATCAAGCCCCTTTATACAAAAAAAGGACAATATTTCAGTAGGCACCTTGGGTCATTTATTTTTTCACAGTTCACTCAGAGTATATCTGTCAGCACTACCTCCCAATCTTTAACATACATATATAAGTTTTCATTAAAACTGTTGTATCTGTGTACACAGATCTGTTGCACAGATCTATTTAATTCTGTTTATCTGGTTAATTCCGGCACTGGGCTATGAGCAAATTGAGGGCAATATTCATCATTTTTAGATTGTTACCATGATGTTGAGGATACTGTCTTCTGTTTCATGTATTTAAAACATAGTTTTAGAGCTGGGTGTGGTAGCTCATGCTTGTAATCCCAGCACTTTGGGAGGCTGAGACAGGAGAATTGCGAGTTCAAAGCCAGCCTCAGCAATGGTGAGGTGCTAAGCAACTCAGTGAGACCCTGTCTCTACATAAAACACAAAATAGGGATGGGGATGTGGCTCAGTGTTCGAATGTCCCTGAGTTCAATCCCCAGTGCTGGAAAAAAGAAAGATAGTTTTAAACAAAAAAGGGACCAAGGAAAATGTTACTAGTTAGGAAATGATTGAAAGGGCTGAGGTTTTAGAGTAATATAGACCTGAATTCCAACACAAATTTATCACTTTCTAAATATTTGATTTTATGTGTGTGATTAAAAATTGTTGGGGGGTGAGTTATTCCTTATCAAACTAAGAAAAGACCTTTCAAGTTTTTCAAATTCAACTGAAAAATATGTGTTATAGATACTAAGCAGCTAGAATGCACTCTGGAAAATATATTTCAATTATTGATCACCTACCCACCTTATTATGAACTAGGAAGCTAGAAAGATTATTGTGAACAAGAAAGACTTCTTTGAGAAGAAATGTTATTTTAGCATTGAGTGAACTAAGACCAAAAAAAAATATCCAGCTAAAATATCAGAAAAAAAGTTTAGAGGCTAATGAGAATAATTTTCACTTTAAAAGTTCAATATACTTACTAATATTTCTTTTAAAATGTATGTCTAACAATAACTCTGGTTATCACTTCTTGATAGGTTAAGAAAATTTAAAAAAGAATGATTCTCATAGTAAATTACAAATTTACAAACGATTGTTGAGAAAATGCACACATATGAAGATTAAATAGCAAAATAATGATTAAATTGTAAAACTGGTGGCTGAAACAATAAATGAGAAAAGATGAAGATGGACTGATATGAAAATAAAATGCTCCATGAATTGTGGCAAAATCTGAACCAAAACTGTACAGTGAATTTAGGTAGGAAAAAAAAGGGGGAAAGATAGTGCATTCTAGGCAGAGGCCACAATGATGAATAAAAGCAATGCTTTCAGATTTGCATAGGAAACTCTTGAACCACTGAGGGCAAAGAGTCTGCCTAATACAAAATATTCAGACTGAGAAGCAATAGAAGATATGGTTGGATAAGTAGGATGATATTATCCTACATTTTCATTTAAATATATAAATGTATAATGAATTTTGACCTAGCTTAGAGACAACTCTAAGGAGAAAAGAGGAACCAATTAGGAATAATAGTGGACAGCAAAGAGTCCTGAGATAGAATTTAGATAAAATCGTAGGTAAAATGAAAAGTAATCCAATAGACTGGAAACACCTGGAAGGAAGATAGCAAAAGTGATTTAAGGAGTGATTTCTCATCTCCTCACAACACAGAAAGGAAGCTGCAAAGGGAAAGCAGAATTGAGAGGTGAGTGTCCAAATAAATGCTCTAAGATTCAATATTACAAAGTCTGATACATGGAGAGAGTGTAAGATAGGTTACCAGTGTAGAAAACAAATTCAGAATCATGTAACCCTGAATACAAACCTGGAGATGAGAAAGGGAGAGGGGCAACAGAGAGAGAAAGAGAGGGAGGAGAAGAAAATTTCTTAATCTTACCCACTTAAAAATATTTGGAAAGACAGACAAAATTTTAAAAATGACAGTAACAGAAGGTTCCTTAAAACAAAGCAAATAAATAGCTTAAAACCAAATTGTGAAAAGAAAACTGAGCCAGATGTCCACAGCTTGTGGAGCCCTCAGCTAGCCAGTCACCCCCTTAAATGAGCAAGGCATCATCCCATGCCCAGACAACTGCAAATTAAACCAGAGTAAAGTTCCCTGCAGTGTGACCTTTTAAGAATCTACCCAGAAAAAAAATTATAGAAAAACCACTACTAGCTGAAAACTGCTGAGACCCACTCTGCTTCCCTTACCATGAACACAGGGAAGAAACAGGCTGGGATGATGGAAATATGCTCAAGGAAATACACCTAGCCCCACTAAGCTCTGCACAGTGTCCACTCATTGGACTTAGAGACAACAACAAAGCAGCCTGGGATTGTGGAGTCTTACCAGAAGGAAGGTGCCTGAAAATCCAGTGACATACAGATCTAGCAGGAAAGTACCACAATCTACATAGCAGGAAAGGGCTGACCCTAGCCTTAACTGGTGCACAGCCTGAAACTTGATCACAACTGGCAAGTGACAGGGCATTGTTTGAATATATGCAGGACATTGCATCAGACTTAATAAACAGAGGGGATCAATGCCCACCATTCATAACCTGGGGCAGTGGAAACTAGAGTCCAGGTGAACCACCTGAGACCTTCACTACAGTATTTCAGAGAGCAGCAATAGCAAGGAGAATATTTTTGCACCACAGAACACCCACAGGAAATCCAAAACCAGAGTTCCTGCACTCACAGCCAACAACCAGGATCTTGACTACCACAAAAATAATCCTCTAGAGGGGAGAAGGTACATAGTGACCCACAACAATCACAGGGGCACTCCAGAGCCTTCATCCTGAGCTACCACATACAAGAGAAATAGCCAACCTGTGGCACTGCACCTTCCAAGCAGTCAGCTGCAGGACCCTGAGCTGAAAACCAGAAGCTGCTGGTAGGAGGTTTATAAAAACTAAGGAATTGGCTCCTGTGCCCCTGCAACTTGGAAAGACCCATAGCCAAAGACTGATGGACATCTGCTAAGTGCCTAAACACCAATGAAATCCAAACCAAGATTCAACAGAAATTTTCTTCATCTTGTCATGGTATACTATAAATAACACTGAGTCAACTTTGATCATATAAATAACTCTTTAACTTGGACATTGTTAGCCCAATAGCCAACATTGTACCTTCAACCCATTTAAAGGTATATCATCTAATGATATAAAGCATTATTTGGAATCAATCTTCCTATCTTTGTTTGCTTAGCTCTAGTTTATACCTGCTTCTCTTAACCTCTACTTTTCCTCTGGCATTATCTACTACTACCTCAAATAGCATCGATTCATCTATTTCTCCTTTCAACTTTGGTGTAAATTACCCTTTTATAACTCTCTCTTTCTCTCTCTCTCTCTTTCTCTCTCTCTCTTCTTCCTTACTTTCTTTTCCCCTCTCCTACTTGCCTAATCTTTCTTCATCCCCCCTTTTAGTGATCAGTAAAGTTATAGTAACTTTACTAAATTTAATAAATATTTTTTAACCTAATCCAGAACCTTATTATAGGTTTATACCTTAATCTGAGACAATAGTCAAGCTCTGAAGCCAACTTAAATGCCATCAACAGATGCATGTATAAAGAAAATGTGGTGTATATACACAATGGAGTATTACTCAGCAAAAAGAAGAATGACTTCATGGCATTTGGTGGTAAATGGGTGGTACTGGAAATTCTCATGCTAAGTAAAATAAGCAATACCAAAAAGTCAAAGGTAGAATTTTTTTAATATGTGGAAGTTAATACAAAATAAAGGGGTGGGTTAAAAAAAGAATAGAAGATCAATGATGTAGACAAAAGGGAATAAAGGAAATGGAGGAGGGATTGGATAGGAATGCATCTGACCTAACTTTCCTATGTACATATCGGAATATACCACAGTGAATCTCACCATCATGTACATCCACAAGACACTAATTTTTTAAGAAGATTATAAATAAATAGCAGAAAGATCAGTAGAGTATAGGGAAAAGAACAAGGAGAGGGAGGAGGGCAGGGGTAGTTTTGGAGACTAAATAGAAACAAATTATATTCCATGCTTTTATGATTATGTCAAAATGAATGCTACTGAAATATATAAGTTAAAAAAATAAATACCAAACAATTCAATGAGGAAGAATTAAAATGGAATAATGATAGGTTTTATTTCATATGAGATTAAGTACAGAATTATTCATTTAAATTTAAAAAGAACTGCATGAATCTGAGAGTTAAGAAACAAACAAGCTATACTTAAGAGTTTTTCAGAATCCCTTGGAATTTAACTGATTTCCATGTCAAGTATCTCTTCTCCTGATTAACTTTTACAACTCTCTAAGTCTGTAAATATTACTTTATAATATTTCTTCTACTTTGTTTCTACTTTTCACTCACTTTAAATTTTCTCCTTTTTCATTCACATGGCTCCAACTGTCAAGAATGTATCAATCTTTAAGTAGTTTTGGATCCCAAATTTTGTCTCCAGTCTTAAAGTCTATTCAAGCTACCAGCCTACATTTCCAACTGTCTGCTATTTCCATGTAAATATCCCACTGGAAGATAACTTTTGTAAAATAAGACTTCATAATTTTGTTTCCCAAATATCATCAGCTACTTCCCCATCTCAGTGGTAGCACTGAAATACATGGCCTTGTTTTCTTATATTTTAATTATCATAAAATCCTCTGGGTAATAGGACACAATTAGAAAAACACAAAGAGGAGGGACTGTCTATAGAGAGGTGAAGGTTTCATATGCTATTGAAGCTAAGCTAGTATTCAGTTTAAACCAGATCATTGTAAATTATGAGGTAAGTTAAAATCTCCATTGTAACCACTAAGAAAACATCTAAAATATACACATAAAGAAATCAGAAAGGATTTTAAAAATCATACAAAAATCAAGTAAATCCAAAATAAGACCATGAGGTATAAAATCACATAAAACATAAGACAGCAAACATCAAAATTCTAGAAGTAAGTACATTTAATTTCTTTAAAGGCAAAAGAGTTAAGCATTCAAATCAAAAAGCAGATTGGCAGAATGGATGAAAAATCTAATACAAGTTATATATAAGAGACTCAATATATATCCAAACACATAAATAGGTTAAAATTGAAAAAAACAGGGTAATAGACTAAATGTTTATGATGCCCTAAAAAATTCATATGCTGCAGCGTAATACCAAATGTGATGGTACATGGAGGTGGAGTGCTTCGGAAGTGGTTAGGGTATGGAGGAACACTCATAAATGTATTTTTAATAAAAGAGATACCAAAGAGTTCCCATGTTTCTTGAATCATGTGAAGTTACTAAAAGAAGACAACTTCCAGTGAGCCAGAAATCAGGCCCTTACCAGACTCCCAATATGCTGGTGCTTGATCTTGGACTTCCCAGTACCCAGACATGTG
Source organism: Xerus rutilus (assembly GCA_028644305.1). Lineage (NCBI taxonomy): Eukaryota > Metazoa > Chordata > Mammalia > Rodentia > Sciuridae > Xerus > Xerus rutilus. The sequence goes on from CM053417.1 coordinate 26,531,867, forward strand.
AGAAATATATTTCTGTTGTTTATAAACTAGCCAGTCTATAGTAATTTGTTACAGGTATCTGAATGGAATAACTCAGAAAAGTAGATTCTCTGCAGAGTTGTTAAAAGAGAGCTGAGGTTGTTATACTATCTCACAAAATAAAATTTAAGTCAATAATTTTGACAAGAGACAAAAAGGACATAGAAGTTAATAAAAGCGGTCAACTCATCAAGGAGATATAAGAAAACTATGCACCAAGCAAGAATCTTAAAATGAATCAGATTTTGATGTATTCGAAGACACATGTATCTACAAAACTAGTTGGAAATCTCAATATACAACTTTTAATAATGAATAGAGTATATATACACATACAATAAATAATGAAAAGCATGGCTTTAAAACCGTATAAATGAACTAAACTGAAAAAAGTAGGGAATTCTACTGGACAACAACAAAATATTATTCATCTCAGGTACATATGGAACATTCTACAGGATAGACTGTATGGTCAACAAAAAGCAAGACTTAATAAATTTAAAAGTTTAAAATAATACAAAGTTTTTCCTCCAATCAAAATGGAATATAAACAGAAATGAATAGTGCAAGGAATATAGGAATATTTAACAATATGTAACAATAACATATCAGCTTAAATAGCTGATAGGTCAGAGAAAAAATAAGAAGAAAATAATTAAAAATACACAAATAATAAACTAACTTTATGCTTTAGGAAACTAAAATAAGTATAACAAGTTAAACATGCAGCTATTAGAGAAAGTAAATAATAAAGATTAAAATTAGAATTACTAAATATGGAATAAGAAAATGAAAGAACCAATGAATCCAAAAATTAGTTCTTTGGAAAGATATGTAAAGTTGACAAATATTTAACAGGGCTGCACAGAAAAGAAGAAAGGAAGTATTATAAATTAAAATCAGAAATATATGTGAAAAATGATTGACCTTACAAAATTAAAAATATGCACAAATTGTATAACTTGGATAAAATGAGAAATAACTTTCTTAGAAAAGATGGCTTCAATAGTGAATTCTACCAAATGTTTTAAGGTGAAATTACATTGATCCTTTTAAAAATAATGTAAAAATTAGAAGATAGGGGAATACATCCTCATTTTATAAAGACAGTATTGTATTGTTTCTAAGCCAGATAAAGATATGAAAAGTAAAGAAAATTATAGACCAATTCACTCCATACCTATAGACAGCAATATCCCTACAGATTAACAGAAAAAAGGATCCAACACCATATTAAAAGGATTATATGCTATGAATAAATGGTATGGTTTAGGAATATGAGGATATTTCAACATAATAAAATAAGTCACTGTAATATACTGTATTAATAGACCAAAGATAAAAGTGACATGATCATCTGATGCAAAGAAAGAAGCATTTAATAAAACTTACCTCCCTTTAATGATAAAAAACAATCATAAAACTAGGAATTAAAAGGAAAATCTTCAAAATGATAAAGGAAATTTATGGAAAATCTATACCTAATATCATACTCAATGGTCAAAGATTGAAAGATGCACACAAGCTAGGCATAGAGGCACATGCCAGTAATCCCAGAAGCTCAGGGGACTGAAACAGGAGGATTGAAAGTTCAAAGCCAGCCTCAGCAATTTATTAAGACCCTAAGCAACTTAGTGAGACCCCGTCTCTAAATAAAACATAAAAATGGGCTGTAGATGTAGTTCAGTGGTTAAGCACCCCTGGGATCAAACCCTAGTACAAAAAAAATGCAAACAATTTGACAGCTAGTCTTTATAGCACCTGTGTATTCACAAACTCAGCTACAAAGTCATCTGGATGGTAGTCTTGCCCTCCTAGTGAACCTGCAAAAGAGTTGTCTGTCCCACAGTGCCTGCTGCATTAAGTAAGTAGCCCAGTCTTCAGTGATCCCATCACATATCCAGGCAGACTATAGCACCTGTGCATGCCCAAACCTGACATGAAAACCAGCCAGCAATATCACCCTTCTGGTAAGTACATTGCAAAACTAGCAGGCCTGGAGCTTCCATGTGTCCCCTAAACTACCCCAAGAGTCATCCAGGCAGCTGGACTTCCACTATAGGGAGCGGTCCTCTTCTACACCGCTAGCTGAAATGGCATGCCCACATGTACCCAAGGTGCAGCCAAGTAGCCACATTCATGCATCCTTAGCCCTGGGAAGCTGCCCAGCAACCATTCCTTTGTGTCTTGGCCCACTGAGGCTTCTGGAAAGCAGACAGGCAGCCCCACTCTTAAGCTACAGAATGGGGCTGGTGAAACTTTCCTGTGTAGCTCAGTCCATAGCAGATATCTTCACTCATATATGCATAACCTAGTTAGCAGTCCAGAAGCCTTTCCTGAGTGGCCCAGATTGCCAGTGTCCCCAGAAATCAAGCAGTGGTCCTACTCACCTTCCTGTGTCCCCAAGAATTAGTTGACTGACATATTCCCAGAAGTTTACCTATTATGGCCCTGTGTAGCAGATACTGGGCCCCCATCCACCAACACTTGATCTCCAGAAGTAGCTGGGAAACTCTCCATGAGAAGTTGGGTTCTCAGAGACCCACTTGAAAAATCAGGTGTATAGCTCGCAGACAATGACTGGTGTCTCATTTTGGACCCTAGTGTGGCTCAGCCCTCATCCAGCCTTCAGACATTAAGAGGAATCCCATCCACTTTTGGATATACTTCACCATACCTGCCTGGGACAACTGAGATAGCCCTATCCTCACCCAACCCACAGAAAGTGATGGGTAACCACATCTGTAGATAGGAATATTGCACCCAGAGATGCTACTGCCTAATAGAGTTGCATCTGAGATAATGGTGTAATCCCACAACTCTTGCAGCCTAGGCCACTGAGACACATGCTTATATCACCAACATTGATCCATAGCTCAAGAAGATACATAGACACTACATTAAAATGGCTACCTGAAACTAAAGCTAATGAAAACATTCCAAATATTGGGAATGATATGATCAACTAGTTTCAGAAAGGTCAAAGGACTCCTAAAAGATTAACAAAAAATGATACTTTCTAAGGCATAGTATAGTCAAATTGTCAAAAGCAAAAGACAAAGAATTCTAAAACTAACAAAAATGCCAAGTCATGAAAATACGTGAAAAATCACAAAACTTGAGAGTATAGCAGATACACAAGAGAAAGAAAAGAGAATCAGACCCTATCATTATAGAAAACAACTAACCAGGAAAACAAACAAGAGAGGAAGAAAAGAACAAAGAGTATTTAAAATAATCAGAACAAAACTAAAAGAATGACAGGATTATGACTTTACTTATCAATAATAACCTTGAATGTAAATAGATTAAATTCTCCAATTAAAAGACATAGTCTGAATTATTTTAAAAAGACTAGATACAATTATATTCTATCTAAAACAACTCACTTCATGAGTAAAGACACACAATGAGTGAAAGTGAAGGAATGAAAAGAGATGTGGCATGCAAACAAAAATCCAATGCAAGTAGGAGTAGTTATAGCAGATGAAATAAAGTTTCAATAAATATATAAGAAGAGACAAATAAGGTCACTATATAATTTTAAAGGATCAATTCAACAAGAAAAAATAAAAACTATAAATATATATGCATGCAACATTGGAGTACCCAGTTATATATAGCAAAATTAGTAGATCTCAAAGGAGAGACGATTCTAATGAAATAATATTCAGACACTTTAACATCCCACTATCATCAATGAATAAATCTTTCAGGAAAAAAATCAACAAGAAAACATAATAGTTAAACTCTACTATGGCTCAAAAGGACCTAGCAGACAATTACAAAATATTCATCCAACAGCTGCAGAATATACAATCTTCTCATCATCTCTGGAATATTTTCTAAGATAGACCATATATTAAACCCACAAATGATTCTCAATAATTGAAAACATTGAAAGGATAGCATGTCTGACCACAATGAAATGAAACACAAAATCAATAATAAGAGGAAATTTAGAAATTATTCAAATACATTGAAATTAAACAACATTCTCTTGAATAGCTAAGGGATCTATGAAGTAATAAAAAGATAATTTATATAATTTATTGAAATAAATGAAAATGAAAGCACAACATATAAAAACTTAGGTGATACAGCAAAAGAAGTACTAAGAGAAATTTTATAGCAATAAATGCCTACATGAAAAATAGAAAGATTTCAAATAGATACCCTAAGAATGCATTTTAAGAAACTAAAAAACCAAGAATAAACTGAATTTTAGATTAGTAGAATGAAATAAACGACAAAGAGCAGAAATAAAGAAAATAGAGACTAAATATACAAAAGATCAATGAAATGAGCAGTTGGTTTTATGAAAAAATAAGCAAAATTGAAACACCTTTAGCTAGACTAACAATTAAAAAGGAGAAAAGACCCAAATAAATAAAATCAATAATAGAAAAGGAGACATTACAACTGATACTATACAAATACAAAAGATCTTCAGGGGCTATAATTAATTAATATATGAAAATCTTGGAAAAATTATGAATTTCTGGGCAGACATAACTCATCAAAATTGAACCATGAGGATATAAAAAACTAGAACAGACCAATAACAAGTAATGAGATTAAATCAGTAACAAAAAGACTCTTAACGAAGTCCAGGACCAGGTGGCTTCACTGCTAAATTTTACTAAACTTTAAAAATGAATGAATGCCAATTCTTCACAAACTGTTCCAAAGTATTAAAAGAAAGAGAACTCTTCCAAAATAATTCCACAAGGTCAGTATTACTCTGATATCAAATCCAGACAGTGATACAACAACAAAATCCAAAATATATACACTAATATCCTTGATGAATATAGATGGAAAAATTCTCAACAAAATAATAATAAATCAAATGCAGCACATAAAATGATTATGCACTGTGATCAAGTAGGATTTATCACAGGGATTCAAGGATGGTTCAACATACATAAATTGATAAATGTAGTCAATAGAACAAAGGATAAAAACCATATAATCTTCTCAATAGATGCAGAAAAAGCCCTTGATAAAATTCAGTATTGCTTTATGATAACAAGCTTAAAAATTTAGATATAGAAGGAATGTATCTCAATATACAGTAATGGCTGTATATGACAAACTCACAGTTTAGTTCATATTGAATGTGGAAAAGTTGAAGTCATTTCCTCTAAGATCAGTGATGGAACAATGATAGCCATTGTCACTATTCTATTCAATGAAGTATGGCAAATGTTACCCAGAAGATTAAGACAAGAGAAATAAATAATGGGCATCCAAATGCAAAAGGAGGTCAAGTTATTCCTATCTTCACATGACATCATTTTATATATAGAAGGAAAAACAATGGAATGAATCTGACATAATTATCCTATGTATATATGTATATATATGAACACAATATAGTGAACCCCACCATTATACCTCCACAAGAATGGGGTCCTAATTAGAATAAGATCTATTCCATGATTATGTAAGTATATTAAAATGGATTACACTGTTATGTACAACTAAAAATAACCAATATAAAGAAAATAAAATAAGAATCCCAAGACTCCAGAAAGAAATGTAAGGACTGAAAAGTGAATGCAGCATAAGTACAGGATACAAAATAAACATACATAAATGATTAAGTATTTTTTCTATACCACTAATGAAATAGCTGAAGATAAAATCAAAAAATAAAATGCATTATTAAGAGTTATAAAAAACTGAACAAAATACCTAGGAATAAATTTAACCAAGGAAGTTAATGGTCTCTACAATAAAAATTTTAAAACACTCATGAGGAAAATTGAAGAGAAAACAAAAAATAAAAAGATATCCCATGTTCATGGATTGTAGGAATTAATAATGTTGAAATGCCCATACAAACCAAAGTTACCTACACATTGAATGCAATCTCTAGCAAAATACCAATACCGTTCTTTTTTTAAAAATATTTTTTAGTTATAGGCAGACATAATACCTTTATTTATTTATTTATCTTTTTTATGTGGTGCCAAGGATCAAACCCAGTGCCTCACCCACGCTAGCTAGGTGAGCGCTCTACCGCTGAGCCAAAACCCCAGCCCCTGATACTGTTCTTTACAAAAAAAATCCTAAACTTCATATATATACAAAAATGTTACCTAAATAGCCAAAATAATTCTGAACAAAGAGAACAAAATAGTAAGCATCACAATATCTGTCTTATAAGCATGCCACAAAGCAATAACCCAAACAGCATGGTACTGGCATTAAAAAGGTATATAGATCAATAAATCAGGATAGAGATCTCAGAAATAAATCTTTGTATTTACAGTCAATTGCCTTTTTTCCTTTTTTTTAAAAAGTAGTGTGTTATAGCTGTCCATAATAGTGGGATTCATTGTTACATATTTGTTCATGCACAAAATGTAACAGCATAGTTTGGGCAATATCATTACCCATTATATCCCCTCTCCCTTCCCTCCTTGCTCCCCCAGTCCATTTCCTCTACTGTACAGTCAGTTGATTCTTGACAAAAGGAAGCAAGAACCTATAACATGGAGAAGAAAATATCTTCAAAATAGTAATGGAAAACCGAATATCCATATGCAGAAGGAATCAGACCCCTATCTCTCACCATATAAAAACCAACTCAAATTGTATCAAAGATTTAAATGTAAGAACTGAAATTATGATATTACTAGAAGAAAACACAGGAGAAATAATCATTGCTCATGACATTGGTCTGGACAAAGATTTTTTGGATATGACTCCAAAAGCAGTCAACAAAGGTAAAAATTGACAATGGAATTGTATCAAATAAAATATTGCTATATATCAAAAATATTATGATTTGGATCTAAAATATCAACCAATAGCTACATGCTGAAGACTCGGTTGCCAACCTGTGGTGCCATTAGGAGGTGGTGCAACTTGCAGGAGTTGGGGATTGGTTGGAGGAAGTAAGTTTCTTGGGCTGGGCCTTTGAATGGTAGCGTATACTTTGTCTAAATCCCCTTCCTCTCCCACTTGCTATCTCACTCTTTGTTTCCTGACGCCCATTAGGCTAGCAGATTTGTTCTACCACATGCTCTCCATTATGACGTGTGGCCTTGCCTCAGGCCCAAAAAGATGGGATCAAGTACCAAGTACTGAAATCTTTGAAACTATGAGCCAAATTTTTTTAAAAAAAATTTTCCTTTACATTGTTTTTATCAGGTATTTTATCACAATAATGGGAGGTAATAAAGAAAATGAGCACTGGGAAGTGAGTTTGCTGCAGTGATTATACATGACTATGTAGTTCAGAAATTGTTTTAAATGTTTTGTAGGAGAATTTTAGGAAGATGTGAAGAAGTAAACCAAAGAACACTTAGAACTTTGTAAGCAGAGCTTAATGGAGCTTCTGGTGGGAGCTCAGAAGACCAGAATGCTGATGGGCATGCTGACAGTAAAGATTACTAATGAAGTTTCAGATGTGAATGAGGACTTTTTGGGAATTGGACTAGAGGTCATTCATGAAACATTCTAGCAAAATATTGTCTACACTTTGTCCATACCCTGAGACTTTGCATGAGGCTGAGTATAAAGGTTTTGGAATAGTTAATGTGATACAAAAAATTTCAAGGCAGCACATCATCCACATAGTGCCATGTGTACTGGTGGCTCTTTTTAGCCAGATTTACAGTTAAAATTGGAAGAAAAAAACAGAGAAGAATGATTTGAAAAATTTGCAGGTTGGCCACAAAAGAAGAGTGTTTAAACATGAGGCCAAGGAAGGTGTGATTGCTGAACACTGCCAAAAGAAGCCAAGTAGTTTGCACCAAGACAATAGGAAAGATGCCTTGAGGGCATCTCAGGAATTGGACAGACCCCCATCCCCTGCAGGCTCAAGAGTGTAAAAGTGTAACCTATTTTGAAAGGTTTTGCTTTTTGAAGAGTGTGCCAGGGCATTCTGCTCACACTGGGCCACCTAGGAAGTTGTGTCCTCAGGATTCGTTTCACCATGCTCAGCCATCCAGACACTTAGAAATTGCTGTAGCCATGGTCCAAGGTGTCCTGGATACTGCTGAAGCTGGCAGCAGATATTGATGTGATCCAGGTGATGCTGGTTTTGCAGGCATGTGGAATGTAAGAGTTATGGGGTAATAGAGACTTCCACCAAAATTTCAAAGAATGGACTTGGAAGCTAGGCAATGTGTGACAGTTTCTGAATCCCTGCACCAAATCCTGGGAAGATTATACATGAAACTATGAGAGTGAAGTCAAAGTGGAAATGGAAATCCACAAAGTTAGAGATGACAGGAATGTGGAACATCTTCCAATGAAAGTTGCAAGCAGTAAAGAGTGGCCATGTAGGCTACAGACAATGAACTCATAGGAATGGGGATGCCCAAGCCTGTTAGTGCTCACTTTATGCCACCACATGCCTTATATTCTAGATTTGGAGCTCCAGAATTTAATGATTGACTGGTAGGTTTCAGTCTTGCTCTGGTCCCATCCCTTCTTTCTATACCCCTATTCATCTCTTTGGAGATGGCAGTGTTTAACCTGTATTTCTCCCAACATTGTATGTTGGAAGAGTAACTAGCTTTTTGATTTTTACAGTGTCTCACAGATAAAAGTTTGTTTTGAGTCTCAGAGGAGACTTTAGATTTCAACTTTTGAACAATGTTATAACTATTAAGTCTATGGGGACTCTTGGAGATGGACTGAATACATTTTCCATTGTGAAATAGTCATGAACCTTTGGGGGCTAGAGGCATAATTTTATGGTTTAGATCTGAAGTTTCTTCCAATGCCCATATGTTGAAAGCCTGGTCCTTCAATATAATGCCAGCTGATGACATCATGGAGATGTGGTAGAAACATTAGAAAGTTGGAAGAAGTAGATCATTGGGGTATGTCTTTGAAGGGCATACTTTGTCTTCAGACCCACACTCTACCTGTCTTATTCCTGGGTGCCATGAGTTGGGCAGCTTTCATTTACCACGAAGTTCTGCCTTCCTACCAGCCTGAAAGCAAAGGGCCAGGTGACCATGGACTGAAACTTCTGAAACCATGAGCCCAAACAAACCTTTCCTCATTTAATTCATCTTTCTCAGGTATTTTATCACAAAAATGGAAAGCTGACCAACACAGAAGGAAACAATAAACAGAATAAAGAATGGAAGAATGGAGAACAGAACCTATGGAATGGAAGAAAATATCAAATTATTCATCTGAAAAGGGATTAATTTCCACAATACATAAGGAACTCAAGTAATTTAAGAGCAAAAATTTATAATATGATGTTTAATATGTGTGAATAACCTGAATAGGCATTTTTCAAAAGAAGCTATACACATGGCCAAAAGGCATATGAAGAAATGCTCAATATCATTATCAAGGAATTCAAATAAAAAACACAGTGAGATATCATCTCACCCCAATGATAATGGCTAGTACCAAAAAGACAGAAAAGTAACAAAGGCTGGCAAAGATTAGGAGAAAGAACTCTCATACACTGCTCGTAGAAATGTGAACTTGAACAGCCATTATGAAAAACAGTATGTAGTTTGCTAAGGAAACTAGAAACAGAACTACAGTATGATCTAGCAACCCACTACTCATCATGTAGCCAAAAGAAATGAAGTCATTACACCAAAAAGGTACCTGCATTCCCATGTTCATTGAAATGCTGTTCACAATAGCTAAGAGACGAAATCAGCTGAGATGTCCATGAAAGAATGAATTGATGGCTAAAAAAATGTAGTATATTTACACAATAAAAATCTAGTCTTCCATAAAAAGAATGAAATCCTATTATTTGCAGCAACATGGAAGAACTGGAAGACATCATGTTAAATGAAATGTTGGGGACAGAAAAATAAATACCACACATTCTAACATACATGTGCAAGCTTAAAAGTATATCTCAGAGAAATAGAGCACAGAATATTAGTAACAGAGCCTAGCAAATGTGTGGGAGAGAGAGATGGAGAAAGTGTTGGTAATAGCTACAGAGGTGAAGTTGGAAAGGAGCAATAATTTATAATGTTCTATATAGCATGATAGGATAACTATTGTTGGCAATTAAGTTAGATTTTCCAAATAGCTTCTATAAGGGATTTTGAATGTTCCCAATACAAAGAAATGATAAATATTTGAGGTCATGGATATGTCAGTTACTATTAAACATTTGTACATGTATTTAAATGCCATACTGTACCCCATAAATGTACAATTAATATGTGTATCAATTTTGAAAAGAATTTTAATTATATATTCTTTGTATTTTTGTATGTTTTAGAATCAGTCTTTTTATTTTTATAATAAAGTTTTCTGGATTATGAATGACATTTCATTGCATTCATAGATTAATCTAGAGAGAGTGACAACTTAAAATATTGAATCTTCCAATCTATGAGCATGATTTATCTTTTAATTTATGTAAGTCTTCTATAACTTGCCTTAACTGTGTTTTATACTTTTTAGTATAGAGGTCTCATATGTCTTTCATTTTCTGTAGTCCTAAATGTTTCAGATTTTGATGCCATTGCAAATTGTATTTTTATTGTTCCATCTTCCAATTTTTTAGAATATTTCCAATATTTCTTTTTTCTTAGATTATTTGTGTTTTCACTGAAAAGTACATTCTCAATTTTGTTCATAAATGTTAGTTGTATAGTAAACTTCATGAGTAGTTGAATGTCTGAAAACAGCTTTATTCATTTCTCATTGTTGATTTATGATTCAATATAATTTTGCTAAAAAGGTTGAAGGCATGCTGCAATATCTACTGGAATCCATTTTTACTCATAGAGAAGCCATATGCTAGTCTTACTGTTCTTGTAATGGAACGTTTTGTTCTTCAGAAAATTTCAGGATCTCTTCTTTATTCTTAGTTTCCTGTAATTTTACAGTAACATGCTTAGGTGTGCGCATTTTCTTCCTGTATCCTTTATGAAATTCATTGGGTCTTTTCAGTTTGAAGGAGCATGTCATTCTTCAGGTCAGGTCAATTTTCTTAAATTATTTCTTTAGAAGTTTATTTCCTTATCAGGCATGGTGGCACACTCCTATAGTCCTAGAATTTGGAAAGCTAAATTGGAAGGATCACTTGAGTCCAGGTATTTGAGACCATCAACACTCCCAGAAGGAAGGATGGAAGAAGGGAGGGAGGGAGGGAGGAAACCTCATCCCAATAAGATGTTAGTCACCTTGATTCTAGACATTCTTGTATTTATTCTGTAGTCTCAATCTCTTTGAATACTGTTTTCATTCTGGGAAAAATCCCTTGATTCATTCTCACATACTCCCTTTTTATAGTTGGTACCATATTACTAATTTCCAAGTACTCACAGTTATTCCTTTATTCTTTTTCATAGCATCATTTAGTTATGTGTACAATATCTTGAAACTTTTAGAATATTTCTCATAGTATTGTATATAAATACAAGATATGAACTTTGAAAATACATATTTTCAAAGATCACATCTTCATTTTTCCTAAAGTTAATATTTCTGTCTGTTTATTTTGGTTCTCTTATGTCACTATATTATTTTCAAGCATCTAGTAGTCCTGTGTTGTCCACTTTTATTTAGGAAGGAGAGAACAGTTTTTCTTATGTAGGCAGTTGGGAATGGTTTCCTGTGCATTTGTAGTCTTTTTTTTCCCCACCAGGTTTCTCCAGTGGAAAATATGACTCCAAGTTCTGTGTATATATTCAGATCTTATGAACTCACAGGCTGACAGTCTTCACTTTGTGTGTGTGTGTGTGTTAGAGAGAGAGAGAGAATATCTAGCAGACAGAATACACACAGTTCAACCACTAATGCTAAAAAGAGGAAGATTGTTTTCTCTGGGTTGTCAACACCCACACTAGGAGCCTTCACTTTCCACAGGTGGAAATTATTTATGGGTTAAACTTCCAGTTTGTCTTGAGGGTTTATACACATTGCTGGAAGGAAATTGTTGCATAAGTTAATTCATACTGATTTTCTGTAGATAAAACTTCAATCAGTTACCATTATTTATGGCCTTTAGCTACTCCTAATCTTAACAATACTGAATCCAATTTTGACCATTTCTGTGATTTTGCCTCCAAGGAATAAATGTTGCAACCTCTGCTCCTGCCTTATCCTTTGTCAGTTACTGAGTTGAACATTCATCCTAAGTTATTCAATAATATGACCTAAATTACCTAAATTATATTTTTTAGTTTTTGAAATTTAAGATCTTCTGTCCAATGATATCTCCACATCTAAAACCAAATTCTATCTGCATTCATTATTTTTTCTAATTTCAATGGATCTTCAGTAGGAAAAGGAGATGAATATGTGATCAGTCTGCCAGAAGTCTACACAATTTTTTTATGAACATATGAGAAAGTCCATAAGCTAAAATGAACAGCAATGAAATGAGAGACTGCTGCAGTATATTTAGTGATTATAATAAAGGGTTACTTTGATTTTCATGAAATATTTTTATCTGAATAATGATGGCTAATGCTTCTTGTACTTACTATGTACCAGGTCATATTCTGCTTTGCTTTATTTGTATGGACTCATTTAATTCTCATGATATCTCCATGAAGTAGCTACTATTATCACCATTTTACACATGGGTAAGTGAAGGCAGAGAGTTCAAATACCTTCCCCATGAACTCAACTAGTAAGTGGAAATGTTGAAATTTGAAACCCATTAAATAGAGCAACAGATTCTAGATTCTACAGATTCTTAATTTAGCTACTACTAAATATATCAAAAAATTTTAAAAATGGGCAAAGAATATAAACAGATAATTCACAGAATATATTAAATGTATATAAAACATAACTATACTAAATAAGTTCAGTTTTCAGTAATCAAATAATTGCAAATTAAAACATTAACAACACACTAATTTACTTAACAAATTACCATGGATTAATGATTGGTAATAATACTAGTGAAAATTTTAAAAATTGAGCCCTCTCCTGTATTGCTTATAAAACTGAAAATTATTATAATGTATTAGAAAAAGGTTTTTAGGACATTTCTAAGGTCTTCAAATACATGTATCCTTAACCAAACAATTTTTGTTTTTAAATGAATCTCTCATACTTTAAAAGTATAGGCAAATATGTACATGTAAAATATTAAGTATGTCACTATGCCTCACAGATGCCATCCATTACCCAGTGTGCCTAAATATGGGCCCAAGTACCTGGATTCCCCAGTGGGGGGCAATAGTCCTTCATCTCCTGAAAACCACTCAGCAGCACTAAACTGGGCCACTGTGCTTCTGCCTTAAGCTGCCACAACAGGTACATGCTGACATACACAGTGCTGAGCCCACATCAGATTTGACAGCTTGTGGCTCACAAAGCATTTCTACAAGATGCCATATAAGACTGTGTCCCCAACCAGGGAAAGCCTTGGCTTCAAAGTCACTGACAAATAGGGGTTGTCTCCTGTGATCCACCAGAAAGCTATTAGGTATGCAGACACACCAAAGAAAGAGAGACCTCTTAGAATTGTATCAGAGATGTGCTGGTGAGATTGTCATCTCTACATCCAGAGAAACTTAGAAATAAAGCTGAAGAGAGGTGGGCATTTACTAAACCTCCTGAAACCCAATAAAATCCAAATCAGGAAGACTCAAGAAGAAATCACTATGCTAATAAAAATATTACAAATTACCAAAATATCACTCTTTCATTCATCCAAACACTCATTAATAATTATTTGTTCAGTAGTTACAGCATGTCTGAGACTCTGGGAATATAGTAGTAATGAGATAGAAAAAAATTACTACTCGCAAAGTATTCACATTTTTTGTAGGAATACTGGAAATACAACAAAATCAGTTCTAAAAGTGCTATAATAAAGAAAAACTCAATGAAGTGATGAAGAAGAACTGGAGACACTTTATATTAGCTAGTTAGGAGGTGGCATTTAAAAACCAAGATCTGGGGCAAGAGTTTTCCAGGTTAAACTAAAGATCCAAGATAGAAAAAAGCTTGAGTTGATGTGTCTGAGCAACAGAAAGAGATTTGGTTCTATGTAATTCATTACAGAAGAAGGATTTACACAGAACCTTGTAGGACTTTGAATTTTATTCTAAATATGAGGAGAAGCTATTGAAAGATCTTGAACAGAATATAACAGAAACTGATTACATTATGAAGACTGATTTGGAGACTAGATTATAGGTAATGAATTAAAAAATTCTACAGCTAATAATAAATAGAAAACACCATCACTATACTGAGATAAACATACTGGTTTTTGGCTAGCTTAATACAATAAATAAAATTAATTTTATGCTATAACCAGTCATATGGAATGTATTAACACTGCTTGGGAATTTCCAAATAGTGACTGTTAAATATATAGCTTTCAAAGGTATACCTTGTAGATGTAAATTCTGGAAATATTTTGCGACTTTGGAAAATTTTTCCTCAAAAATTCACCCATAATTTTCATTGATTTATAAGCTTCATATTTTAAAACTACTATGAATAAATACTTTGATTATGTTATTTATGTGGTCATTATCAGTATACTACAAATTTATTGCTGATTTTATGCATCAATTTGATAATTTATTTTATTAATTCTGTGGATCTTCAGATGATTCTTTTAGATTTCCCAGGTAGATAATCATCTCATCTGAAAGGTTCAAGTCCTTTTTCATTCTTCGTACTTTTTATTAATTTCCCTTTTCTTCCTGCATTGTTGCATTTCTATTTCTGTACCTCATTCTGTTCTTGTATTAGTATCTCAAGTCTCATATTATTTTATTTTATTACTGGGTTTTTTCATAATTTTAATTGTTTTCAGTAGTGAAAACAACAGAAATCTTTCTCTTGCTTCTTTATTCATTTTACCATCATAAGAATCTAGAAAGAATTAGAGTAACAAAGCAACAAAAAATCTAAAAAAAGAAATGAAGACAAAATAACAAACATTAATAAAACAATGTTTCTCTTCCACATAGTCTCATGATAGTGTACCTAACATGTGTATATGGATCAATAAGAAGAAAATAATAATTTATTTTAATTAAAAAGGAGTATGTTAGCTACTAGTCAAATTTTCTTTTAACAGACATGTTTTAAAGAATGAATTATCAATGAAATTTATTTAAAATCAGGTTAAAATATTAGGTGGTTATTAGTTTACTTCTGTCACCAATTTATTCATTTTTTAAGGAAAGGGATTCATTTTTATCCCTGCATTTTTTTTAAAATATTTTTTTAGTTGTGGATGGACACAATGTCTTTATTTTATTGCTTTGTATGTGGTGCTGAGGATCGAACCCAGGGCCTCACGCATGCGAGGCAAGCGCTCTACCGCTGAGCCACAGCCCCAGCCCCTATCCCTGCATTTTTAATATCACTGAGTATCAACTTTGTGGCAAGCAGTATGGTAGAAGCCACTACATAAAGCATCTCATTTAATATTCTTTATAACTCAATGAGGTAGTAATTATCATCCTCATTTTACAAGTAATGCAAAATTATTCTATAGTTGAGTACTTCAACTTTTTCAAATCTTTATTTAAATGTTGTTGGAAAAAATTCCTTTGAATAAATCAATTTAATAGGATGTTTGAATTTAGATTCAAACCCAGTTCTATTACACTATGTGAGTGTTGATTTTTGCTACCATAAAATGTCTTCCTAGTAAGTGGATGATTTATCAATTTCCCCAATTCCAAAAGATGAACAATTTTGATAAATATGTCACTCAAACTTGGTATTCAATAGTTTTAATCTGAGGCCAATTAGTCTTCCACTTTCTTAGTATGAAAACTGCTTTGTCCATTAAAGCTGGTATAACAAATCACCTAAGACTGGGTAATTTGTAAATAATAGAAATTGTTTCTTATGGTTCTGGATGCTGGGAATTCCAAGATCAAGGCAGCAGCATATTCACTGTCTGGTCCAGGCTCATTGTACTTCAGAGATGGCATCTCTTGCTGAGTCATCATATGGAGCAGGACCGAAAACTCAAAAGGGATTAATAGACTTTCTTGAGCCCTTTTACAAGAGTCCTAATCTCATTCTTGAGGGAGAAGTCCTCTTCAACTATTCACCTCTTAATGAACCTATCTCTTAATTCTATTGCATTATTAAGTTTCCACAGAGAATTTGGAGGGACACAATCATTCAAATCATACTGAAGGATTTATGAGCATAGTTCATTGGGACAAAAAACAGAGAGACTGCCCCCTTAGGAAAAATATTTCATAAATTCACTTCAAAACCCCAAAAGGTTGAAAAATTAGACAGTTTATGGAATATAACCATTTGGAGAACTGACATACTCTTGTTTTTGAAGATGGTATGAAATTAACTAAATGTTAAATAAAAGGTAAGTCTAAAGGAACAAGTCTGAAACAAGTTACATTGTAGCAACATAGATGAAGGGGAATGGAGACAAATTCATTGGGAAATGCAGCTTCAAGTTTTGTAGATTACTAAAAGTAATATGGATTGTAGAAACAAATCTGTCTCATGATTAGCAGGTTAACTCTTGTCACAACAGTCAAAAGTAGGGTCTTTTGGTTGGAGAAAAAGCATTGAGAAGAAAGTTTATTATATCCATTAGTGTACAAATAATGTATTCAACAGAATAGTACTTAGCATGTCCCAGTTAGGAACTTGCAGTGTAAAGGTCATCCACACACGTTATTCCTACAAATGTATGTTGAATAATGTAGCTCTAATTCTACAATATTTTTGGTGATTATAGATCATTATTATTATCCTAAAGACAAGTTTGGGCTTTCATATTCTCTTTATACTGGATTTTCACAGTCTCTTTATAGTTTGTTTATCAAAGAAGATACTTGCAAATAATACTCTCCTTCAGCTTGCATTTTGTTTGTGGGGAAAAACCTCAAGTTAAAAAAACAATAGAGGGCTGGAGTTGTGGCTCAGTGGTAGAGCGCTTACCTCACATGCGTGGGGCAATGGGTTTGATCCTCAGCATCACATAAATATTGTATTGTGTCCATCTACAACTAAATTTTTTAAAAAGACTATAGATATTTAAGAGAGTCAAAGTCCATATTGCTATAGAATGGTGTTTCTCAACTTTGGCTGTACATTAGAATCACATGGGGCATTAAACAATTCCAATGATCAGCACATCAGACAAATTAATTCAGAGTCCCTGGAGGAGGAATCCAGTCATAAATAGATTTTATAGCTTCCTATTTGATTTCCAGCATGTAGCTAAGGTCAATAACAACTGCTAAGATAGTTGTGATCAATTTTATTTCCCCAGGGCCCAACTCCTACCAATGTAACACACTATTCACTACAGGGAGGAGTTTTCATTCATGCCTAGCAGGTGTGTTATCTCAGCCCCAAGAGTCAGTTTTAATAAAAAATAGGGAGATTTTTGAGGATCTATACATTTCTAAGTCATTTCTAGAGTCTGTGAGTGATATAACAAAAGTTAGAATCATTTCCTTCTTGTGATCTCATTTAGGAAACAAGACTTACACACATGATGAAACTGAAGAATAAATGAAAGGAGTTTGTGAGGATTTCAATTGGGTGCCATTCACCAAAAGTATATAAGTACACAGAAAACAACAGAGATCCTTGTGGCCTTTTGTAGTTGGAGCTTTCACAGGCTCCAACCTGTGAGTTGGATTTCAAGGCCTGTGAATTAGGCCTTGCTTGGGAGAAAATATATAATATTTGGTTAAGTAATGAAGACAACAAAACTTTTCTCAAGCAATTTGTAAATTCAAATTTAGAGGTTTGTTTTCTTCATCTTTGATGCCACAAGCATCTATACTCTTAGAGATTCTGGAGTTTCCAAAATTATTTCAGTAGCAGTAAAATTATGGAACACACATTTTTCCCCTCTACATGATTATTAACAACTATACTATATATTTTGTCATTATTTAAGTTTATTTATTCATTACTCTGTTTATTTATTGATTCCCACATCCACATAAACAAGCAAGTGTTCATAGAAATTTATCTGTAGCTATTTGACGACATGCATGACTTTGAATTATATAAGCTAATGTATCCATATAATATACTTGCAAATAAAACAATGAAATAAAAATTGATTAAAAGTAGAGTCTCATATCCCTCCACTTCTTCTCCACCCAATTCCTCCTCATATGTTTCTGTTGATGATTTTTTGTGAATCGTAGGAGAAACTTTCCATTTTATTTATGAATACAGACATACACACATACACATACACCATTATGAAGGTAGTCTTTCTCTTAAATCAAAGCATATATACAAAATTTCCAAAAGCTTCACTGAGATGTAATTTACATGCCATAATATACACTATTTAAATGTCCAATTCAGTATTTTTATGTCATATAATTGTGTAGACATCACCAATATCTATCTAATTAAAGATTATACTCTTTATCCAAAAAGAAACCCCTTATCGACTTGTGGTCAACTCTCAAAATCTGTTTACATCCTCAGACATTTATGCAACCACTAATCCATCTTCTTCTTTATAGATTGCTACTCTGGATATTCCATGCAAATGGGAGTATGATGTATGGTCTTTTATGATTGGCTTCAATTGCTTCTTTAAAGGAGATCATAACCCTGGGTATCTTTACTTCCCTCTCCTTGCTATGGAATTGATGTTAGAAGCAAGGTGGGAAAAGACAATTGGAGACCAACATTCTCAGCTTCTCATATCTAGTACAGAGCTTCTGTCACATAAGTGGAGGCTGGCTGTAGGAAGGGATTTTAAACTTCTCTGCTGCAATTATCTAGAAAATAGATTTTGCAACAATAGCTTGAGAGGATCAGGAACTGGTAGCCTGCACCTCCCAAGGAGATACCATAGCTCTAGATTGGGAGCTGGGTGCAAGGAAATGGTTGGTCTTTTCTGCCTTCACTTGTAATAGATCTTCCATCACACTGAGGTGAGATGAGGTGGGGAGGATGGGTGCAGATTTTGGATAAAATGCAATGGACTCCCAATATTCTTATGTAGAATTTCTTTAATAAATATTTCTCCATTTTCTATATACCTGTAGAGAAGTTGCAAAAAGTAAAAATTACTGTTTTTATAATTTTAATCAGTTGTGTTTTAGTAACTCAACAGAGGACACAAAAAGTTTCTTACACTACCATTTCAGAAGTACACTCTTCTCAACAGTATTTGAATTTACACATTCTTGAGAGTAAGATTATTTTCCATATGCTTTATCAACATCTTTTTCTCTTCTGTGAATTTCTATTATCAAAGTTTTCCTTTGTTTTTCTGGATCTTGCATGTCAAGAAATCCTTCTCCAACCCATATTTTTAAAATCAATATATTTTGTTTCTTTTTCTAGTCCTAACTTTATTATTTCAAATCCAGGTCTTTATTTCATCTGAAATTTTTATGTAGGGTATGTGTGTGTATGTGTATGTGTGTGTGCTTCTCACACCTCCAAATTGATAACCAATTTCCTTAGCAATAGTTATTGATAATTTACTTCATTCTATATCTTTATTATATATGCACTTTCCATACATATTTGTATCTGTGGAATCTCTACTGCATTCAGTTGACTTATTGCTTTAGAAGTCAGTATTCACATTATTATTTTAAATAAAGTTATATATAATCTGTTTTTATAAGCAGTTGTCTCCTTTGCTATTCTCACTCAAATTATCTTTCATGGAAATTTTTATCATTTTATGATGTTGTTGTATCTTCCTGTCTAAGATCACAGTATAAAGTTTCCATTTATTATGGCATAATTTAATATTCCTTAGATAGTTTATATATATAGTTTTGTAATTAGATGAGATCACTCATTAAATTTTCTAATTGGCTACTGATATTATAAAATTATCATATTTGGTATGGAGATTGTGCATTTGATTTGAGTAACTACTTTGAATTTTATTAGTCCATTGACTTCTGTTAATTTACTTAAAATTTTTAAAGAAGTGATATTGACTGTGAATAAACATCAATTTAAATTTTTCTAATATTTATAATTTTTGGCCTATACGGTGATTCAGGAAAGATATGTATTCATTTTTACATACATATGGAGAAATACATGTTCATATTTTTATATATGTATATATGTATGCATATATGTATATGTTTATGTATATTATATATTTACATATAGGGAGATATGTGTGTATGTGTGTTTTATCTTCATATATATATACATACATACTATAAAACTAAGAAAACTTGGCCCGTCTTTGGCTGATAGGATTTTCTTAGTTTTATAATATGTGGTGTTACTATATATATTTGGTTATATGATCTGACCTAATGATAAAAAATAATTCTCTGTTCCATAGTATTTTAATAATATTTACCTGTACAAGAGCCTGAGACTGTTATATTCTGAAATTACTTTCATGATCTATAATAATTCTACCTTCTTGAGTGTATATAAATACATGCACATTTCATACAATTAACCATTTTTGTGTTTTTATTTTTTAAAAATTTTTATTTTTTCTTTTTAGTTATATATGACAATATATAATTTTGACATAATTATAAGAGCATGGAAAATAATTTATTCTAATTCAGTACCCACAGTATTTCCCCTTCCCCTCCTCTCCTCCTTCCCCTCTACACTACTAGTCTTTCTCGTATTTATTTATAGATTTTTAAAATTAGTGTCTTATGGATGTACATGATGGTGAGATTCACTATGGTTTATTCATGTATGTACATAGCAAAGTTAAGTCAGATTCATTCCACTGTCTTTCCCTATCTCATCTCTCCTCCCTTCCCTTCATTTCCCTTTATCTACTCCATTGATCTTTCTTCTGTAAATAATTATTTGATATATTTAAATAATTTGAGAAGCATTGACATTAGTTTTCTTTAACAGTCTAGTAGAATTCAGCTGTGTATCCATCTGGTCCTAGTCATTTTCTCATAATTTTTAATATATATACATATATATATATAAAATTATATATAATTATGCTTCCCTTCTTGTTGCTAATGTTAATTTTATCTACTATTTTTCTCTTCTTTTTCTTTTTTTTCTGTTACCAAGTATTGAACCCAGGGGTGCTTAAATACTGAGCCACATCCCCAACCCATTCTATTTTTTTATTTTGAGACTAGGCCTTGGAGTGATCAATTTTTGCCTGTAATTGCTCACTTAAGTCATTCTTTAATTCACAGATCATTTTAATTATGTACATTCTGAATTCTTTCTCTGACATTTCATCAACTGTGCTGTCAGTGGATTCTGTTATTGTAGTATCCTGGTTTATTTGGGGCACTTTTTTCCCTTGTTTTTTCATGTTGATTATGTATATTCCTATATTGCAATGCCAGTCTGAGGTATTGCGGTTTCTATTCTATAATCTTGTAGTGACAGTACAGATTACCTGTATCTCACCTTGGAGTTCACTTCTAGTCCCCAGCAGGTGTCCCCAGATGGATCCTATTGCCACTAAAGATGGTGGCGGTGGTAGTGGAGGTAACTCAAAGATGGCAGTGGGAGTGCCCTTGGGTGGGTTCTTGTGGTGGTCTCTCAAGGTAGTCCTGGGCCTCGGCCTGTTCTCCTGCCAGTGGGCAGGAACTCTGGCAAGGAACTGGTGGCAGTCCTGGGCCTCACTTAGGCCAGGTATCCTGCAGGGGTTCCAAGAGGCAGTCTTTCTTCTGGGTCTGGGTTCCCCTGTGACTGATGGCTAGCAGTCCCAGGTCTGCCCTTGGATGGGCTCCTGCAGTGGTCCCTGAAGGTGGTCCTGGGCCTTGGCCTGTGCTCCCACTGGTTACTGAGGCTAACTTTGAACTCAGGATCCTCTTGCCTTAGCCTCTTATGCCTCTGGAATTTCAGGCATGCACAACCACTGTACCTAGTCCAACTACTTTTTTCTAAGCTTAAATTTTATATATTTATTAGAGATTTAAAATTGGCTTATGATGTAAATAATTATGTTAAACATGAATTTCACTGATGGGTACATATCACAAAATAAATTGAAAACAGTTATTCAAACAGATATTTGTACTTTTTTGTGTGTGGTGCTGGGGACTGAACCCATGCCCCACTCTACCTACTGAGCTATATCCCCAGCTACTCTTACATACATAGTAGCATAATGCATGATAACTAAAAGGTGGCAGCAATTCAAAAGTCCACTGATAGGTGAATGGATATAAAATTATGTGTTAAATACACTCAAGCAGAAAGGAAATTCTGATACATGCTAACTTTGAATGTATTATGCTAAATGAAATGAACCATTCACAAAGGAACAAATATTGTATCATTCCATTTATGAAACATACCTAGCATAGTCAAATTTATAGAGAGAGTAAGTACAGTATGGTTTTTAAGGGTAGGAAGAGGGTGAAGTGAGGAGTTTAATTGGTAAACAGTTTCAGTTTGGTAAGATGAATAAGTTACAGAGGTGGATGATGATGATGTTTGGACAATAATATGAATGCAAATTTTTATCATTAGGTATAATTTTATTTTATTTTTATATTTTCATTTTCAGTATTAAATTGACAAATGTTACTTGTTTATATTTGTGAAGTACAATATGATATTTCAATATATGCATATGTTATTGAATGATTAAATGAATTAATATATCGATCATTTCACACATTTACCTTTTTTTACTGGTGAGAATTTTTAAAATAAATTGTGTTAGTAATTTAGAAATATACAATCACTCCCAGTTCTTTACCAGAGTTCCTGCAACCAGCGGGAGCATAGGCCAAAGCCCAGGACCACCTTCAAGGACAGCCACAGTAGCCCAGCCAAAGGCAAACCTCACACAGCCACCAGTCACAGGGGAACATAGACCAAAGGGAAGGACTGCCTCTAGGGATCCCTGTGGGAGACCTGGTCTAAGTGAGGCCTGGGGCCTACTGCCATCTTGAGTTACCTCCACTACCACCACCACAATCTTTAGTGGCATCACTGTCCATCTGGGGATACCTGCTGGGGACTAGAAGTAAACTCCAAAGTGAGATACAGGTAATCTGTAGTGTCACTACAAGATTATAGAATAGAAACCGCAATACTTCAGATCAGCATTGCAAGAAAGGAAGATACACAATCAACATGAAAAAGTGAGGGAAAAAAGTGCCTGAAATAAACCAAGATACTCCAATAACAGAATCCATTGACAGTGCAGTTGATGAAATGTCAGAGAAAGAATTCAGAATATATGTAATTTTAAAGACCTGCAAATTAAAGAATGACTTAAGTGAGCAAATACAGGCAACCATCAATCACACCAACAAAGAGATAAGGGAGCAAATACAAGTAGAAAAATATTACTTTAAGAAAGACATACATATTGTGAAAAAACAATCAGAAATTCTGGAAATGAAAGAAACAATAAACCCAATAAAAATAACTCAATAGAAAGCATCACTAGCAGACTAGATTACTTGGAAGACAGAACCTCAGATAATGAGGACAAAATATATAATCTTGAAAATAAATTTGACCATACAGTGAAGATAGTAAGAAATCAGGAACAGAACATACAAGAATTATGGGACAGCATCAAAAGACCAAATCTAAGATTTATTGGGATAGAAGGAGGTGGAGAATTTCAAACCAAAGGAATGCACAATCTCTTCAATGAAATAATATCAAAAAAATTCCCAAACATGAAAAATGAATTGGAAAATCAAATACAAGAGGTTTACAGGACATCAAATGTACAAAATTACAACAGATCTACACCAAGGCACATTATAATGAAAATACTCAGCATACAGAATAAGGATAGAATTTTAAAGGCTGCAAGACAGAGGAATCAGATTACATATAAGGGAAGACCAATGCAGATTTGAGCAGATTTTTCAACCCAGACCCTAAAAGCCAGGAGATCATGGAACAGCATATACCAAGTTCTGAGAGAAAATGGATGCCAACCAAGAATCTTATATCCAGAAAAATTGAGCTTAAGATGTGATGATGAAATAAAAACCTTCCATGATAAACAAAAGTTAAAAAAAATTACAGTAAGAAAGCCTGCACTACACAGCATTCTCAGCAAAATATTCCATGAGGAAGAAATGATAACTAACAAGGAAAATATACAAAGAGAGGAATTGTGGGAGAGAGCTGGCCTGGGAGCTTCCACAGTACATAATGTGCAACAAATATTAGGTTTTTCAATCACGTGGATTTGGCCATAGTTTGATCTTATAACAAGTTCCGCATTCCTGTGAATAGCCACAGGATGCTAATAGAATAGTCACACCCTATGCACCCTGTAGCGCTTGGACGGCAAAGGGCCTCTTAGCATATATAAAGAGGGACCTGAGCTCAATAAAAGAGAGTCTCTTGCCTTGTTCTATGGTGTGTGTGTGTGTAAGTTTCATCCGCAGCTCCCTCGCCTATCCTGGTTTCACTTTGTGCTGGTGCGGGCACTGGCAAGGAATTACAATTAAAAAAGGCCAATCAAAGCAGAAACCAGGTCAAGGTAAAAAACAAAAATGAACCAAAATGACCAGGATTACAAATCATATTTCAATAATAACCCTGAATATGAATGGCATAAACTCATCAATTAAAAGACAGACTGACAGTCTGGATTACAGAAACCCAACAATATGCTGTCTTCAAGAGACTCATCTCACAGGTAAAAGACATCCACAGACTGAAAGCAGAAGGGTAGGAGAAAAATGTATCACTCACATGGACCACGTATAAAGCAGAAGTTTCCATCCTCATATCAGATAAAGTGGACTTCAAACCAAAGTTAGTGAAAAGGGGTAAAGAAGGACATTTCATACTTCTTAAGGGAATCATACATCAACAAGACATAACAATCATAAATATCTATGCCCCAAACAATGGGACATCTACGTATAACAAACAAATCCTTCTCAACTACAAGAATCAAATACAGCACAACACAATAATACTTGTTGACTTTAACATAGCTCTCTCACCACTGGATAGATCTTCCAAACAACAACTAAACACAGAAACCATAGAACTCAATAAAAATCAATATTTAGACTTAACAGACATATATAGAGTATTCCATCCATCAATTGCCAGAGCAATTAGACAGATGAAAGAAATTCAAGGGATATGAATAGGAAAAGAAGAACTCAATCTATCATTATTTGCCGGTGACATGATTCTATACTTAGAGGATCCAAAATATTCCACTAGAAAACTTCTAGAATTAATAAATGAATTCAGCAAAGTAGCAACATATAAAATCAACACCCATAATTCAATTGCATTTCTATACATCAGTGATGAATCCTCTCAAAGAGAAAGTAGGAAAACTACCCCATTCACAATAGCCTCAACAAAAATAAAATATTTGGAAATCAATTTAACAAAAGAGGTGAAAGACCTCTACAATGAAAACTACAAGACATTAAAGAATGAAATTGTACAAGACCTTAGAATATGGAAAAATCTCCCATGCTCTTGGATAGGCAAAATCAATACTGTCAAAATGGCCATACTACCCAAAGTGCTATATAGATTCAGTGCAATTCCAATTAAAATCCCAATGTCATTCCTTATAGAAATAGAAAAGGGAATCACAAAATTCATTTGAAAGAATAAGAGACCCAAGATAGCCAAAGCAATCCTTAGCAAGAGAAGTAGGAGGCATCACAATACCAAACCTTAAACTATACTTAAAAAAGAAAAGACAGCCTCTTCAACAAATGATTCTGGGAAAACTGGAAATCCATATGCAGCAAAATGAAACCAAACCTCTATCCTTCACCATGCACAAAATTCAACTCTCAGTGGATCAAAGACCTGGGAATTAGGCCAGAGATCCTATGCCAAATAAAAGAAAAAGTAGGCCCAAATCTTCATCATGTAGTATTAGGACCTTATTTTTTTAAGTATTTTTTTAGTTGTAGATGGACACAATGTCTTTATTTGATTGCTTTGTATGTGGTGCTGAGGATCGAACCCAGGGCCCCACGCATGCGAGGCAAGCGCTCTACCACTGAGCTACAGCCCCAGCCCAAGGACCTTATTTCCTTCACAAGACTTCTACAGTGCAAGAAGTAAAGTCAAGAATCAATATATGGGATAGATTCAAACTAAAAAGCTTCTTCTCGGCAAAAGGAACAATCAATGAAGTGAACAGAGAGCCTAGATTCTGGGAACAAGTCTTTGCCACATGCATATCTGATAGAGCACTAATCTCCAGGATATATAAAGAACTCAAAAAACTTAACACCAAACAAACAAACAATCCAACAACAAATGGGTTAAGATGATAATCAGATACTTCTCAGAAGAAGATATACAATTGATCAACAGACATATGAAAATATGTTCAACATCTCTAGCAATTAGAGAAATACAAATCAAAACTAAGATTTCATCTCACACCAGTCAGAATGGCAATTAACAAGAATACAAACAACAAGTGTTGGTGAGGTTGTGGGAGAAAAGGCACACTTATACATTGCTGGTGGGACTGCAAATTGGTGCAACCAATCTGGAAAGCAGTGTGGAGATTCCTTAGAAAACTTGGAATGAAACCACCATTTGACCCAGCTATCCTACTCCTCAGTCTATATCCAAAGGACTTAAAAACAGCATACTACAGTGACGCAGCCACTTCAATGTTTATAGTAGCTCAAATCACAATAGCTAAACTGTGGAACCAACCTAGATGCCCTTCAATAGATGAATGGATAAAGTAATTGTGGTATATATACACAATGGAATATTACTCAGCAATAAAAGTGAATAAAATTATGGCATTTGCAGGTAAATGGATGGCATTGGGAATATCATGCTAAGTGAAGTAAGCCATTCTCAAAACTCCAAATGCCGAATGTTCTCTCTGATAAGTAAATGCTGATGCATAATGGAGGAGAGGACATGGGAAGAATGGAGGAAATTTGGTCAAAGGGGAGTGGGGGAGGAGGGAGCATGGGGACAGTAAAGATGGTGGAATGACATGGACATCATAGCCCTAGCTTCATGCATGACTTCATATGTGATGTGATTGTACATCACGTACAACCAGAGAAATGAAAAGTTGTACTCCATATGTGTACAATGAATCAAAATGCGTTCTGCTATCATGTATACCTAAGTAGAATAAATAAACTAATAAATAAAAATAAAAATAGAAATACTAAAAAAATACAATCACAGCTGGGTGCGGTGGCTCACGCTTGTAATCCCAGCACTTAGGGAGGCTGAGACAGGAGAATCGTGAGTTCCAAGCCAGCCTCAGCAATGGCGAGGTGCTAAGCAACTCAGTGAGACCCTGTCTCTACATAAAACACAAAATAGGGCTGGGGATGTGGCTCAGGGGTCGAGTGCCCCTGAGTTCAATCCCTGGTACCAAAATAAATAAATAAATAAAAATTAAAAAAAATAAAAAATAAAAAAATACAATCACAATAATCTTCAAAATATATTGCATTATAGTAATCCAAAGAGTATGCTACTGTCATTAACACAGGCATGTTTACTAATAGAACAGGATAAAGAGTCCAGAAATAATTCTGCTAATTTATGGTCAATTTATTTTGAACACACGTGCTAGAAACACACAATTGGAAAAGGAGAGTCACTTCAATTAAAAAATTAGGGGAACCAAGGAATACACATGCAGAAGATTTAAAACTTCTCCCTTATCTCACACCATATACAAATTTCAACTCAAAATAGGTTAAAGACTTCAATGTAAGACCTGATGCTGTAAAACTACTTGAAAAAATGCTGGTTTGGCCAATGATTATTTAGATATGGCCCCTAAACCACAAGCTACAATAATGAAATTAGATAAACAGAATTATAGCCAACTAAAAAGCTTCAAGAGCAAAGGAAACAACAGACTGAAGTGACGTCTCATGTACTTGGAAAAAATATTTGCAACTAGTACACTAGAAAAGGGGTTAATGTCTCAAATATATAAAGAATTCAAAAACTCAATAGCTAGAAAACAAATAAACCAATTAATAATTGGGCAAAGGACTAATAGAAATTTAAAAGAAGACAAGCAAATGGACAATGAAAAAATGTTCAACATTGGTAATAGGGAAGTGCAAATCAAACCACAATGAGATATCATCTCACACCTATAAGAATGGCTGTTACCAAGAAGGAAAAGATATCAAGTGTTGGCAATGATGTGAAGAAAAGGGAACAATTATATATTGTTGGTGGTGATCTAAACTTGTACACTCATTACAGAACACAGTTCCTCAGGAAACTGAAAATAGAATTCTTACATGATTCAGCAATTTCACTAGTGGATATATCGCTAAAGGAATTGAAATCTATATGTCAAAACATCTTTACCTTCATTGTTTATTGCAGCATTAGTCACAATGTGAATGTATTTAATGTCACAGAACTGTACACTTAAAAATGATTAAAATTCAAATTTTACCACAATAAAAAATAAACACATGAAAAATAGCTTATGTTATCTATTATGAATACCATGCACTTTGGTTGTTTTCTGTTTCACCTCTTTCCGTGTTTATTATTTGTTTCCAATTTATAATGTTTTATTTTCTTCTTTTTGTAACTCCGTTAAATGGATGTTTTCCTTTCTTCATTTATTTTCAGTGTTTCTCATTTCTAATAAATAGTGGCTGTAGGCTTTCTTTGAATGAAGTTTTATGGAATCTCATAAAGTTTACTCTCAGTATGAATAAAATAATTAAAAATATTATTCTGTAATAGTTAACATAAAACTCAGGGTCAATATTCATAGCTTTCAGTTAGCCTTCTATAGCTTAATCCTAAATTTCAATTTTACATAGAATTTTTGTGTTGTACTTCTTTTTGCAATATTGTTAATGCTGTCTCCAGAAGTTTGGCTCACTGAGTAATGTTTTAACTGAAGCCTGTCATGTGAACAATGCAATACCAGTACTATGAATATTTGAAATTAAAATTTACAGCCTATGCCTACATTTAATGAGGAAGACATATCTGAGTCCACATATTTTGAGTTTTAGAATTTAATATCAATATGGCTTTAATTATGTGATTTCACTTGCTCACATGAGTCTCAGGCATTTCTTTTGAATATTAAGGATAATAACAGTACCTCCCATAAGGTTTTAGAAACACATAGCTCAGTGTCTGCTTCAATATGTGTTTGTGATTTTAAACAATTATTTACAATATTTAAGCATATATATCAACTGAAAATTGTACTTTACAATTTATAAAGAAAAATCAGCATCTAGTAACTGTTTTTGGATACTGAATAGTTTATTGCTGTTTCTCAATATTACTCAACTTTTAAGTCTGTGATAGTCAGCTTTCCATTGCTCTAATACCTGAGATACATCAACTAAAAAAAGTAAGTTTATTTTGACTTACGGTTTCAGAGGTTTCAGTCCATGGTGAGTTGGCCTGTTGCTTTTGGGCCTCTGTTAAGGCAATATATCATGTCAGAAATGTGTGGCAGAATAAGTCTTCACCTCATGAAGGCCATGAAGAAAAAAAATAAAAAGGAAGAGACTGGATTTCTACAATCCCTTTCAAGAGCATATCCACAATGACCTAACCCTCTCCCACTAGGCACCACCTTTCACTCACTACCACTTCTCAATAGTGCCATAAGCTGAGGAAACAAGCCTTTAACACATGGGCCTTTGAGGTACATTTATTTAAACCATAGTAAGGTCATAGGTAAAGATCTTTATTTTCAACATTCTAAAGTCATTTAAGATTAAAGTACAAGCTGGGCACATGCCTGTAATCCCTGCACTTTGGGAGGCTGAGACAGGAGAATTGTGAGTTCAAAGCCAGCCTCAGCAATGGTGAGGTGCTTAGCAACTAACTCAGTGAGACCCTTTCTCTACATAAAACACAAAATAGGGCTGAGGATGTGGCTCAGTGGTTGGGTGCCCCTGAGTTCAATCCTTGGTGCTAAAAAAAAAAAATTAAAGTACAAGCCTAGTCCATCAAGACACATTCTTCTTGAAAGAATGAAAACTAGAAATTTTGGTGATAAAAATAAGAGGTTTTAATAAGTCCATTCAATCCCATATGATAGAAAACCAACTAATTGTAGGCAATACTTAAAAAGGATGTGTTCTTTTCTACTCAATTAATATGCAATATGAGAGGGAAAGTCTGCTGAGAAGATCATCACAGTGACTGTGAAGCAAGCAAACCCAAATATTACAGTTTCTTTTGCCAGAAAATTTGGCAACTCATTTCTGCTTAGGAAGAGTTCTGGTTCTACATTTGAAGAACTGTCCTGCTAAAGGACAAGTGATTTCAGCTTTATTCTTAGAGAAGATGTTTTGGTGGAAGTTCATTAAGCACTTTCACGTACTTGTTTTCACTTTATTGACAATGTGTTTTTGCTCTTTGCTCCCTTACGAAATCCCCTCATGTTTCCAGATGTTTTACTTATTAACTTCATGCTGTATTTTGAGGTATGCCTATTTAAAATTCAACATACTTAGCCGAGCGTGGTGGCGTACACCTGTAATCCCAGCACGTAGGAAGGCTGAGACAGGAGAATCGCAAGTTCAAAGCCAGCCTCAGCAACAGTGAGGTGTTAAGCAACTCAGTGAGACCCTGTCTCTACATAAAACACAAAATAGGGCTGGGGACGTGGCTCAGTGGTCGAGTGCCCTTGAGTTCAATATCCAGTACAAAAATCAAATCAACATATTTGGTTCTTGATTCACATTATTTTAATACAAAAGATATTTCCATAATGCTAGTGAAATGTACAATTAAAGGAAATTCACACCCTGAATTATATCCACAGTGGTTAAACTCAAAAGAAGAAAATTTGAATCAAGGATAGGACCAAGTACATAAATTGTGGGGTCTGGTACCAAAAGAAAATATGCAGTCATTGTTTTAAAAAAAAAGTGAAGTGTTTCAAGATGGTAACATAAGCATTAACCTGAACAAGGAACTTTACTGAGATCTTGATACTGACTAAGGTTACACACTTATGAAGCCATCCTGTATGGATGTTTATTTACTGACATCTCCACTTTATTTCAATACTGTTCTTTTTTTAAATGTCCTGCATGCACCAAACCACTTACTTGTTAGGATCTTATTGCCTGAAATTATATAAAACATTATATTTCACAGGCTCATGCTGTAATGGTTCTGTAGCACAAATGGCTCATTATTCCCTAAAATACTATCCTATTTTCATTAGGAAGATAAACTTTGATTATTAGCTTGACATATAACCATCTAAATACATATCTCAGCAGCTTTTGCTGATCAGATATTGTCATATGATTAATTTCTGGCCAATAGAATGTAATATAAGTGTTGCATGTGACCTTGAAGAAGTGTCTATTAAGAGAAGGGACAGAATCTTCTTCAGCACCATGTTAGAGCTTACTCTATTGGTTAAAATATAATGTAAATGGCTAGAATTAAGATATTTTTATTACTACAATCATAGTTATGAATATAATTTGTGTTTAAACATCCTTTAATTGATGGACATGGGAATTTTTCTGAATATTTCACCATTTCAAAACAATGCAAATTGGTAGTGAAATGAGCATCTTTGTTACTATTTTCTTATGTATTTATCTTGGGTAGACACTGAGATGTACAATTCCTAGGTTATAGAATGTGAGCATTTTTCATGTCAAATTTATTTTTAGAGTGGTATCAGCTTATGTTCTCACCAAGAGTTTATTCATGTAGTAAATATTAAATTTTATGATATCTCAGGAACTTTCGTGGAAACTAAGGATGTCAGAGAACAAAACCAAAATGTTTTATGATTAAAATTACATTCTTATGAGGATGATAAATAAAAGTGAATAAGTAATTATTATATCGTTTAACAGTAAGTGCTATGATACAATATGAATGTCAATGGTGGACATTAACATTATGTAAGATGTTCAGATATGGCCTAGTTTTGGAAATGACATTTGGGCCCATGGCCAAATACGAGAGAAAGAAAAGACATATTAATTCAGGCATAAGAAACAGAAAATGCAAAAAAAAAAAATCTGTGATGGACACAAATATGCTTTATTCTTCAAAGTGAAAGTTCAGTGCATTTGAAGTATAGTCTATAATAATAATGATAATGTGAGGCTAAATATGGTAATATAAGATGCAGATCACATAGGATGTTGAAAACCATGATAGTTGATTTTTTTAGTGCAATAGGAAGTCATTCAAAGATTTTAAGCATGGGTTATTATAATAATGTATTTTGAAATTTGATTGCTTTGGACCCTGGTAGAGGATGCATTTTTGGGAGATAAGAAAAGAACAAGGATATTTATCTTTAGGGTATAGTTTTCCAGACTCACGTAGGATATTTTGGTAGCTTAGCCTAAAGTGGTTGTTGTAATGAAGATGGAAAGAAGTGTGCAAATTTGAATAATTCTAAGGATGTAGGGTAGACACATTTTGCTAGTGGGACAGATATTGTAATCTATTGTTCACTCTTTTCAAAATGTTATATTATCAAACTGCATAATTTTGTTGCTTATTGGAAGGATTAAAAATATTATCTCTTGGTTTGAAAGTTCACTTTGCTGACTAACATAAGCATTCTTCTATTTTTAGCCATTTTGTGTTATTTGCATATTCCACTAATTTATAAGAGTTTCTATTTTTCTAGATAGGAATTTTTGCTCATCGTGTAAGTTTTGATATTTTCTTCAGCTTCCTATTTTCTTTTCTAAAACTATGCTTATTATCTTTTTTTGATAAAAAATGTTCTTGGATTTAATATAGTTAAATTAGTCAATCTCCTATTTTACTGCTCTTGCTTTTGTTCCTTAAGAATGTTTTCCCCCAATAAAAGAAGATTAATGTATTATTATATACATATATTTTAATTCATTTTGAATTAAAAGATAATTTTATGAATTTTAAAAGTACTTCAGTCTTTAGCCTATCTGCAATTTAGTTTTTTGAATGCTGAGTCCTAGGAAAGAAATATAATATTTCCCAGATGGATAGCCATCTGTCTCTGGTACCATTCTGCTGATTTGAAAGGCCACTTTTATTGCATATTCAACTTCAACACATTCCAACAAACATGTGTCTGTTTTTGACCTCTTTTTTATTTTATTGATAAACTTGACAATCCTTGTACTAATAAAAATGTTTTGAGTACAATACCTTCATAATATATATACATATCCGATAACATAGTGACCAAGCATGAAGGTTCTAGAACTGCATTGACTGTATTTGAAAGAATTCTTGAACTCATTTATTGTGTACATTGGAAATAGTTCCTTAATTTTCCTATGCCTCAATTTCTGCAACTATAAAATAGTAGTTGTAACAGAATCTCTCTTTGGAGGTTACTGTAAGTATTAAATTAGATTTTTAGAAGAAGATAAACCTTCAGCTCTGACTTCATAGAAGGATGAACATTATTATGATAATAAGGACGGGTTGAGTTCCATGAGAAGGCAACAGCTTTAGAAAAAAGTCTGAATGAGATTGAACATGAATCCATGTTTAAGCAGTAGGAAGGCTTAGGAAAGCCAGAAGCTGATGCAAATGTAAAGGAGCAATTCTATTTTTACTTTTTCTTCATACGCAATATTTAGAGAAAACTATAGCATTATAGGTAGAAAATTATAACATGAGATCTAGGTTATAGTCTGAGTACTGCCACTAATTAGTTGTGTGACTTGGAGAAAGCCATTTACTTCCCTAACACTTAGTTTACTCATTTGGCTGTTGGGCATAATAATGATTATTTTCTTCATAAGATTGGTTTGAAGATAAATAAAGTTATAAGTATGAATGCTTATCATAAAGAATCAAAGCTTTAAACAAAAGCACAATACCGATTTAATAGCATTAGTTGTCAAAAATTTTTAATTTTCTTGCTCTGTGTAATGAGAGGTCTATGGTCATTAACAGCCAATAGCAATGATTTTTCCTATATACTCAAAGATCATAGATATAATCCAGCAGTTATGCCAGTTATGCAAGTGGAATCGAAAACTCTCATCTCCTTTATAGTGCTTTATTTTTGGTTCAGAGCACCTAAACCTGGGGAGCATGCAGCCCCTAATTTACAAAGTAGTGTGCTGAGTATAAAAGCCCTTCACTGGTTCAGGAAATGTTTATTGCTCTCTTCGGTCACTTTTCTTATTTACTATAAACCACCTTCCTATCTCAAGAAAGCAAATAGGTAGCAATGTTGAAAAATAGTTCAACTTTGTAGTATAGAAATCACTATTCAGTTATACACTGATCTGACACAATATCAGCAAGAAACAATATTCAGAAAATGTGGGCTGTGTTCACAGTCACCATTTACTTTAGATGAATCACATTGAATAACAACAAAAACAAAAAGACCTTAAAAAAGAGAAAACAACTTATGTGAAAATTTCTTTTCATTTCCCATCTTTATAACCAGATGTATTAGTGTTGTTTGGATAAGGAAAAACTATTGGCATTGTTCTGTGCACATATATTTTCAGCTATTTTAGTATCATACAACAGACAAAATAAGCACAAAAATAACTTTTAAACTTATGTTCAATTCAACAAATAATTCTTAGTGCTTCATATATGCTAGGTAACATGCTAGGCACTTGGGATGCAATAATAATAACATAGCTTTTTGCTTTGAAAAAATTACATTTAGTAAATTTATGTAATCATCAGTAATGCCTATAATGATAAAGGTGTTTTCCTCACTTATAATACAGAAAACCACCTTTGGTAAATTCCTGTTATCTAATCCAAACATTATAACAAACTCCAATCATTTTATATCCATGAATCTGTTACCTATTATACCACTGAGGCTTAAATCTTGGGTGCCATCCTTGGAAACTTGAACTTTTAGGCATAGTAAAAAGTCAAATGATGTCATTATGTGATTATTAGAATTTTATTTTGTTTGTTCATGTATTGAATTACATAAATTTATTTTTGAATATTAAGTTAGTCCTGCATTCCTGCAATAAACACCACTTGGTATGGATGTATTCTCTCTTCTATATATGGCTGAATAAATTTTTTGATTGACAGTTTTATCTTGCATTCCTAATATATCATTTTACCATCTCTATTATTCATTATTTCATTTTTTTAAAATATTTTTTTAGTTGTTGATGGACTTTTATTTTATTTATGTACTTATATGCAGTGCTGAGAATCAAACCTAGGGTCTCATGCATGCTAGGCAAGTGCTCTACCACTGAGCTACAACTCCAGCCCTTCTATTATTCATTATTTCTGATGAGAAATCAGAGTAAGTCATGAAATTTGGCAAATTGGCTTTCAGAGAGACATGCTGTTATAACTACAGAACCAAATGATCTGTTGGGTTCAGGTATTAGAAGCAGCTCCAAACAAGCATACCACATATTCCCCTATTCTTACTCAAAATTTGGTAGTTTCTTTGTGAATAAACACTCTTCCATTGTTTTATACATTTGTTGATTTACAGAGCTCTGAAATTGTTGTTTCTTGTCATTTTCCCAAGTCTTATGATTGCCATTTGTGAGGAAAGTTTGTCAAGCATTTTAGTCCACTATATTTGGAAATACTCTCTTCCTGTGAACTGTTTTATTGCCTTGCAACGATGACAGGAAAGCTAATTATCTGCATAGAGAAATGTGGGAGGGAGACCAAAAATATATATATATAAAAAAAAGGATAGATAATAAAAATCAAAATCAACCAACAACACTTCTCGCCTACTCTTATCTTGTATCTATGGTTCTAGTCACAACTCTTATAAACTACTTATCTCCCCATCAACTTAGGACAAAGTCAATTTCTCACAGATGGTATTAATTGAAGAGATTCATAAAATCCCCTTGGTGGTTTTGTTGTTGCTGTTGTTGTTGTTGTTTGAGTTTCTATGTTTGTTTCATGGTAGGAAGCCAGCAACTAATGGTAGTTTACCATCTTGCCAGGAATTATTCCTGTGATTCTTTGTTCTTTGTCTAGAAGACTTATTGCTTTCAGCCTAATATAAACTTCATTATCTTATTCTTGGATGATTATATCTATATCCTACTCAACTTTCACACTTTCTATTTCTGCCATTTCAATCTATATTAACTACTGCCAAGAGATTACTCATACTAAAATCCTTCTTTCCAGATGTCATTGTTGAAAAAGTTTTGAAAGAAGGATGTTCAAATTTATGGTAGAATATTTTGAGCACTTTATGATGTAATGATCACTGTTAGGAAAACTTACCTTAGTTACTTCCCTGTTTTATTCTCCAGACTAGGCATTGTTACAATCATTTTAAAATCTTAATTTCCATATCAACTCATAAAGGAAAATGTTGTATTGTTTTATGCTACTAGGTAGTATTTGTGCATCTTGTTTCCCAAATTTTGCAAAGGGAATAGAATATACATGGAATTATTATGGAGGATGATTTGCAACACCACAGATCAAAATAATCTGTTTCTGCAATTTTTCCAGAAACGAATATAATATTCCTGAGGATATATATATACCCTAATGAGGATAAAAGACTTAGTACTAATATTATTCCTAAGAAGATTTTCTCCTCATTCTCTCCACATTGACTTCTGTTTCATAGAACACACTTTGTGCTTTCCCAAAGGAGGAACTTCAGATGTTCCCTTAGCCTAGAATATGCTTCATCATTCTTTACAGTATGGAGGGCTGACACTGATACTCTCATTAGTCTTCAATGTAATGCAGTCAATATATTGCGATGGAAATAAAACTGCAAACTGAAGATAATGTTAATGCAAACAAGTATAACAAAGAAAATGACAACTTTCATATTGCTAAGAGAACCCCTTTACTGGCAAAATGTATTGTAGAATACTAATGATCAACTTATAAGTGAGCCAAAATATTTGACATTGTCAAGAAGAGTTTGAACAATGTGGACAAATACCACAATTGTTAATGATCATCTTGTCTTAACTGTATATAGTTAAGACTGTAGATGTCCTAAAGGTATATTAGTTAATGTGATCTGGAAGATATCACCTTTACAGTGCCATTTAAAAAATAACAAACAAAACACAAAGGCATACTTCTGTAGTTTTGCAGCTGAATTTGAAGTCATGATATTTTAGTAATTTACAATATATCTCAACTAAATTAAATCGTTTAAGTTACTTAAATAGACAAAATAGTGAAAATATGAATGAAAAATAATCGAGGCATTATAGTTACATTGATAATAGTGAAAAATGCCTCAACTACAAATATCTCTATTTTCCAAAAAATAAAATAATATAGCTCAGTTGTAGAGCCTTTGCCTAGTACGCATGAGTCCATGAGTTAAATCCTCCAACACTACACAAACAAAAAATATCATAAGATGTATTATGAACAATTATTTACTAATATATTTGAAAAATATGATAATATTTACAGATTTACATTACTAAAATTGATTTTGAAAGAGGAACAAATAGAACATGTAATTAAAAATAAAATATTTTTTATAATAGTATAGCCAGAAAAAGTATCTGAAAAAATCTAACAAAATATATATAAGAATTCTAAAGGGAACATTATTAAACAGTTAGAAAAGATCATTTTAACATCCCATATAGTAGGATTTATGAGTGGAAAAGATATAATGTGCTCATAGAAAAAGCATTAATATAGAGAACATGTCATATTCCCCTAAAATTGCCTACATATTTATTGCAATTGAATCAATATTCCAACAGATTTTTATCATGGGTTTGATGTTTCTAAAATTAATAAATGAATTTATAAATATTTTTACATTTTTCAACCAAGAGTTAAGTGTTAAGAAACTGAGGGGTATTTGCCTTATCAGATATCATAATAATATGAAACTCTTGTAATTAAGCATGTGTGGTATTGATACAGGGAGAAATCAACAATATGATAGAGAACTTGGAAATAGAGTCAAGTAGATTTTAGTAAAGCATGACAGCTTTTTTTGCAAAATTTAAAACAATTAAAATTGCATAAAAATTAATCTGTATAATACCTTAAAGAAATAAGAGGGAGAGAGAAGAAGGAGGAGGAGGAGGAGGAGAAGAAGAAGAAGAAAAAGGAGGAGGAGGGGAAAGGGGAGAACAGGAGAGGAGAGGAGAGGAGGTGAGATGGGGAGGGGAGGGGAAGAGAAGGGCAAGGAAGGGAGAGAAAGGGAGGTGAGAGGGGAGATGTCCTTACTTTGCAAGGGTCTGATATGCTGGTGTTTTGGTTAAATAACATCAGCCCTCAAGTGACATGATTTAAATTTAAGTTACCATGGTATGTTAACTGTAAGTAATCACATAAAGTACAAAATTTGCTTCATTCCATAAATCACTTGTGGATAATAGATGCACAATGTGATCTGTAACTAATCATGCCCTTTATTTCATAGTATTTTGTTGATTGTTCAATTCATATTTGTTATTCAATTTATACACACTACAACGAACTGTATAGCTGTGTTGCCTTTTGTCTTCCAATGATAAATACATATAGCATTTCACAAAAAGTGGATAATCAAAAGAGGGAACTGACCAACAAAGAGGAAAGTACAGAAAAGAGACAAAAGTGATCAAACTGGAAGCAGCATTGGATGTGATTAGAAGATTTGAAAATGGTGACAGCAAAGACCAGAAGGAAGACATGATAGCAGAAAGTAAGAGTAAATCCAAGAAATGCAGTTTGGCACAAAGTACTCTTTTATTCCAAATAACAGTCACAGAAATTTCTCATATATTCCCACTCTTTATAGAAACCAGAAATTATGGAATACATGGTAGATATTTCATCTCAATATATAGTTAATGCAAGCATCCTGGAGTATTGCAAAAATTCTTTTCACTTATCCTGCCTAATCAATTCACACTATTCTCTACGGATTCATTTAGCTTTTTATAAATATTTATTAAATTCTTCCTATTACAGGAACTATTCTAGGAATTATGTTATGCCCCAAGGTTAAACAAAATTCTGCCCTTGTAGAGCTCATATTCTACTGGGAGAACACAAACATTAAAAATGAGATGAATATATCAATTATATAGCATACTATAAGGTGGTAAATGCCAAATGGAAAATATTAGATGGAAGAATAACAATGCTGAAGGATAGGTAACATGTAAAATATGTGGTTAGGACATTTGTCACTGAAGTGATATTTGAATGAAATAGGGAGAAGAAAAATTCATGCAGAAGTCTGAGGGAAGAGTATTTAAGACAGAGACAATAGGAACTGCAAAGGTCCTGAGGTGGGAATATGACTAGCACATTCTAGGAACAGCATGGAAACCCATACCTGAGGCAGAAAAAAATGGTGGAGGGTGGATAGTTACCAGTGAGGTTAGAAAATGATGAGGATCTCAAGATTGTTTATGACTTTTCAGTTCATTGTAAGATCTTGAACTTATTCTGTGTGAGATAAGCAGTCAGTATTTAGATTTGAGCAGAAAAGTAATGTTATCTGAAAATAAATCTTAACAGACTTGTTCAAGTTTCTATGTTAAGAACAAACCTGGGCAAAGGATAAAAGTAGAATCAGAGAAACAAGTTAAGAGGCTGTCATAATAATCCAAGTAATACACGATGGTAACCTGGTAGCAGTGAGTATTTACATTATGGATATAACTTTAAGTTATAATTCAGTTGCTTTCCTGAAAAAGCATGATACATGAAAGAAAAAGTGATATAAACATCACTCTAAGAATTCTATCATGTATATCCTAGCATGTGTCTGGAAGGACAGCATTAACTGATATAGGGAATAAACTGTGGAAACAAATTTGGAGTTGGGGGAGATCAGGGCTCACTTTTGAGATCATTGTAAAGCACAAATCCAACCATATCACTTCACACTTAAAATACTTAATTGCTTGGAAAATAAAATTTGAAAACCTTAGAATAACATACAAAGTTTTGAATTATGTAAATATGGTCTTTACTTTTAGGCTACATCATTCACTGTTACCTTATTAAATCATTTGCCAATTTCCTGAGTAACAATAGTATTTTGCATCCTAAGTGCTATCATTGGAGTGGAATTCTTTTCTTGGTAACAACCTTTCAAACATTTTTTAAAATATATATCAAACATAATGATGTGAAAATTTCAACACTTTCCTCAGGCAAAGCTAATGAATGCCTCTTCCCTACTTCTATTACTGATCCTATGACTATCATAGCACATGTTTCGTTGTATGGATTCCACAGTAAACTGTGAAAGCCATGAGGACAGGGCCATGATATACTCACCTCTGCACCCTCCAAATCTTAGCACAAAAATGGACAATAGATGCTCAACAAATATTTGTTTAATTTTAAATGAGGAAATGAAGGAATCAGTGGTAAAGCACTCATGGTAATTATTTGGAATTTTATGCTTGGCAGAAAAATTTGATATGCTATGGAGACAGGCAGTAGATGCAGTTCAAATAGAAGATGCATTTTAAAGTTATGTGGGAAAAACTAAGAAGAACTTTTGATAGCATCTCTTCATCCACAAGTTTTTTTAATATATTGGGGTACACTTATACTATTATTATAAGTAGTATTATAAAAGAAAGAATGTTTCAATTATGCTCCAAAGACAGACTCTCCCACCATGTCCCCAAAATTATTAAACAAAATTTTGTTCAACTAAAGAATAAACATTTTGCCCTTAGCTATACACAAGATGTTTATGAATTAGTACCCATCTTTTTAAATGAATGAACTGTTCCATGAAATCTAAAGGGTTGGGTATTTGGATTCGTGCCAGAGACATTCTGCAATCTGATGGTTTAGTGTAACAGAGATACCAACATTTCTTGATGACAGATATACTCTATCTAAAATGCATAATTGCACTAAGGCTCAAATCTATGTGTCACATTTAATGGTTTAGTATGAATTCCTATTTCTTACTTATAGTTTATTTAGATATTTGTACAGGCTGACTTGTGTCCCTTACCCAAATTTATATGTTAAAGTCCTAACCCTCTGTACCTAATAATGTGACTGTATCTGGATATGGTGTCTGTAAAGAGGTAGTTAAGGTTAAATGAGGTAGTTTAAGTGGGCCATAACTTAATATGACTGATCTCCTTACAAGAAGAAGAGATTAGGACATAAACATAAAACAAGTGGAAGACCAGACATAAAGGGAAAAGATTGCCATCTATCCAGCAAGGAGAGAGGCCTCAGAATGAAAACAGCCCTGCCAACATCTTTTAAAAAAAATTTTTTTTGGTTGTTGATGGATATTTATTTGATTTATTTATTTATATGTGGTGCCGAGAATTGAACCCAGTGCCTCACACATGCTAGGCAAGTATTCTACCACTGAGCCACAACCACAGCCTGCCCTGACAACATCTAAATCTTGGATTTCTAGCCTCCAGAAGTATGAGAAAATAAATGTCTGCTGTTTAAGCTACCCAGTCTGGAGTACTTTGTTATGGCAGCCCTAGAAAACCAATACAGGACATGAGATTCTACTTAACCCTAAATTGAAGAAAATGTAGATACACTAGTTGAATGCTTTTATTAAAATTTGATGCAGAGAGATATTTTGAAGATGTGGTACTAAATGATGTCTTTTCTTTGGAATGACTGAACCTAGGCAGCCTTTGTTGTTTTAGTTCCCGTCATAAAAACATTCATGGTAGCTAAATGGAACTGGGCATTAGAGAAACTGAATGGCAAGCTTTGGATGTACATCTGAATCATCTGAAGAGACATTAAAATCTAATTCACACTTGTAAGTCTGGTGTGGTACATACTTACTTACTTTTTAACAAACTTTGTAGTTAGGTACTGGTAGTCCTAGGATCCTAATCATGGTTAGAGAAACACTGACCTGGGATTTTACTAGAGATAAAAGGATAAATAGCTCTGAGATAAAACAGCCCTGGGTTCTATCCCCAGTACTGTGAAATAAATAGATAGATGATAGATAGATAGATAGATAGATAGATAGATAGATAGATAGATAGATAGAGAAAGAAAGAAAGAAAGAAAGAAAGAAAGAAATAGTAAATATTATAATTCACCAGACTGTCCCCAAGTGACAGTGAAATGTGGATCCTGCCTATATGGAGAGACAATTGTTAGTACATCTTCCCACTTTCTAGTGATATCTTACTGCTAACTTGAAATTGGTCATGGTGATTTACACAACAGAAACAAGGAGAGTCCAAAGTTCAGGGCTGGCCCCATGCCCAACAGACAGAAGGCTTTACCAGTACAATACCAGAAATAGGTAATGCCTATCTTTGAGTCACTGTTTCCTAATTTTACCCTGACATGTCAAAGGTCTTTGTTGTCATTTGATCTTTTTC
This sequence comes from Xerus rutilus, assembly GCA_028644305.1. Classification (NCBI taxonomy): domain Eukaryota; kingdom Metazoa; phylum Chordata; class Mammalia; order Rodentia; family Sciuridae; genus Xerus; species Xerus rutilus. The sequence goes on from CM053417.1 coordinate 26,574,019, forward strand.
TCAGGATTAATAGAGGAGATGCAGAATGCAGTGGATTTCTTGCAAGTGAATACTACAGAAATTATTGGTAAGTATTCCACAAAGCTCTGAAGGAAATTAGTGAAGTCATCTGATTCCTAATAGCAAAGTAAACATTGTGGGAGTAAGTTATCTAAGGGAAGAGAATGATAAAAATTAGTAAGTCAGGATTCTAAGCCAGTGAAACTTGATACAAAGAAATTTTTTAAGACATTGGAATCCAGTACTGATGCTATCAAATGAAGCACATGGTACTTAAGATTTTTATCAAGTAGAAAAAGGATTTATCTGAACAGGTATGGTAAGAGAATAAATACCTACATAACTTAGATAATTAGTAACTATGGTACCTTACTTATCCTGGGAGCTGTCCATGGAAAGCCCTGAGAATCCAGAGTCGTCTTAGTTGTATAATGATGGATTCACTAAAGGAATTTTTATCTTCTGAGTGACAGTAGATGATGATTTTAAAGAAAACAAAATGTCAAAAGCAAAACTGAAACAAAAGTAAGTAGCTTTGTTTATGTGTTAGAGAATATTCTATTTTCCTAGGAAATGTTTTTGTCTAGAGAAATTCCTTAAGATAATATACTAATGGTGGAAATTCTCAGCACCTTAAGGTGATGAATACTTATTCAAGTGGCCCTGCCTGTTTTTAGGGTTGGTACAACAAATGTGGTTAGACATTCAATAATTTTAATGGCACTTTGAAAAATGTTTCAGGAAAATGCTAATATCCTATGCTTGATAATAGAATACTAACTATCAAACATGAAGATTGGCCGCTTGCCAGCTATAAAGTCTTTAATGCTATATTCCTTTACTTAAATAGAATTTTCAATTTTTATAATTATAAAAGGAATTTATAATCATTATCAAAAACATTGGAAATCACACAAAAGCAAAACATGATTCCTTGCAATGCCACAATCTAGATATAATTGATTATTTTGGTATATAGTTTATTAGTATTTTTAAAAATATTTAATTTTAGAGAAGTTTTAGGCTAACAGCAAAATTAAGAGGAAATACAGAGATTTCCCATATAATGCCTTCTCACAACAAATGCATAGCTTCCATCAGAGTGAAACATTTGTTATGATTGATAAGCCTGTATTGAGGCTTCATAAAAATCAAAGTTCTTAGTTTACCTTAAGATTCACTCTTGGAGCCGGGCGCGGTGGCTCAAGCCTGTAATCCCAGCACTTAGGGAGGCTGAGACAGGAGAATCGCGAGTTCAAAGCCAGCCTCAGCAAAGGCGAGGCGCTAAGCAACTCACTGAGACCCTGTCTCTACATAAAACACAAAATAGGGCTGGGGATGTGGCTCAGTGGTCGAGTACCCCTGCGTTCAATCCCCAGTACCAAAAAAAAAAAAAGATTCACTCTTGGTATATTGTACATTCTAAGGCTTTGGACAAATGTACAATGACAACACACTCTCCAGCATCATACTACAATTCCTCTACACTCCACCTATCATCTTCCCCCTCATTCCTGGTAATCCCTGATAATTTCACTATCATAGCTTGGCCTTTTCTAAGTTGTTATTTATTTGGAATTATACAGCATGCTGCTTTTCAGGTTGGATTCTTTCTCTCAGTATTATGTGTTTAAGATTTCTCCCTGAATTTTTATGTCTCATTTATTTTTCATGATAAATAATATTCTATTTTCTGGATGTACCATGGTTTATTTATTTATTCTACTAAAGGACATTTTGGTGGCATCCAAATTTTGGCAATGATGAATAATCTTGCTATAAATATCTGTGTGCAGGTTTTTGTTGGGGCTTAAGTTTTTAACATCTTTAAATAAACACCAAGGAGAAACATTGCTATATTTTATGGGAAGAGTATACTTATATGTGTAAGAAGTCATTGGGTCATTTTCCATAGTAGCTGTGCTATTTTCCATTTCCACAAGCAAGAGTGAGAGTTCCTATTGCTCCACAGGCTCTCTAGCACTTGCTGTTGTCAGTATTCTTGATTTTAATATCATTTTCTAAATACTCATAACATATGCAAGTACAAGCACAGCCTACTGCATTAATTTTGTTTTTAGGATCATATGATGAGAACTGTTTCATAATTCTTTTTTCATTTAGATCGTAAATATTCCCCACGTTTTGAATGTCATTCTATAAAATAACTATGGATATTATTCCATCACCTTAATATGCCATTATTGACTTACTTATTTACTTACTTATCAACTTTGAATCTCATGCTATCGGGCTATATCATCCTTTGACCTTTATTATTGGCATCATCTAGCAATTACTGGGTCATCTCCCATTGCAAACAATTTCTCAAATATTTTAGAACCAGCATCAGTGTCACTATCTCCAATACCATTCTTACTTCAATCTGGTTGATCCAGTGCACAAATAGACAAACAAGTCACTGTTCTTTTCAACAAGTAGTTTCTCAGTTCTTTGATCAACAGCAATCTTGCTCTTTACTCTATATCATAAACTCCCTGCCATGATTATACTTTATTCTTAATATCATCAAGAACTATAACCTCTTCATAGTTTCAATTTAGTGAATTTCATGCTCTGATCAACACAACATATATTTCTAGTTTCATGTATTCACATGGCAATAAGCCTTTGATGCTTTAGGACATCCAATTGCTTCATCTCCTTGTTTTTAGTTTTTCACTAATTGCCTAAATTATATTTAACATTCATACATTACAAGCACTTCCTTTTAATACATGTTAAACACTTTTGGCCTTCTTTTGATTTGAAAAATCATGATGAAGTTAAATCCAATTTACTATTTACTCCATGTCCATACCTTTGCCATTGAACATGGAAGAAAACATATAACCCTGTAACCACACAGTTCAATTGGAATCTCAAGGCTGTCCAGAAATTATACTATATTTCCCAGTTTGGCATAAGAAATACATTTACATTCTTAAAAATAAGTGCCCAAAAAGAGGTTTGGCTTATATGGATTATGTCTACTGATATTTAAATATTAAAAATAAAATTAATAAATATTAGAATACTAATCAATTATTTTTAAATGCTTTGATTAGTGCATTATAATTATACATTATAGTGGGTCTCATTTTGGCATAACCATACATGCATGGAATATAATTTGCTCCATTTCAGTCCTCAGTACTTTCCCTGTCTCTCTTCACATCCTTCCCCCTGTTTTCACTCTCTATTGGTCTTCCTTCAATTTATTTATTGTTTTTAAGTTGTTGCTTTAAAATATACGTAAAGGTAAAATTAATAGTGGTATATTCACATATGGACAAAGTATAATTTAGTCACTTTCATTCTGCCTTCACTTTTCCTTTCTTGAAGAGTTTAGTTGCAACATCAAATGTAATTGGATACACATGAACATTTTATATCCTGTTACATTAAAATCCTTCAGTCTCTCTTGCACTTTAAATGGGTGTTTTATTCATCTATGATGTTGTGACATCTTTTGGAAAATATTGGTCCACTGATTTATGCAGATCTTTCAAATGTTGACATGTTTCATTTATAATATCAAAAAAGTCACATTAGTTAATATCTACACCAATCTTGAAAAGAAAATGCTCATTAATAGGTACTTGTCAAACTCTTGGTGATAGATTCAATTTTCCAAAATTGTAATTTTCTCTTAAAATCTCAGATTTTATCACAGGTAAGTTATGCATTGTTTTCCTCAAGATAACTCTTGTGGTGTATTTTTTTTTGTTTTTGTTAATATTGTGGAAGCACATATTGGATTAAGCTTTTGTCAGTCTGGGTCTCAGAGTAATCATCATAAATAGAACTCTCCTGACAACCTTTGAAAATAGTATGTGACCAAACCAAACCATATGCTATGATCTGAATGTTGTTGTCCCCTTAAAATTTATATGTTAGAACCTAAGCAACTCCTGTAGCCCTTTCTGCCATGTGAAAATGCAGCCACAAGGTACCATCGAAGACACAGCAAACCTTCAGCAGACTTTAAATCTGCTGGTGACTTAATGTTCAATTTTCCAACATCTTCAACTGTAAGAAATAATTTTCTGTTGTTCATAAATTATTCAGTCTAAGATATTTTTATAGCAATTGAACTATATCCCAGATGAACTAAGATGCTAATTAAAATAACAATATAGAAGCACAGCTAACCCCACATATGTGGACATCTGTCTGGCAAGGGCAGGATGGATAGAGCTCAAGGTGGGCTCAGGTGCCACTTCTTGCCTGGTAGGAGCTTCTTTCCCTATAGACACTAGATATTGAAGCCCAGAGGCCCCTCAAGGGGAAATGGGTAATTGTTCTTCAAACTGTGCCTCCCCAACCAGAACCACACCTGTAACTGCTACCAGATCTTCCTGGATTACCATTGCTGTGTAAAGAACATGAACCAATGGGAGAAGAACACTTAGCACTGCAAATACTGTTTCTGTGTGTACCACTCGCTGTGCCCCATCAGCTGAGTGCAGTGCTGGATCAAGCAAGGAGTTTTTGCAGGCAAAATCTGACTGTTTGAGCACTGTTTCCCCTAAGCAATCAGCCCCAGTGGCCCCCATCTTCTCTCATCCCAGGAAGACCTGGCTTTAGTTACCACCACCCTCCCCACAAGTCTAAGCCACAAATAAAGTTATATTATTGCTAACGTTTCTTTAAAAAAAACAATATACTAGCTTTTATAATTGTCCATGTATTTATCTTTTCTGAGATCTTTATTTCTTCATGTGACTTCAAATTACTGTCTGGTATCCTTTCATATTCAATTCAAGGTTTAGTGGTAATGAATCCCTGGTTTTGTTTACCTGCTAATGTACTAATTTCTCCCTCCATCTTTTAAAATTTGTTTAATTGTTGATGGATCTTTATTCATTTATTATTTATATGTGGTGCTGAGGATCAAACCCAGTACCTCATGCATGCTAGGCAAGCGCTCTACCACTGAGCTACAGCCCCAGCCCTCTCCCTCCTTTTTAAAGGACAGTTCTTGTGAGATATGAGATACCTGGTTCAAAGATTTCTTTTTCCCATTAGTGGTCTAAATATATCAGCCCACTCTCTTCTATACTTCTAAGTTTCTGATGAAAAAAAGAAACTACTGATAATCTTATTGAATGTCCCTTATACATAATAAGTTGCTTCTCTCTTGCTGTTTTGAAGATTCTATCACTATATTTATGTATTGAAAGTTGAATTATAATGTGCCTTGGTATGAGTATCTTTGAGTCCATCTTACATGAAGTTTGTTGAGCTTCTGGGCTGAGTGTATTCATTTCTTTTGTCAAATTTTGGTCATGATGCCTTTCAATATTCTGTATGCATTTTTGTTTATTTCTCCTAAAGAAACTCCCATGATGGATATTTTGGCTCACTTGATGGGGTTCCATATTTCCTTTAAGGTCTTTTCATCTTCAGTCTCTTTTCTTTCTGTTCTTCTGAATTGACAATTTCAGTTATCTTCAAGTTTGCAAATTATTTCTTCTGCCTGCTCAAAATTTTCTTAAAATCTCTAGTGAATTTTTTTATTTCAAAAGTACAAAGTTATTGTACTTCTGCGCTCCAGAATTTTTTAAGGCTTTTTGTATCTTTATTGATATTTCTATTTTGTTCATACATTGTTTTTTTTACTTTACCCATGTCTTCTTTTCTATTTCATTATCTTTAAGACAGTTGTTTAAATATCTTTGTTTAATAGATTTTCTAGCAGATCTTTCTCAGAAAAGAACTTGTTGCTTTTTTATTCCTTGAATGGGCCCTATATTCCTAACTTTTTATATGCCTTGTGATTTTCTGACTGAACACTGGATATTTTAATTAAATAATGGATTAACTCAGAAAATGAGATTCTTCCCCTTCCTCAATGTTTCCTGGTTTTGTTTGTTTTACTTTGATTTTGATTGCTATAGGCTTTCACTTTGCTGAGTATTAGCCTTAGGTATAAACTTAAGGTCTTTCAAGGTTGTTTCTGGGCCTGTATATTCCTCTCAGAATCTACAGTATCTAATTTCTTGTATATATGTGCTTAGTTTTAACTGTCCTAGAATTTTATGTCTGTCTATTAATGTGGAAAAAAAGATAAAAATGAAAAGGGAAAAAGGTGCAGTGTCCAAGTCTTCTGGAAGTCACTTCTAAAGAAGGGACTTGCAACAATGTGTTGAGATACAACAGCGGTCTACTGCTCCTATGTATATATTTCTGTGATCAAAACCAGCAATAATCAATCAAAACACAAATCCCTAATATTTGGAAGATAGCTTCTTTATTGTTCACTCTGGCTCCCACAAGCTGTGTGCAAGCTGCTCAAGGAACACATGTACAGCTGCCTACCACAAGGCCAGAGGGCAGGATGGATAGCTACTGCTGAGTTAAGAGCAGAGAGAAATTAACCAAAATTAACTTAACTGCAGTTTACCATCAAAGCTTTTCCCTGAAATTTGCAAACCTTCAACAGACTCCAGAGTTCCATCTAATTGCATCAGATGGATTCTGCCAGCATAATTGACTGGGTAAGGAGAGGAATTTCTGGTGCTTCCTATCTGCCACCTTTCCAAAATGCTGTACTTATTTTTAACAATTCTACATGTTTATTTCTTATTAAATAATTTCTGTACTTATTGAGAGAATTCTTGCCTCTCATTTTCTTAATTGTATCTGTTTTTCCTAACTTCTTCTGTAGAATACATAGTTAATTATTTTCTCATTCAAGAAATATATATTGAGTGTAAACTTTGTGTCATATCCTGTATTATTATTTCAAAATAGATTTTACTGTGATATAATTGACATAAGATGAACCGTACATAATGATTTGGTAAACTTTTTTTTTGGTACCAGGGATTGAACTCAGGGGCACTCTGACCACTGAGCCACATCCCCAGCCTTATTTTGTGTTTTGTTTAGAGACAGGGTCTCACTGAGTTGCTTAGTGCCTCACCATTGCTGAGGCTGGCTTTGAAGTTGCGATTCTCCTGTCCCAGCCTCCCAGAGTGCTAAGAATGACTTGGTAAACATTGACATAAGTACATAACAAATAAACCATCACTAAAATCATTGTCCTGTACACATCCATCACTTTCAAATGTTCACTCCTGTTCCTTCATAATTGCTTCTTCCCATCTGCATGTTCCCTCCAACCAAGACAACAAGTTTACATTCTGACACTATTCATTACTTCGTATTTTTGAGGAATTTAGTGTTATGGTTAAATTTAGGTGTCAATTTGGCTAGGCCACAGCAAACAGTTACTTGTTCAAAAACAAGTCTAGGTATTCCTGTGATGGTAGTGGTGTTCTGAATGAGATTAACATTTAAATTAGTAGACTTTGAGTAAAGCAGATTACCTTCACTTACATGGTGGGTCTACATATGCACATATCCTGTTGATTATCTCATATATCTATATCTATACACTAATTTATATGTTCAGTTGATTATTTATATATATACATATATATACACATATAGTATTCTCATGTATGTTATCGTATGTCCTGCTTCACTCAGCACAGAGATTCATACACATTTTGTATACACCACGAGCTCAGCTGATTTTTATTGCTGAGTGACTTTCTACTGTATAGTTATTGTTATATTGTTATAGTTTTGTTATTCTGAACTCTACTGCATCAGGGACCCATTATCTCCATGGCTATTAATAAATCAAGGTTTTAGCCTGTCTTTGCCATCGTTAGCTCTACAGAGAAGAGATACCACCAAACTTTTTTAATGATACTGGTTTCTCTTTCACTGATACATTCCTGATGACCTTGGTGAGTATTGGGTCCTCTGGGTGTTTCTATGCAACCTAATCAGTTGGTCTTCTTTATATTATTCCAGCATTTCACCTCCTAACTTTCTATAATCTCTTCTTCCATCTTCTATCATGTAAATTGAGCACTTAAAGTTTTCTCAACATGTGCTATCTCATTTTTAGGCTTGAAAGAGCTACTCTACCAGTGAATGTGCATTATCACCTCTGTTCCTTGTTAGAATATAAATTCCTTTGCAGCGTGCCCCAAAATTGCTACACTCTTGCTTATTCAATATCAGATTTGAGGTCTAACACCCTTAAAATAAATTTAAAAATGAGTATTCAGGATCTTTCTGGTAAATGTCTCTTTTTTATAGATTTTCATTGGTTCTTTTAAGATATATGGGACAGTAGAATACATTTTGATATAATTTTCAAGCATAGAATATATCTTATTCTAATTAGGACCCCAGTACCTTTCCTTTTACTTCCCTCGCCCCACTTCCTGTTCCCTTGTCTTTATGGATCTTCCTGCCATTTATCCATGGTTATTTTTTTAAATTAATTTCTTCTGGATATACATGATAGTGAGAATCACTGGACTATATTCATATATGTACACAGGAAAGTTATATCAGATTCTTTCCACTGTCTTTCCTTTTCCTATCCCCCATCCTTTCCCTTAATTACCTTTTTAATTCTTGCATCTCATTTACAGTGTAATCCCTTCTGTTCCTATCAGGCCCAACACATCTGTAGCCACAGTACGCTGTTGATGATAGCAACCAGCCTTGAAGACAGAAAAAAATAGGTGTATCTCCTGAGGGAAGTACCTATTGCATTCATGGAAAAGGCCTCTGCAGCTCCTTCTCACATGGAAAATGCTTTTAATAGGTAGGAGTAGAGCACCTCTATGGGCTCTGAAGTTCTGTCTGCAGAATGATAATATTAAGGTTATTCGCCCCACTTTCTTCATGCTATATGTCCAGATTTTACCACACAGAATCCTGATCTTAGCAGACTTCTTTTAGATAACCAATCTCCTTTGAAGGTTTGAAAACATAATTATATGATCATAAATTTACTCCTTTCTTCAGTCTATTCTCCCAATATAGGTATAATCGACTCTCTGAAGGCTACCAAAGAGCCTTCTGGTTCTTACACTAAATTTTTCTAACTGTTCACTACTCTCAGTTTTCTCATTATCCTTCTGTATAGCATCAATGCAACTTATCCAAAAAAAATCAATTCCATTGTCCTTGTATGCATTACTACACCCGTCTTGTTAAATTCTTGAATCAGCTTAGGTTTTTACCTTCAGCAGGATATTCTGGTTCAGCTTAGGTTTTTACCTTCACCAGGATATTCTCTCAAGTCACCACTGGTGAAATGTTTATCAGTTGGACTAACATCATTAGTCATGAGTTATCCATCCTACATACTACTCAGGATCTTGTTCTACCTTCCATGCATGTAATGAGTGGACAGTCCAAGTACTCCATCCAACTGTCTGCTATCTTAGATCACATTTGACACAAAATAGGATAGTAGACACTAGCATATAGTTAGAAGTGCAAAATATTTTGGGAAGTAGGAGGCAAATCTTGTGCAAATAGAATAAATAAGGAATAGGAATAAGAATGAGACATTTAATATCATAATGCAACTCTAATACCTATAAAATGAAAAGGGAAAGGAAGGAGAATAGAATAAGAGTTTCAACAGATATTACTCACAGAAGGTGTTGCCAGCCCAATGGTGAAATCTGCTTCAAACTTTTCCCAGAAATATCCAACATTACCAAAACCCATGTCCTTTAACTAACTTTGTGCTCAGACATTGGTTGACCACTGCTTGGGAAGTACATGGCCTCAGCTCAAAACTTCAGGTAGATTTTGAATGATGTCAGTTACCTGCTCTCTTTGTACTTAGTGTCCTTTGAAAGGATACAAAAAGATATGGCTCTACGGCTGACTCACTGATTTTCACAACTGAAGATCACAGGTCAGTGATTTTTTAGAATGCCCCTCATCTTGTGCTTCATTGATATTTTTAGTGATTCAAATTACCCTCTGTGTCTTTGTTAGGAACATCAATGAAATATTGTTGGGTTCTTCTCATTACATCTTATTAAGTGATGCATAATTTTGATTTGTATCAAAACACTGATGTGCACTTTGATCATTTCATGAAGAGGATTTCTGTCAGGCTATTCTATTACAAAAGTGCACTTTATTTCATTGCAATTGGTATTATTTTGGGGGAAGGCACTTTGTATTTATGTAAGTATCCTGCATCTCATCAAACTTTCAATTGGTTCATTCATATTTGTATGAAGTCATAACTTCCTATTTTATTGCATTATTTCTATTGTTTATTTTGATATTCAAATTGTCCCCAGTTGAGCCAGTGAGAACTCTGTGTCCATTTAACATGAATCCATTTTTCTTTGAGTACTCCCTTACTTTCTAGTACAAGAATTTTTGTCAAGTCTATCTTGAATTTTCTTCATTGTAGCCATGGATTCAACTGTCTTTGAAGAAGCTCTGGATTATTTTCATAGAGCATATTAAATAGAAAACAAGATCTGGGAGCTAGATGTGCTCATTTATATTAGGTATTGCCGATTCCAGGTTCTTTTGGCACTCAGAGCTCTGGACTATAATTGTATATATACATGGAATACACACACAAAAATACACATAAGCATATACAAACACATACAATTTATACCTATCTATATGGAAAGCTTTAATTCAAGATGATACCTCCAAATTCAATCCAATATCACAGTTTCTTTAAATTCACTTACTTTCTATTTTTTGTAAATGTTTCTTCCTTCCATGGTGAGAAACCAGGCTTCTATTATCCTTAAAATATTACCAATTTAATATATTGCCAAGTAGGTAAACAAGCTCTCTTCCACACCATCATCCTGAACCAAATATCACCTTTACTCTATGATTCTTTCTCTTCAAATCAGATTGCTACACAATTTTCAACCATCTTCACACTTCCTGAAATGTGATGTCCCAAATCAAAGCATTTACCCACGTGGATATTTTACTTATTCTACATGGGCTCAAATAACCCAGAGTGCCTTGCCTCCCTCTGATGGATCATGCTCAGGCTGTTATATGACACACACTGTGCTACTCCTACATCTGTACACCATCTTTAGCTCTTTTTAGTTCTGGCAGTCCACATTAGGCTCCTCCTAATGGACATCTTCCTCCCCTTGCTTGGTCTCTGACTTCCCATGGATGCCTTCTTCTCACTCATAAATGATCTCCTCACCCAAATTGAGCTCTCACACTCAGTGCCAAGCCTCTCCTAAATAGAGATACTCTCTTTATTCCATTCAGGCTTTGACACTCAACATTGGTCCACCATGGGGCTCCCTAAGACACATCACTAATGTCTATGCCTATTTTGGCCTATTTTGCTATGGCTTACCTGGTAGCTTTAGGGCTTTGTCATTAAAGAAAAAGAAAAAAGGGAAAGAAATGGAAGGGAAGAGAAGGAAGAAGAAGAAATAACACTCCATTATTATTAGATGAGTTGGTAATTGAATTTTTATTTATTCTTTCATCCAATAATTACTTATCCATATTATTAAGTGGGTGTTTTTTGTTTTAAGCTTAGATTCATATTTTATAGTGTTTTTGTAACTAGGTGAAGATTATACAATTTCTGCTTATGAAATATATGATAAATATATAAATATCCCATGTGTACATAAAATATGTGTATTCTCTTTGGGATATATACATATATATGTGTGTGTGTGTGTATCCCATTATGTATATATATATAATGTGACTTTATGTATTCAACATCTCTATACTGTTAATTTTTAATGCTATATTTTAATTTTAAACTATATATTTAAATAATACACCACTATTTTTATTATTTGCTAGTATGTCTTTTGACTTTATAATAGTACTTCAAAATATATATTTTAATCCCTCATAAATACACAATGAATAGTCTCTGCCTTAGTTAATGCTTCTTGAAATAAACTGTAGTGTCTATGCCATTAATATTATAATGTCCTAGTTGTTTTGGTTTTTGTTTTGCTTTATTTTTTGGTTAGGTATTGTTCTTACAGAGTACATGTTTTAAATCTTTATTTAGGTCTCCATATTTTAAAAGGGAGATTCAACTCATTATCATCACTTTGCTACTTTGTAAAAAATTTATTTAAATATGTTTTCTGATCTTTATTTTCTCTGTTAGTATGTTGACCACAGACTTGATATCTTCCTCAATGCATGTTTACTTATGTAAAAGACATATATTCTGCTTTAATTAAGCATAGAATGTTTGAGAAATATAGGTTCAGGTATGTTTTCAAAACTTAATTATCAACATCAAAAATAAAATATTGGGTTGGGGTTGTGGCTCAGTGGTAAAGTGCTTGCCTAGCATGCATGAGGCACTGGGATTGAGTCTCAGCACCATGTATGAATAAATAAACAAAATAAAGGTCCATCAACAACTAAAAATAATTTCAAAAATAAAATAAGTAAAATAAAATAGTATTCATATACTCTTCTTTAACAAGGAAAGAATATTAGCATTTACTTATCTTATTTTCCTCTCATCTAAGAAAGTTTAGAATTGAAATAATTTGTTTAGGAGATTCTTAACCTAATCAGTCCATTGATCTCCTGGCAGAGATTAATTGGATGGTAACTATTGGCAAGTGGGGTATGGCTGGAGGAGATGGGTCATTAGGGGCATGCCTTTGGGGTTTCTAGTTTGTCTTGTGAAGAGCTCTCTTTCTCTGCTTCCTTGTGCTGCGCTCCCAGGTGCTTTTTTACATCACACTCTTCTGCCATGATATCTTGCCTTGCCTTGGGTCCTGAGGAATGGAGTCAGCCATCTATGGAGTGAGACCTCTAAAACCATGAGCCATAAAATAAATTTTTCCTTTTCCACTTGTTATTATCAGGTCTTTTGGGCATAACAGTGAAAAAACTGATTAAAACATAAATTGGTAACAAGAAGTGGGATTATTGCTATCACCTACCTGACCATGTGGTTCAGAAGCTTTTAGAGCTTTTTGGAATTTGTGAGAGATATTTTTAAAAATTTAGTGATGCAAGTTGTAAAAGCTTCAGATTGTTGTAATCAGAGCTTAATGTGCAATTCTGGTGGGAGTTCAGAAGATCAGAATGCTAATAGGACTGTAGATAGCAAAGACAGGGATTATGAGGTTTTAGAAGAAAAGGAGGACGCTATTGGAAATTTGACTAGAAGTCATTCAAGTTATGTTCTGGATAAGAAGTGATCTACATTGGACCTATGTCCTGAGATTTTTCTGTAAGTCTGAATTTAAAGATCATGGACTAATTAATATGGTGGAGGAAATTTAAAGACAGCAGAGCCTTCAGAGGGTGGCATGGGTATTGCTGGCAACTTTTATCCAAGTTCATTGTGATAATCAGGAGCAGAAACCAAATTTGAAAGATTTGAAAACTTTCACTATGGCCAGAAAACTGTGAGTAAAACTGGGGCTAAGAAAGATTTGGCTGTTAAAGTGATTACTTTCATTAAAGAAATACTAATTACTTCATCCACAAACAATAGAAAAGATGGCTTAAGGGTATCTCAAGAATTGACAAGAACACACCCATCTGACTCAAGAGTATAAAAGTAAAAATTCCTTTGAGAAGAGATCAAGGAAACATCCTGTTTGTACAAAAGGGCCTAGTAAGTTGTTTCACCATGCTTAGCCACCCAGACACTCAGAGACTGCTGCAGCCAGAATCCGATCCCTGGAGGCTTGGCAACTGCTGGAGATGGCTGCAGACCTTGGCATCAACCACGTAGTGCTGGTTATGCAGGAATGCAGGGTGCTGGAGTTAGAGAGTCATGAAGACTTCCACTGAGATTTCAAAGGAGGGCCTGTGAGGCCAGGTAAAGTGCAGAAGGTTTGGAGTCCCTGTGGGCAGCTCCTGAGCGGGTGAAGCAAGGAGATGTAAGGAGGAAACTAAAACTGCAGTGGAGACCCTTAAAATTAAGAAATGCCCATAATGTGAGATGTCTGCTAAGGAAAGCTGCAGGAATTGAACAGAGACAAACCAACAGGAAGAACAGGTAGGCTGCAACCAGCAAAGCCATAGCAGCAGAGCTATATAAGTCCTTTGGAGAGAACATCAGGATGCTGTGTGCTCCAGATGCTGCACATGGAGCTACCGGATATATTTGTCCAGCTGGATTTTAGTCTTACTTTGGTGCCATCCTTTCTTTTTCTGCTCCTATTTCTCCCTTTCCAAATGTAAAGGCTTACTATTTGCCTTTGTATATTAGATATATGTAACTTGCTTGAAGCTTTATGGGGACTCACTGCTAACAGTTTGCCTTGAGTCTCAGAGGAGACTTTGAACTTGGACTTTTGGGCAACCCTAAAACAGTTGACACTATGGGGACCCTTTGAAATAGACTAACTGTATTTTGCATTATGACATGGGCATGACCTTTTGGGGGTCATGGGAAGAATATTATGATTTAGATGTGAGGTGTCCCCCAAAGCTCATGTGTGAGACAATGCAGGAAGATTTAGAGGTGAAATGATTGGGTTATGAGAGCCTTATCCCAACTAGTGAATTAATCCCTTGATAGGAATTAACTGAGTGGTAACTATAGGCAGGTAGGGTGTGGTTACTACAGTAACTGTAGGGGGTCCTGGGTCCCTGAGGGCATTCCTTTGGGATATGTGTAGTGAGTGGAGACTCTCTCTTTCTGTTTTCTGATGCCACATTCTGAGCTGATTTCTTCTACCACACTCTTCCTCCATGATCTTATGTCTCATCTGGAGCCCCAGGAATGGAGCTAGCCATCTATGGACTGAAACCTCTGAAACCATGAGTCTCAAAATAAACATTTTTCCCTCTAATTGATCTTGTCAGGTCTTTGGGGCACAGCAGTGAAAAGTCTGACTAAAACAGCATCCTTAATTTTGTTTGGTATTTAATGAGCTCAATTAATTTATAGAGGTAGGTACTTGTTCAATTCAGTATAATGATTTCATTTTTGTCTTGCATTATATTAATGTTATTTGCTGTAATACTTCCTTAATGATATCTTTATCCCTTAGGTTATAACTCTTTTTTTGTCTTCTATATTGACTCTCCTTTGTTAACATTTTCATGTCTTTTACTTTTTCTGAGTTGAGACAATGACATCTTTACCCTCTACTTCATTGATTATTTTTTCTAATAACATTGATAACACTGTTTCCTACTCTCAAATTATATTCTAGAATTATGGCTTCAGATCTCCCTCATGGTATAGGCAGTCAAGTTTTGGGATTTTTATATTAATCTTTAATAATAGAATGCCATATTCTACCACTTAGTATACATGGGCTTCATTTTTTTTACATTAGCACAGGGTTATTTTGAAATGACTACTTTGCTTTCTAGTAATGGTTAATTATCTTCTTCTGTAATTACCCTTATAACTTAATTAACAAGTGTTTCAAAGAGAAAACTGGTGCTGATTATTGGTCTCATTTCTTTAGATTGTAAGGATCTTGGCCTCTTAGGTCTTGGCTTCCTTCTCAGTCCTAAATTGCAATAATTTACTTTCTGGAACTGTGAGATCTTCTAGCTTCTTTTCCTCTTTGATGCCACTTCTGTCAGCCATCCAATTCTTCTTATGTGATGATTTTGTAAATGACTCAGAGAAGAAAAATAGAATGTACAAATTATGTTCAATACCATAAACTCTTATTCTTCCTATATGGCCCTTCAAGTACTTTCTATCTTAGCAGCTGTCTGCAATATTCAGTTTGTTTCTTAGCCAGATCTTCTACTTGTATTTAGAAAGATTCTAACCCTTGCTTGAAGTATTTGGTTACATCCCTTACCTGTTTTTCTCTTTGGTTATCTGTCTTCTTCTTACTGATTTTTAAAAGAGTCCTTTCTATACACTTGGCAATAATATATGTATTTCAGATATTTATTTCCACTCTGAGACTTTCCCTTTTATCTCTTAATGGAGTCACTTAATGAACATGAGTTTTAATTTTGATATTATCAATTTTATTTGAAAAATTTAAGTTTAACATATTTTGGGGGCAGTCAATTCTATTAGGGGATAAAGGAAAAACAGCAAGGTTATGGTTCATAAGAAAAAAAGAAGTTACAAATTATTCAGTATTTCAGTTTTCATTTCTCTATTTGTGTTGCTATATATAAAGCTTGAAAAGTTTAAATGGTCATTTTGATTGATGAATCTTTTCAAAGTATCTCATTGTCTTTTTTTCTTACTATATATTTTCAGAAATAAAATATTGTGAATATAAAAGACGTATTTTATATTCTTTTATTTTTCAACATCCCATAGTGATATACATAGAAGAGATCACTAAAATATTTATTAGATAATTCTTATTCTGTTATTCTGGAATTTTCTAATAGTAAAAGAAGCCTAAGACCTTGATACAGTATTCTTAATATACTTAGGGACATCTATAGGAGTAAAAATAATTTCCAGTTCTGGCTATCTGTAATACAATGTTAAGAAGGATTCCAAAACTATATCTGAGCTCAGTGGAGAGATATAGCATGTTCAATTATTGATATTGCTACAGGGTTATAAGCATCTATTCTCCAATACATTTTTTTTACTTTTGTACAGTATTTGATTAAGAATTTTCATTACAATTGAAGAAATATTTGAGACCCAGATTGTCTCAATCCTCTGTTTCTGTTTTCCACCTGCATTCTCAAATGCAAACTCTTACTATGTTTTATTTTTCCTCCTAAGAAGTAGAAGAAATAACTGAATCACATTCTGATATTACTTTTCTTCTAACAGGTCAAGAGTCCCTTCCTGCATAATACATGAACATGCCCATCGCTGTTCTTTCTCTAATTTATTTAACAAATATATGTACTGGAGATTGAACTCAGGAGCACTCGACCATTGAGACACATCCCCAGCCCTATTTTGTGTTTTATGTAGAGACAGGGTCTCACTGAGGTGCTTAGTGGCTCTCTGTTGCCGAGGCTGGCTTTGAACTCGCGATTCTCCTGTCTCAACCTCCCTAAGTGTCAGGATTACAGGCTTGTGCCACCGTGCCTGGCTTCAACAAATATTTGAATGCCATATATTAAATTTTGCCATCAAAGAGTTTAACATTTAGTGGGAAAATGAAGATAATTCAAAAGATGGATAAGTAGAAACAATAGTTTATTTTATTTTGTGGTGAGGGAGACTGAACCATAACTTTGCATACACATGCTAGACAAGGAGAAACACTGTACCCCTGAGCTGCATCCCCAGCCAAAAACAATATTTTAGATAGTGAAATGTGCTAAGAAGGGGAAAAGTAGATCTATTTTTTGAGAAGGGGAACTGTATTGTCAAAGAGGCTTCAAATTTTAGATAGAATAACCACATGTGTCCTTGTTGAGAAAAGTAATTTTGAGTAAATATCTGGAGGAAAAGCAGGATCTAGTCATGTACATATTTGGGGCAAGAAAAAGAAAACATTAAGTGCAATGGCAATGAGATGAGAACATCACTGGGGTATTTGTGGCATAGCAAGTATCCCAGTGTAACTGAATTTGAGTAAGTAAGAATAGGGAAAAAGAAATCAGCAAAATAATACAGACAAATTATGTAGAGATTTATAAATCTTAAGACTGATTTTTCCTCTGACATGAGTAAGATGGAAATTTACTTGACATTTATGAGCAAAAACGTAACATAATCATATTTATGCTTTAAAAAGATCACTTCAGTTGTTGTGCTGAATATAGATCACATGTGGGTCAAGATCAGAAACAGGAAGAACATTTAAGAGATTATTATAGTAAAACAAGCAAATGATGATGACTAAATCAAGCTCATGACTATGTATAAAGTAAGAAATTACTACATTCTAGATATATTTTGAAAATAGAACTGATAAGAATTGTTGGCAGTTTGGATGTGTCATGTATAAGAAAGAAAAAGGGGAGTACAGAGCCCAGGCAGGCCCAGGACAGACTTGCCGACACCTGGGGAGACCAGGAAGGCCCAGGACATCCCCATTAATCCCCATGGAGCCCAGGCAGGTCCAGGCAGTCTTGTCAACACCTGTCCAGGTAGGCCCAGGGCAGGCCCACTGACCAGCATGGAGCCCAAGCCCATGCCCACACCCAGGACCACTTCACCAACCCATGAGGAGCCCAGGTCCAGGCCCAGGCACAGGACTGCCAACCACACTGAGGACCATGCCTGCAAACCACAGTGCTGTATCTCCAAACAGGCTTCCCAAAGCCATCACTGGGTCAGCCCCCTCTCTAAAAGTTGTTGCTACCATATTGGAATACCTCCAATGCCACTTCAGATTACCCCTGCTTCTATAACCACCATCTTTAGTTATGAAAGCTTCTATCTTGGGACATCAGCTTGTGGCTAAATGTCCAACACCAAGGTACACATGGGTTTGATGCTACCTTACCACTAACTATGGACGTGGCCACTTCCTTCTAGGGACAACAGCCAGGACAGAGAAAACCATCATCAAGGTCCCTGAAGGCTTAGCTACAAAAGAACTATCCCTGCTAGGTGTGCTAATAGCCACCATCTTGTTACAGAGGCAAGAGAAAGCCTTGCACTCGCTTGCTTCTTTCTTTCTTTTTTCCTGTTAACAGCCACCTTCTTCTGATTCATCTTTCACTCTTCCTATGATCTAATACCTCTGTATTCTTACATTCTACCTCATAAACATCACACACTATGCCCCCTCATTTCTCTCTTTGTCCATCATTAAGACATTCAGACCATTTTGCAAATCTACTGTTTATATTGCAGATAATAATTGAAAACATCATTCCTGTTTATTGTGACAAAAGTATAATCATCTAAATAGGAACTATTTGGTTTAAGATTATATATTGTTTGCATTGGGTGCTGTTAATATTGATTTTCTCCCTCAAGGTGAAATGTTGGTGAACTGAAGGGACACTATAAGATTATAGGGTAGAAACCGTAATACCTCAAATATGCACTGCTAGAAGGGAAGACACACAGAAAGCATGAAAAGACAAGGAAAGAAAGTGCCCCAAACAAATCAGAATGATACAATAATAGAATCCATTGATAGCACAGTAGATGAAATGTCAGAGAAGGAGTTCAGAAGGTACATAATTAAAATGATCTGCAAATCTACCAATGACATAAAAAAGCAAATACAGGCAACAATTGATCACTCCAAAAAAGAGATAAGTGAGCAAATACAGGTAGAAAAAGATTACTTCAAGAAACAGAGATTCTGGAAAAAAAATCTTTGAAATGAAGGAAACAATTAAGCAAATAAAAAACTCAATAGAAAGCATCACAACAGATTAGATCACTTGGAAAACAGAACCTCAGAAAATGAAGACAAAATATATACTGTTGAAAATAAAGTTGACCACAAAGTGAAGATGATAAGAAATCATGAACAGAACATCCAAGAATTATGGGATAACATCAAAAGACCAAATTTAAAAATTATTGGGATAGAAAAAAGCATGGAGATACAAACCAAAAGAATGCACAATCTCTTCAATGAAATAATATCAGAAAATTTCACAAACAAGAAGAATGAATTGGAAAATCAAATACAAGAGGCTTACAGGGCACTAAGTGTACCAAATTACAGCAGATCTACACCAAGCTACATTATAATGAAAATGCCTTGCATACAGAATAAGGATAAAATTTTAAAACCTGTAAGAGAAAAGTTTCAGATTACAAATAGAAAGAAATCAATTCAGATCTCAGCAGATTTCTCAATCCAGACTGGAACAACATATACCAAGCTCTGAAAGAAAATGGATGTCAACCAAGAACTTTATATACAGCAACATTAAGCTTCAGATATGAAGACATGATAAACAAAAGTTAAAATAATTTATAGCAAAAATAAATAAAGTCTGCACTACAGAACATTCTCAGCAAAATATTCCATGAGGAAAAAATGAAAAACAAAAATGAAAATCAGCAAAGGGAAGAACTACACTAAAGGGAAAAACCAATCAAAGGAGAAATTAAGTCAAGTGAAAAACCAAAAGAAATGAAAATGACTGGGAATACAAACTAAATTTCAATAATAACTCTGAATAATTATGGCCTAAATTAATCAATTAAAATACATAGATTGACAGGTTGGATTTAAAAAAAGATCCAACAGTTTGCTGCCTTCAAGAGACTCACTGGAAAAGACAGCCACAGACTGAAGGTGAAAGGATAGAAAAAAACATACCACTCACATGGACCATGTAAACAAGCAGGGGTCTCCATCTTCATATCAGATAAAGTGAACTTCAAACCAAAGTTAGTTAGAGGGGATAAAGAAAGACATTTCATACTGCCTAAGGGAATCATACATCAACATGATATAACAATTGTAAATATTAATGCCCCAAACAATGCAGCATCTATGTACATCAAACAAACCTTTCTCAATTTCAAGAATCAATTAGACCACAACACAGTAATACTGGGTGACTTTAATAAACCTCTCTCAGCACTGGATAGATTTTCCAAAAAAAAACTAAAAAAAGAAATTATAAAACTTAATAATACAATCAATAATTTAGACTTAACAGACATATATAGAATATTTCGTCCATCAACAATACACATTTTTCTCAGCAGTATATAGATCCTTCTCTAAAATAGACCATATCTTATGCCAAAGCAAATCTTAAGCAAATACAAAAAAAACAGAGATACTACTCTGCATTTTATCAGACTATATTGAAATGAAATTAAAAGTCAGAAATAAAATAAAAATGGAAGCTACTCTAACACCTAGAGACTAAATAATACTCTATTGAATTATGCATGGATGGCAGATGACATCAGGAAGGAGATAAAATTCTTAGAGGTAAATGAGAATTCCAATACAACATACCAAAATTTCTGGGACACTATGAAGGCAGTGCTAAGACAAAAGTTCATTGCATTGAGCTCATTCCTTAAAGGAAAAAAAAGCCAACAAATAAATGACCTGATATTACATCTCAAAGTCCTAGAAAAAAAAGAACAAATCAACACAAAAAGCAGTAGAAGACAAGAAATAATTAAAGTCAGAGCTGAAATCAATGAAGTTGAAACAAAAGAAGCAACTCAAAAAATTGGCAAAACAAAAAGCTGGTTCTTTGAAAAAATAAATAAAATTGAAAAACTCTTAGCCATTCTAATGAAAACATGGAGAGAGAAAACTCAAATTCCTAAAATCATGATGAAAAAGAAAATATCATGACATATACCACTGAAATACAGAAGATAATTAGAAACTATTTTGAAAATTTATGCTCTAATAAAATAGAAACTATCAAAGATACCACCAAATTCTAAAGAAATATGAGGGGCCCAAATGGAATTGGGAGGACATACACAATTTAGACAGATCAATCTCAAGCAATAAGATAGAAGATGCCAACAAAAGCATACCAACCAAGAAAAGTGTAGAAACAGACAGATTCTCATTCAAGTTCTACAAGAACTACAAAGAAGAATTAATACCAATACTCCTCAAATTATTCTATGAAATAGAAAAAGAAGGAACTCTTCAAAACTCATTCTATGAGGCTAGTATCACCTTGATACCTAAGCCAGACAAAGATACATCAAGGAAAGAAAACTTCAGACCAATATCCCTGATGAACATAGATGCAAAAATTCTCAATAAAATTCTTTTCAACCATCTTTAAAAATATATATAAAAATATATATATTTATATATATATACTGTTCATTGAAAGTGCATATAAAGATGTTTAATATGAAGAATGTAATCTGCTTATAATTTTGTGCAAAGTTAGAAAAATTATGATTGTAACAATTTTTTTCTATTTGCCTCAACAAATGTTTTCAGTGAATAGTGTGTACAGCTTCTGATAATTTGTT
>CM053417.1:26595773-26695903 GCA_028644305.1 Xerus rutilus
TAAAATAATAAAAAAAAATTCTTTTCAAATTGCATACAAAAACATATTTTAAATATAGTGTACCATGTTCAAGTGGGATTCATCCCAGGGATGCAAGATTGGTACAACATACATAAATTAATAATTATAATTAATTACATCAATAGACTTAATGATAAAAATCATATGATCATCTCAATAGATGCAGAAAAATCATTTGTTAAAATACAACATCCCTAAGCAACTCAGTGAGACCCTGTCTCTACATAAAACACAAAATAGGGCTGGGGATGTGGCTCAGTGGTCGAGTACCCCTGAGTTCAATCCCTGGTACCAAAAGAATATATATATATAACATATATGTTATATATATATATTATATATGTTATAATTATATATAATTATATATATTATATGTTATAATTATATATATAATTATATATATTATATATTATATATATGTTATATATATGTTATATATATGTTATATATTACATATATTATATATATTGTGTAACATATATATTACATATATTATATATTATAAATTATATTATATATATTATATATTATATATATTATATATAACATATATATAACATATACATATATATATTATATATATATAACATATATATATGTTATATATATATTCTTTTGGTACCAGGGATTGAATTCACTATAATATATATAATATATATATAATATATAATATATATATATAATATATATATACAATATATATATGTTATATATATATATATATATAAAACATCCTTTCCTGTTCAGAACACTAGAAAATCTAGGGACAGTAGGAATATAGCTCGACACTGTAAAAGCTATTTATGCTAAGCCCAAGGCCAACATTATTCTAAATGGAGAAAAATTGGAGGCATTCCTTCTAAGAACTGAAACAAGACAAGGATGCCCTCTCTCATCACTCCTATTCAATATAGTTCTTGAAACTCTAGCCTAAGCAATTAAACAGATGAAAGAAATTAAAGGGATATAAATAGGAAAAGAAAATTCAAATTATCACTATTTGCTGACAACATGATTCTATAATTAGAGGATCCAGAAAATTCCAATAGAAAACTTCTATAATTAATAAATAAATTCAGCAAAGTAGCAGGATATAAAATCAATACCTATAAATCAAATGCATTTCTATACATGAGTGAGGAATACTCAGAAAGAGAAATTGAGAAAACTACCCCATTCATAATAGCCTCAAAAAACTACTTGGGAATCAACCTAAAAAAAGAAGTGAAAGACCTATACAATAAAAACTACAGAACACTAAAGAAAGACATTGAAGAAGATCTTAGAAGATAGAAAGATCTCCCATGCTCTTGGATAGGCAAAATAATTAATATTATCAAAATGACCATACTATACCAAAAGCAATATACAGATTTAGTGTAATTCCAATTAAAATCCCAACAACATTCCTTATAGAAATAGACAAAGCAATCATGAAATTTAAAATAAGAGTCCCACAACAGCTAAAGCAATCCTTCGCAAGAAGAGTGAAGCAGGAAACATCACAATACCAGACCTTAAACTCGGCTACAGAGTTATAGTAACAAAAACGCATGGTATTGGCACCAAAATAGACATGTAGACCAATGGTACAGAATAGAAGACACAGAGACAAACCTACATAAATGCAGTTATCTCATACCAGATAAAGGCACTGTAAACATACATTGGAGAAAAGATAGCCTCTTCAACAAATGATGCTGGGAAAACTGGAAATCTATCTACTACTATCTCTCATCATGCACAAAACTCATCTCAAAGTGGATCAAGGACCTAGGAGTTAGACCAGAAACCCTGCACTTAATAGAATTAAAACAGGTCTGAATTTTCATCATGTTTGATTAAGCCCTGATTTCCTTAACCAGACTCCTAAAGCACAAGAAATAAAATAAAAAATTAATAATGGATGGATTCAAACTAAAAAGTTTCTTCTCAGCAAAGGAAACAATCAATAACATAAAGAATGTGCCCATAGAGTGGGAGAATATCTTTACTACATGCACATTACATAGAGCGCTAATCTCCAGGATATATAAAGAACTCAAAAAAGTTAACACCAAAAAAATAAATAACCCAAACAATAAATGGGCCAAGGAACTGAAGAGACACTTCTCAGAAGAAGATATACAATCAATCAACAAATATAGGAAAAAATGTTCAACTTCTCTAGTTATTAGAGAAATGGAAATCAAAACTACTTTGAGATTTCACCTCACTGCAGTTAAAATGGCAATTATCAAGAATACAAGCAATAATAAGTGTTCATGAGGATGAGGAGAAAAAGGTACACTCATATATTGCTGGTGGCACGCAAATTGTTGCAACCACTACGGAAAGCAATATGGAGATTCCTTAGAAAATTTGGAATGGAACCACCATTTGATCCAGCTATCCTACTCATTGGTCTATACCCAAAGGACTTAAAATCACCATACTACATTGACACAGCCCCATCAATGTTCATAGCAGGCAATTCACAATAGCTAGACTGTGGAACCAAACTAGATGTCCTTCAACAGAAGAGTGGATAAAAAAATCTGTGGTACA
Organism: Xerus rutilus; assembly: GCA_028644305.1. NCBI lineage: Eukaryota > Metazoa > Chordata > Mammalia > Rodentia > Sciuridae > Xerus > Xerus rutilus. Next base: position 26,598,342 of record CM053417.1, read on the forward strand.
TATACACAATGGAATATTATTCAGCATTAAAAGAGAATAAAATTATGGCATTTTCAGGTAAATAGATGGAGTTAGAAAATATCATGCTAAGTAAATTAAGCCAATCCCAAAAACCAAAGGCCAAATGTTCTCTCTGATAAGTGCATGCTGATACATAGTAGGGGGCCAGTCATGAGGAGAATGGAGGAACTTTGGGCAAAGGGGAAGCATAGGGGCAGGAGAGATGGTGGAATGAGATGAACATCATTACCCTAGGTACATGTATGACTGCACATGTGGTGTGACTCTACTTCATGTACAACCACAAAAATGAAAATTTGTGCTCCATTTGTGTCCAATGAATCAGATTGCATTTTGCTACCATGTATAACTAATTAGAAAAAATAAGAGAAATATTAAAAAATTAAAAATGAAAATGGGAACACAAGGATTTTGATTGAATAAAATATTTAACAATTGAATTGTTATTAACAAATACATTCTCGGGCTGGGGTTGTGGCTCAGTGGTAGAGTGCTTGCCTAGCATTGGTGAGGCACTGGGTTCAATTGTCAGTACCACATAAAAATAAATAAATAAAAATAAAGTTATAAAAAATCAAATACATTCTAAATGTCTGGACTGTTAAATCAAAAGTACAAACACTTGTTTTCTAAAAATTTAGTAAAGTGCAAAAATAGCTGGTTAGGGATTGAGGGGAAATAACAAGGGATAGAAGTAATATAAATATGTTACTTCTGTGAATAGAAGTAATATAAATATAGAAGTAATATAGAATATAAATATGTATATGGAATAGAAGTAATATAAATATAAATATGTTACTTCTCTGCTCAAAACTGTCAAGTGGATTTCCATGTTTAATGTCAGGTATGAGTAGCAATTAGAACTGTACAACTAAATCTGTAATAAAAAAGTAAGAAAGGAAAAGATAATATTCTTGTGACCTCCATTCTCTTATTTTTTCCTAGGATTTTAACATTTTAACATTTATGTGGGAGTTAGCATATAGTTGCCTTGATACAATCCAAAGTCTCATAAATAAAGAAAAATAAATTATTGGAGGATAAGACCAAACATAATAGCTACTATAATTAATAAGCCTGGATTTTCTCTTCATTAATTGTTCTTTGGGGTTTCATAAGAACTGCTGCCTAACCTCACGCAAATTCCCAGAACAATTCTTACAGAACCAGAATTTAGTAGCTACCAAGAGTTCCACATATTTTGTCATCCATATTCATATTCCTGTCTAAATCCTCTTGATAATACAAGTAGCATCAATACTTTCTTTGAAAACAACATAAACACTGTATGTATCCTTAAATGGGGTTTTAGTTGAGCACTTAAAGGAGAATGGCTAGGAACTTCATAAAAATAAATCATTCAAAGAACAATACAAGGATGGATATAATCAAGTGCTAAAGATTTTGGAACAAATAATAAAGGCTATGGAAGGTAATAAGAAATTAGTGTGGACTAACATCCTAAAGTTCTTAGGAAATGTACATATTATGGTTGATGTTACAAAAATGGAAAAGGTGGAAACTGAGAGATAGAAAAGATCATTTTTATAAATTTTATACTCATTTTAACAGCCTAAAGCCAGAAATTTGATGAAAGTTCAATCACTTCTCATTTGGTATGAAAAAGAAAGCTGACACATTGGTAGAGCCCTTATTTAAATTTTTCCTAGTTTTCATTACCTTTTATTCTATGTGTGTACAAATGTGACATCCTGTTTTATTGTTTGAATCAAGCTCATAACTGTGTGAGTGGTAAGAAATGCTTTGATGTTTATTTTAAATTCATTTTTGTTATTTTAAGTTCAAATCATGTGCATCTGCATGACACTAATTTTATAAAACTATAAATGAATAACAGAGAGGTTAGTAGAGGAAAGAGAGCAGCAGGAGGTAGGAAGAAAGGAGGGGAAGGCAAAGTATTAGGGACTGAATTAGAACAAATTATACTCCATGGTTTTAAAATTATGTCAAAGTGAATCATATTGTCATATAACTAAAAAGAACCAACAAAAATAAATAAAATGCAGACAATCAAATAAAAACTCAACTAAATTTAAATGAAATCACTTGATCTAGACAACCTTTGCTAGAAAATCATCATTTTGTTCTTCTCATTTTAGGGTATTCTTTTTGATTCAAGGTAGATTGCACTGTTCCTAGTCATAAATTTACAATTTCAAGGACTTTAGGTATGAGCCCATTCTATACTGGATACTGTGCTAGGTAAATTATATAAAATTATCCATTCAATCCTTATAACACTACACTGCAGAAAATATTTTCCTTCATGTAGCAGACATGAAAACTGAATCTCCGAGAACTTGAGAGTTTGCCCAATACCATGTAGGCAGCAACAAACGTGAGTTAAGTCGTATTCTAAACTTCATATTCTTTCTACATAGAAAAGAGATATAACTTTTTGTAACATATTGTCATTCATTTTGGTAAATTCAATAACTCAGTTTTATTTATGTAATAAATATTCACTAAATATTTGTTGAAGAAGTGAATTAATAGATTAATTTGTTTGTTATATAAGTGTTGAATACTATTTAAGTTCCAGGATATATTAGTGAATAAATGAGCAGAGATCTCTTGCCTCATAGAATTTATATTCCTCTGGGTGAGACAATTAAAAGACATGATGAAATAGCAATTATAACTCTTGGACTCAAATTGATAAGCAGATATTGAAAAAGAAGAAAGAGGAGTATAGCATTAACTCAACTCTATCAGACCATATGACCTCTTATTGTAATAATTTATTTTACTTTACTAACCTAAAATGAGGGCTGGGGTTGTGGCTCAGCGGTTGATCGCTTGCCTCGCATGCGTGAGGCACTGGGTTCGATCCTCAGCACCACATAAAATAAATAAAGGTATTGTGTTCATCTACAACTAAAAAAGTATTTTAAAAAAAACAAAACCTAAAATGAATAGCTTATGAAATATTTATTTATACATAATTTTTAAAAACTATATAATGTCCTATCTATGCTTTAAAGAAGAAATAAAAGGAAAGTTATGTATAATAAAACAATATATAATTCAATAGGTAAATGCTTCAGAATGACTATATAGATATAATGAAGTCATCAAATACTTGGAATCACCACATATATGACAGGTATAAATGTAAACTGACAGGGGAGTGTTTTATTAGAGACTTAACTATCACTTTCTGAAATAGTAAGTCTTGGTAATTAACTCAAATAAAAAGAAATCATCATAACTTTCATCAGATTAACAAAATAGTTACTTTCATGGAAAATTCAATGTATATTAAAGCCATCCAACCAAAATCAGTAGGTTCTAGGTCATTTTAAACAGGGCTATTGGCAACATGACTAAGTAAATACAGTCAGAAATAACAGAGTTAATAAAGTGATTCTTTTCTATGTGAATTGCTTCTACATATTACAGGATATCTAGTCTTCCTAGCCTCCACTCACTAAATGCAATGGGAAACATCCATTGTTTTAACAACCAAGGCACATTTCCCAAATGCCCACTAAGTGGTGATATGGCCCTCATTAAAAGCCACTGATGGATGACTTCTTCCTGTTTTTCATCTGTATTCACAGTCACACAACCTTAAGGAAAACTGGCTTGTTTCAGTACTTATAAAGGGGTACAGATCCTTGTTTCTAATCATTATGAGGAGGGTAGAATCATCACATTTAAAAACATTTTAAAGTCTTGGTAGCAGAGTGTATTAGGTATTAACATTTAATTTCCGATTTTAGAATTCTTTATACTTTTATATTTCAGCATAATTTCCTTTCTAGGAAATTTATATATTCTCCACTAATTGCTGTGGTCTCAAGCTTGCTGTTTCCTGTTATGTGAAGACAGTTAGCACCAGCAAATTTTATGATGTGTAATTGAGTGGGAATTTTTATTTAAGAACTACTTGAACTGACAAGAATTGAAAAGGCAAAAGAATCAAAGAGAATGATTTCTGTTTTCCTGTATCCACACAGATAAGAACTATTTCTCAACTATAGTATTATAAAACATGATCAAGGAAAGCAGGTTATAAGCAAAGTGTTAAGGTCTTTCCTGTAGGTGGGCTCATAAGGTCAATCCCTTTGGCAAAACACAAATAAAAATATTAGAAATGTGCTTCTCTTTATAAAATATAATTTATAGCCAGGGGCCATGATTCCTCATATTTCTGTTCCCAAGTAGTAGAGAAATTTAAAAAAAAATTAAAAGAATACTAGAGCAGACTCTAGGGAAACAAATAATACAACTAAAAATGAGGGCAAAAAAAGGACAAAGATAATAATAAGAAACAGTCAGTCAAGGCCTTCACAAAGGAGCACAGAGAGAATATGGCCTAAAACACAGTTGTTTGCACAGAAAAAGATTTCAAGAATTACAGGTATAACTAGTTCTCACGTGGAGAAATCAGTTGAAGGTATCAGATGACTTCAGATTAGTGATTTAAAACAAAAGCCAGTGTATAATATCTGAAGGTCAACCAGAAAGAATGCAAATTAGCTACCTTGGAGGTAAAAAATTATTGTCATGATAATTTAGACACACACTTTATATGTACTAAATTAGACTCAATACCTATCAATATTATCCATTCAATTTTCAAATATTTCATGAATAACAAATATACATCATAACACTGGGTATGTGTTGCTTCTATCATAAAGTGGCTCTTGTTGGCCAAATGCACCCAGGCTGAGACATAATTAGAAATCCAATCAATATCTTGATAGGATATAAAGTAAGGGAAAAGGCTCAGTTCATAAAATTCTTGTATTTTACCAAACTCTTAAATAAAATTGTCCACTTATTAGTCTGATTCCTATTGTTGATAACGCAATACTGAAGACTTCATAGGTTTTAAAGAAGTGTATTTTGGCTCGTAATTCTGTTGGATAAGCTTGAGGATTCACATCTAGTTATGGCCTTCTTTCTAGCACCGTCTCAAAGTGAGACATCATGACAAGAGACAGGGAGCAAATGTGTGTATGTTGTCTTCTGACAGCTCTCATTAAACCATGAGGATCAAATCATGGAAGATCTATCCTAATGACCTTATCTAATCCTAATTACTTCCTACCCTACCTCTGAACAGTATAATTGGATTAACTTTTTATCCTCTTGATAATTCACACAAGGATTAAATTTCAGCACATGAAACCTTGGGAGACAATCAAACCACATCCAAACCCATTTTTTTCATTCATAACATATTTACTAAGCAACTAATATGTGCCAGATACTTGTAGGCATTTGGGATACATCAGTAATAAACCAAATATTCTTCCCCTTGTAGAGTCTGAATTTCACTGGTAGGAAAGGAGTGATTCTAAAAGCTGATGAAAAGCTGATTACATGGCTTTGTTATAAGAGTCCAACTAATACAAAAAGGAGGACATAAAAAAGAAAACAAGAAAAGGAAGATCAGGAATGTTGGGGATGAGGCAGTACTTTTTTCAATATTAAGTATCTGTGAGGGGCATTAGTAAAAGGAATAAATGAAGGATGCATTTCGGTTTGAGATTCCTAGTCTACTTTGAGATGGAATTCATGTAAAGAATTCTTTCACCTTAAAGTTTAGACTCTTACTGCCTCCTTAGGCTTTTTTTTTCAGTTGAAGTGCAGCATAGAAATAGAAATATTACATGATTTTAATCTCACTCTTCTCTATGGCAATTCTTGCATTATACACCTCTCTAGGTATGATGGATTCTAAGTACTAAAATAAAAATACAAAAATTTTATTTCAATGTTTTACTTTTTCCGCATTCTGAGAATGCTAGCATCTTACTCAGAAATGTTAAGTTAGTATTCGTTTTTATTTATAATGTATATTTGCACCTAAAACAAAAAGACAAGCATGCAAACTGAAAACTCAAAAAAAACCCCCAACTATGAGTATTGATAAGAAAGCTCCCAGTTATAGAGTTAATATAATTCTTAATGTATATAACTATAAAGAATCAAGATGGAAGGAGTAACATCTCTCTTTCAAAAAAGGATTATATAGATACAGGTCATAAGAGACTTGGAATATATCCCATTATAGTCAGAATTGCTTGATTTATTTTTATACTGAAATGAAACTAAAAAGAAACAGTCATCAAAGTAATTAACTGAGGATAGGAATTCATTAATATATAGTTCTAAATAGAAGCAGGGCTGGGTTTTGTCAAGCCAAGAAAAATCTGAGAAGTTCCTTACTTCTCATGCCTGGCTGACCTTGAGACTCTGCACAAGCATGAAGTAAGAGCTAAGGCAGCATTATAAACTGTATATCAAAGCACTTACAGAGTATCCTAAAACACTTACTTACAGGGCCAAGTTGAGATGAGAAGTCTTCCCTCCTATCAGGTATTCAAAAATTTTCAAAAATTAGGAGGAAAGACTTCTCAACTCATTCTATGGGGTTAACCTTACTATGAAATCAAAATTAGACAAAAATATCACAAGAAAACAAAACTGATATCTCAAATAAATACAGATATAAAATTCCTCTACAACATAACTATCAAACTGAATCCAGCAAAAAATAAATAGAATTATATATGATCACCAAGCAGGATTTTCCCAGGAATGTCATGTTAGTTAACATCTGAAAATCATTAATGTAATAACACTGTATCAACAGAATAATGGAAAAACAAAATCATTTCTTCAGACACATAAAAGGGGTTTGACAAAATTCAATATTGCTTTGTGATAAAAACATTATTTTAAGAAAAATAGAAAAATGTCCTCATCCTGATAAAAAGTCAGCTATGAAAATATATCTAATATACATAATGATGAAAAAATTGAATATCTTCCCCAAATGATCAAAAACAAGATAAGGATGTACATTCTTGACACTTGCATTCTAAATTTTACAGGAGGTTCTGGCCAGAGCAATTAGTCAAGAAAAGGAAAGGCATCCAGATAAGAAAGGAGGAAAGGAAAAAAAGCCCTGCATAAAATATGATCTTTTATATAGAAATCCTAAGAAATCTACTAACAACTCTAAGAAATAATAAAAAATTAACAAATTTGAAGTTTATAACATCAATATATATTAATTTGTTTTATTGTATTTTTTACGCTAACAATGAATAATCCAAACACTTAATTAAGGAAAGAGTTCCACTTAAAATCATGGATAAGAAAATAATTTGAAATAAATTTAACAAATGAAGTACAAAACCTTGAGTTTAAATACTTTGAAATATTGTTAAAATAATTAAGACAAATAAATAAATAATATACCAAATTAATAGATAATATGACAATATTATTTACATCACAATGTTATCTAAAGCTATCTACAGATTAAATGTAATACTTATCAAAATACTGAATATTTTTATTTTTTCAGAAACTGATGATTTGATCATAAAATTCATATAAAGAAGCAAGGGACTAGGTATCCAAAACAATTATAAAATATAGAGCAAAGTTGAAAAACTCATACTTTCTCATTTGAAAAGCTATTACAATGCAACAGTATTCAAAAAGTATGGTATTGCCATAAGGATGGACAATGGAGTAGAAAGGAAAATCACAAAATTAACCCATACATTTATTGCCAATTAAGTTTTGACAAGATGACAAGATAATTCAATGGTGAAATAATATTTGTTTCAATAATTATGCTTGGTCAATTCATTGTCACAGCTTTGCATTGTTGTGACAAAATATCTGAGAACAACAATTTAAAGAAGGAAAGATCTATTTTGGTTTGTGATTCCAGAAGTTTTAATCCTGAGGTGGGGCAGAACATCATAGCAGAAGGGCATGAGAGAAGATAGCTTTTCAGTTTTTGGTAGCCAGGAAGTAGAGAAGGAGACAGAGACAGAGAAAGAGAGGAAAGGTCCAGGGAATGGATATAGCCCCCAAGGGCACAGCCCCTAAGGACCAACTCCTTCTTATTAGGTTCCATCTCTTACAGATTCCTAACAATATATTCAGTCATGAATCCCTCAGTGGATTAATTCATTGATGAGGTAAAAGTCCTGATGATCCAATAACTTCCCCAATTCCCAATTCCCCAATTCTGAACATTACTGTACTGGGGACAAAGTCAATACATGAACCTTTGGGGGATTTCTAGATCTAAAACATAATAGACAACTAGATATCTATATAGAAAGAAATGAAATTGAAACTCATCTTTACACCATATGCAAAAATTAAATGCAATTTAGAACTAAATGTAGCAGTTTAAATGCTAAAATATTTAGAAGAAATAGGAGTGAATTTTCTTCATCCCTTTGGACTAGGACACAAAGAGTTGTTAGATATGACATCAAAATCATATATGACATGAGAAAAAAATAGGTAAAGTGGATTTCACAAAAACAATGTAATTTGAGCATTCACAGACACTTTCAAAGCAAGGAGATGACCTACAGAATGAGAGAAAATATTTACAAAACAGATATTTGTTAAGGGCTAGCATATAAATATGTAAAATACTCTTTAACTCAATGATAAGAAAGTATACAATCAATTGAAAGAGTGCAAAATATCTGAGTAGACATTAAGTAGTCAGCTTTATCACTGCTGTGCCCAAAAGACCTGACAAGAACAATTAGAGGAGGAAAAATTTATTTGGGGACTCACAGTTTCAGAGGTCTCAGGCTATAAATGACAGACACCATTCCTCAGGACTCAAGGTAAGGCAAGACATCATGGCAGAAGATTATGATGGGAAAAAGCATCTGTGAGCATAGTACCAAGAAACAGAGAAAGAGAGCTCTCCTAACCATAACAAGATAGAAACCTCAAAGGCACCTCTCTGACAATCCACCTCCTCCAGCCACATTCCACCTGCCTACAGTTACCAACGAGTTTATCTCTATCAGGGGATTAATTCACTGATTACATTAAAGTTTTTACGTTAAATCATTTAACCTCTAAACTATTTTGCATTGCCTCACACATGAGTTTTGGGAGATATCTCATACCTAAATCATAACAGACATTTTCCAAAAAAAGTATACAGATGACCATTAAGTATGGAAAAGATAGTCAAAATTATTAGTCATCAGTGAATGCAAATCAGAAACACAATAATGTGCTACCTTATATCAAATGAGGTGGCTATAAAAATAGATAGTAAAAAGTTTTAACAAGAGTGTGGAGAATACTGATGACAGGAATGCAAAATGTTTCAAGGTACTTTTGGAAAGTTTGGTAGCCCCTTAAAAGATTAAACTTAAGCTTAGAATGTAACCTAGCAATTTTACTCTTAGGTATGTACCTAAGCAAAATAAAACTTTAACATCCACACAAAAATAAGCACATAACGTATTTATAGGAATGTCATTCTTAATATTCAAAAGTGGAAATAGCCCAAATTTCCAACAACTGACAAATGGATAAACAATTATATTATATACACACAATTGAATATTAGATTGTGTTGTAGTTTGAATATGAGATATCTCCCAAACACTAATGAGATAATGTTTAGAAGTGAAATAATTATATTATGAGAGCTGTGACCTCATCAGCAGAATAATTGATTTGATGAATCAATTATTTGAATGGACTACTTAATGATAACTATCAAAAGGTAAGATGTGGCTGAAGGAAGTAGGTCACTGGAGGTACGCCCTTGAGGATTATGTTTTGCCCTTGACACCTCTCTCACTCTGTCTGCCTCATGGTTGCCATAGCTGAGCAGCTTTCCTCTGCCATTACCTTCACCATGATGTTTTGCCTTGCCACAGATCTAGAGCAATCGAATACAGTGACCATGGACAGAGATACCTGAAACCATGAGCTGAAAATATACTGTTTCTTTTCTAAGTTGCTCTTGTCAGTAGAGCATCACATTTTCATCACAGTAATGAAAAGTAGACTAATAACAACTAGCAATAAAAAATAGAAATATTGATACATGCTACAACATGAATGAACCTTGAAAACATATGCCAAGGGAAAGAAGTTAGTCAAAGAGGATTACATATTATATGGTTCCATTTATATAACAAGTCTAGAATAAGCAAATCTACAGAGACAGAATTTAGATTAGTGATTGTCAAAGGCTGATTGTGTTATGAGGACTGACTGAATGGATATAGAGTTCTTTTGAGGATGATGAGCATATTCTAAAATTAGATTATAGGTATAAATATTATGAATATACTAAAACCACTGAATTTTATAATTTACTAAAGATATATTATATCTAGAAAATCATTACCTGTATATTATATCTTAACGAAGCTGCTATAAAATTAAAAATGTTTAAAATACAGGAAAGGACTGTTGATAATTTAGAAAATTTGACTCTGAAGAGAAAGAATTTTATAGTGTTTAGGCAAATCTAAAGGTTCTAGACATTATGTCTGTAAAACCTGCCATCATTTGATTTATAAAGAAGAAATGGTATAGGAGAGAATAATGAATAAAGCTAAGACAAAATGATAAAGTCAAAAGATTACATTCTGATTATTGAATTGATGGAGCAATACTGAATATACTTCATTTAAGACAGTGGTAGGCACACCCACACAAAGACATACATATATACTCATAGAAATGTATACATATATACACCAAAAAACAAGCACAAGAACATTAAAAAAATCAAAATAAGAAATAACCCAAAATGTATACTAGAATATTTGTCAGTGACAAAAATAAATATAATACCACTGCACAAAGCAATATGGAAAAATTAATCTACAGTGCTACATGTCAGAATAGGGATGGCCTTTGCAAAATAGAAAAGAGATAGTGTATGGGAGGGGCACACAGGAAGAAAAAAAGGTTGGTGTTATTTCCTTCTTCTTGAACTGGATGGTAATTACATGTTTGTTCACTTTGGGATGATTTATTGAGCTGTATGCTTAAGGGTGATACACTTTCCTATATTATGTTATTCTTCAATTAAAAGGTTAAAAAAAGACAGTTAGCTTTTCATTTTTAAATTAGAATTTTAACTTACTTAAATGGGCCTGATTTGAGCTCCATGGAAGTATTAAATAAATCCCATTTCCTTATAGAGGGTCTCATAAGAACAGATGCTGAGTTATAGAGAGTCGTGAGTACACTTAAAATGTACCTTATATTTCAAAATTCAGCTGCAAAATTTAGTCAGAGTATGTTCAGTTAACTTTGAGATATGGATAGGTTTTCTGTAAAGGTATTGTGGATTCAGATTACTACCCTTCTTAATGGAGCTCTAGTGTTGTCCCTTGTGATTAATCAAGTGGAAAATTGAGAAATATCTATAGCAGAATAGCATAGTCTAATTTTTCTCTCAGGGAGAAGCACCATTTTTTCCTAATCTTGAGAGTGTATCCCAAAAAGTGACAATAACTGGAAATATCTTTTAGGCAATGCAATGAGCAAGAATAATAACAAATTAATAAACGTAGGCTGTAATATGAACATATAGGTCAGATTGTCTACTTGGTTTTGATTAACACTGTCAACAAATCCATAGAAATCATACTTTTTGTCAAAGTCACAGATAGTCTATGCTACTCAGATGCTGCTGCATAAAGGAGAGCTTTTGTGTAATTCACTTGTAAATTTATAGGAATCCAAAAGGTATACTTCAGAGATTTTACCACAGTTGACTAGATTTTGATCAAGAATGACACATCTATAACACCTCAGGACACAGAGTCACAGAATTATGTTCTCTCAACATGGTTTTAAAGACTGTCTTTTCATTCTGATTCTTATTAATGGGTCCACAAATATATAGACCTGAAGATCAACTAATCTTAGTTCACACGATACCATTATTAGTACCAATATGATTATGTATGGAACATAACTCCTGCCTATGTCCTGGGAACAAGTAATCCTTGTTTATTTCTGCACAAAGGAGATAGCTGGTAGCAGAGACTGGTAACACCAGTCAAGTAAGTTGCAGTTTAATGAACCTAAGATTGATAGATGTCAAGACAGGCTAGGATTTGAAAACCAAAATTTTTTAGGAATAGAGTAGAAATCAGTGATTCCCTAAAAACAAATTAGGACTTTGAAAATTTACAAATTAATGAAGAAATTACAATGACAACTCAATGGTGAATTCAAAGTGTGATAGACTTGGACTACCAAGCTGATTTAAGGTAAGACAGAAGGAAGGTAGTCTATAAAGTTGTATACAAAGTACTGTCTAGGGGTAAGTATACTATATAGATCTGAGTCAGAAACACAATTGTAGGCCTGAGGAAATGTGCAGTGTTTGAATGTTAACAAATGTAAGAGTGAATTGAGAATTTCAAAAGATAATTTAGAAAAAATTACTAAACTGAAATTATAAAGCTGAAGAATACCATAACTGATCTGAAAAATTCAACAGCAGACTAAGTCAAGTAGAACAATTATGAACTCAAAGACAGGTCAATGGAAATCATAATATCTGATGAGCACAAAGAAAAAAATTCTGCAACTACTAGAGAAAAACAGGGAAACTACTTGAAGATATTTGTACAGGCAATGCTTTTCTGGATATGACTTCAAAAGCAAAGGAAACAAAAGCAAAAACTGACAAATGAGATTACATTGACCTAAAAAGCTCTGCTCAGCAAACAATAAATAGAGTGAAAAGACAACACAGAAGGGAGAAAATATTTGCCAAATACTCATCTTACAGAGATTAATATTCAGAATATTAAAAAACTCAAGAAACTTAACAAAAAAGTAATGTAATTCAAAATGTGCATATGATCTGAAGAGAGAATTTTTAGAAGAAGAAATGCAAATGAATAAATATATGAAAAATGCCCAATATTTTTAGTCACCAGGAAGATGCCAATTGAAAGTACAATAAAACATCATTTCATCTCAGTTATACTGGCTAAAAAAATGCTGAGTAGGATATGAAACTCTTATTCACGGTTGGTAGGAATATAAATTAGTATAACCACTATAGAAAACAATATAAACTAATCTCAAAAAAACTAAAAGTAGAAATAGCAGATGATCCAGCTTTCCAACTTACAGGTATACATCTGAAGGAAATAAAGTCAGGATACAAAGAGAAATCTGTATGCCCATGTTTACTGCTGGACTATTCACATAGCTAAGATATGGAAACAGCCTAGGTTTTCATCAACAGATGAAATGGATAAAGAAAATATGTTATTCATAACAGAATGGATTATTTAGTCACGAAAAAGAATGAAAACCTGTCATTTGCAGCAAAATGGGTGGAACTGTGAGCAAAATGGGTGGAATGTTGAGCAACAAGCCAGATACAGAAAAGCATGTATTGCATGTTCTCCTCAGATGTGGAAATTTAAAAAAAAAGATCTGAAAGTAGAAGAGGGATTACTAGGTACTGGGAATGGTGACAGTGGCAGGGAGAAGGTAAAGGAAAGAAGAAGGGTGGAGGGACATAATCTGCATCATGTATGCAGTTTGGAAGTATCAGAGTAAATCCCATAAATCCATACATTAATATGTGCTAATTATTATGATAACTGAAAATACTCATATCAAAGAGAAAGATCTCAAATAAGGAACCTAATATTACACCTCAGGGAAGTAGACAAAGAAGAACAAACTGAGCCCAAAGTTAGAGAAAGGAAACAACAAAGATTAGCAGAAATAAATGAAGTAGGGACAAGAAAATTAGTAGAAAAGATAAATGGAATTATAAATTGGGTTTTTGAAAAACTAAACAAAATTGACAAATTCTTAGCTAGATTAAGACAAAGGAAGAATACTAAAATATAATCATAAATGAAGTTAGAGACATTACAATTAATAACACTAATATAAATGATAAGACTACTATGAATAATTATACACCAACAAATTGAAAAACCTAAAAGAAATGTATAAATTCCTAGAAAAATAGAGCGTATCAGGAAGGAATCATGAAGAAATCAGAAATCTGAACTGACCAACAATGAATTACGAGATTTAATCAATAACTAAAAATCTCCCACAAAAGAAAAACCCAGCACTAGATGCTCCATGGCTGAATTCACCAAACATTTAAAGAAGAACTAATATTGATCCTTCTCAAACTCTTTCAAAAAATTGAAGAACGAAAAGTACTTCCAAACTAATTTCACATGGCTGTAATTACCCTGATTGTAAAGCCAAAGAAAGAGGCTACAGATTTTAAAAAATGACTCACATCAATACCACTGATGAACACAGATGCAAAAGTCCTTACCAGAGTACTAGCAAATCAAATTCATCAGTACATTGAAAGGATAATTCATTATGATCAACTGGCATGTTTCCATAGGATACAAGGTTGATTCAACATATGCAAAGCAATAAATATGATTCACCACATTAACAGAATGAAGGACAAAAAAATACATTCATAGCCGGGCGTGGTGGCGCAAGCCTGTAATCCCAGCACTTAGGAAGGCTGAGACAGGAGAATTGCAAGTTCAAAGCCAGCCTCAGCAATGGCGAGGTGCTAAGCAACTCAGTGAGACTCTGTCTCTACATAAAACACAAAATAGGGCTGAAGTTGTGTCTCAGTGGTCGAGTGACCCTGAGTTAAATCTCCAGTACCAAAAAAAAAAAAAAAAACCAAACAAACAAACAAAAAAAACAATTCATTATGGTAGATGTGGGGGGGAGAATTTAACAAATTCAATATTCTTTCATGATTAAAACTCTCAATAATTTAGGATAGAAGGAATTTTCCTAATTACCATGAAAACCATATATGAGAAGCCCACAGCCAACATCATACTCAATGGTAAAAAGTTGAAAGCCTTTCATTATAAGATCAGAAATGAGATGAGGATAACCACTTTGCAACTCTTATTCAGTACAGTATTGGAAGTTCTACTCAAATCAATTAGGCAAGAGAAAGAAATGAAAAGAATACAAATAGGAAAGGTTGAAGAGAATTTGTCTATGTTTACTGATAATATGATCTTATATACAGACTACACCCCTCACACACAAATCTGTTAGAAATTAACAAATTTAGTAAACTTGCAGGATACAAAATCAATTTACAAAAACAAGTAGAATTTCTATAATAAAAATTACCTGAAAAAGCAATTAATAAAATAATCCCACTTAGTATAAAAAACAAAATGCTTAGTAGTAAATTTAACTAAGAAAATAAAATATCTGTATGCTGAAAACTATAAATGCCAATGAAAGAAATAAAAAATGACACAAATAAATATACCTGATATATATAAAAAAACATACTTGATATACTCAGATTTGAAGAGTTAATCTTTTTAAATGTCCATATTACCCAAAGCTATCCACAGATTCAATGCAATTCCTATTAAAATTTCAATGAAATTTTCACACAAATAGAAAAGTAATCCTAAATTTACTATTGAATCACAAAAATACCCAAATAGCCAAAGCAATCTTAACCAAAAAGATCAAAGCTGGAAGAACCACAATACCAGATTTCAAAAAGGAGTACAAAACTATAGCAATTGAAGGGGCATAGTACTAGAATAAAAACAGACACATTGTTTTAGTCAGCTTTTTCACTTCTGTGATTTAAAACCTGACCAGCACAATTATAAAGGAGGAAAAGTTTATTTGAGGGCTCACAGTTTCAGAGGTCTCAGTCCATAGAAGTCCAGCACCATTCCTCAGGGCTCAAAGTGAGGCTGAACATCATGGCGGAAAAGTGAAGGTGGCAGAGGAAAGCAGCTCACATGATGACCAGCAAGCAGAGAAAGAGCTCTCCACTTGCCAGATACAAATATGTACCCCAAAGCCACACCCTCAATTCCCACCTCCTCTATCCACATCCTACCACTTTAGTTACCACTCAGTCAATCCCTATTGGAGATTAATTCACTGATTGGGTAAAAACTATCAACCCAATAATTTCTCCTCTGAACCTTCCTGCATTGTCTCACACATGAGCATTTGGGGGATACCTCACATCCAAACTATAACACACATCAACCAATGGAATAAAATAGAGAGACTCCAATAACCTCAAATATCTATACTCGACTGATTTTTGACAGAAGTGTCAGGAACAAAAAATGGGGAAATATAGTCTTTTTAATAATTGTGTTAGGAAAACTAAATACCTGAATACAGATGAATGAAAATTGACCACTATTTCACATTTTATACATGAATCAAATCAAAATGTATCAAAGACTTAAGTATAAAACCTGAAACCATAAAACTAGTCAAGAAAAGAAGATCAATGACATTGTTCTGCTAGTGATTTCTTGGCTATGATCTCCAAAGCACAGGCAACAAATAGACAAATAGCATTTCATTTAACTAAAGAGTGCTTGAATAGCAAAGTTAAAAACCAATAGAGTGAAAAGACAATGCGCAGAATGGGAAAAATATTTGAAAACCATATATCTTATAAGAAGCTAATATTTAACATATATAAGGAACTCAAACTATTCAATAGCAAGAAAACAAATCCATTAAAATGAATGGAGGACTTGAACAGATAATTCTCAAAATAAGGTATACAAACCATCAGATATATTAAAATATGCAATATCACCTTTCACCTATTAGATTAGTTATTATCAGAATGATGAAAGAGGAGTGTTAGCAAGTCCATGAAGAAAAAAGAAACCATTATATGCTGTTGTTAGGAATGTAAAATAGTACAGCCATTTTGCAAAACAGTAAGGAATTTTCTCAAAAATTAAAAATAGAAAAACCATAAGATCTATGCAGCCCCACTGCTGGGTATACATCTAAAAGAACTGAAATTGGTATGTGGAAGAGATATGTGCATTCCCATGTTCATTGCAGCATTATATTCACAATAGAGAAGATATAGAGTCAATCTGTTTACATCAACAGATGAATGGATAAATAAAATATAGTATATATAAACTATAGAATACTATTCAGCCTTAAAAATAGGAAATGGCAGAATTTTTGACAATACTCATGAACCTGCAAGACATTACATTAAGTGAAATAAACCATGCACAGAGAAACAAATAGCATATGATCTTTCTTATATATGGAATCTAAAAAAGGTAAACTCATAAAAGTAAACAGCAAGATGTTGTTTATCAGGGTCTGGAGTGGGATAGATGTGGAAAACAGAGAATAGCTCAATGGGTACAAAGGTATAGCTAGGAGGAATAAGATCTGGTTTTCTACAGCACAGCATGGTGGTTACACATAAAAATAATATATATTTCAGAATAGCTAAGAAATGACTTCAAATGTTTGCACTACAAATAAATAATAAATATTTGAGATTATGTAATGCTAATCTGCCTGATTTAATCATTTCATAACACATACATGTATCAAAACATCACATTGTACCTCATGAATACTTAATTATTAGTAGTAAATTAAAAATAAACAAAATATATTACAAAATAACAGTAATCTTATCAATGTGATACTGGCATAAAGGTTGATATACAGACCAGTGGTATAGAATAAAGAGCTCAGAAATAAACACACATATTTGTAGTAATTTTCTTTGTCAAGGGTATCAAGAATAGACAATGGGAAAAGGATAGCCTCTTAGAAATTATTTATTTATTTATTTATTTATTTAATGGTACTAAGAGTTGAACTCAGGGTCTCACATATGCTAGGCAAGCATTCTATCTCTGAGCTACATCTCCATCCCTTTTGTATTTAGTTTTGAGTATCAATAAGTTACCCAGGTTGGCATTGAACTTGTTATCCTCCTGCTTTATGTTTCCAAGGAGCAGGGATTGTAGGTGTGCACCACCTTGCCTGGCCAAAACAACTGATTTTTAAATACTGATTTTAAAGAAAATAATATTGATAAACAATCTAATTAAGGCTAATATTTTAATTCTATATTGTTTTGTACTTTCCATGTATGCAATCATATCAACTGCGAATAATGACAATTTTATTTATTTCTTTAATCAATCCTTGTTATAGTTTTCTTGCCTTATTCTTCTGGCTAGGGCTGCCATTGAAATGTGAAATAGAACAAGTAATTACTTGAACTTCAAAGAAATATATCCAAGGAGAAAAGGGTAATTATTTGTGGAAAATTAAGTATTATCTGTAGATAAAGAAAAATCTTTAAAATGTATTTATATATTTTTTGTTTGGCAAACCTTGCTTCATGTGACAGCTGCTACTGTCTTACCAGTGATAATAAAATCTGCTATATATCCCTTCTTCTGCCATCTATTTTTATCCTCCTTTTGGTTAGCTCAGAGAAGGAGAAAGCAGCTTTGCAAGAGGACATATGTTCACTAAACTGTGGCCAATCAATTTGGATAATCTCTAGTGTGAATTTTCACCTTAGGCAGACAAGTTTTCTATCCCTTAGCAAGCTCTGCTTTCTGTAGGAATAGCTCATTTGGCTTAGAGTTCCCAAGGGTCTGGTGGACATTTCTAACTTTCAAGCAACACAAAATTAGTTTTCTTTATATGGGAAATGCTGTACATAAGTAAAATTGCATGTTTTAGAAAGGTTATTCATTGACTGATTTTAAAATACATATATTTAAACACACACACAGAGCTCATTTGAAAAATAACTGGTTGAAAAAAGTACAAAATGCACTGCAGCAGTCACCTACTAAGTATTTTTTCCTAAATGACAAAACATAACTTTGTTTTTCCTAATTAGAATTTTATTTTCTGTATTTATTTTTACAGTATAAGAAATGACATCCAGGACCTCACACATGCTAGGCAAGTGCTCTACCACTGAGCTGCATCCCTAGCCCAAGTTAATAAAAAAAGGTTAAATCTACTCAGGTAGAGTAGTTAGGGAGATGTATTTTTAAGTTTTGAGAGACACATGGCAGGGGGGAGTTGTGAATTTTGAAATTGTATGTTTATGTTTTTCCTTCCATGTTGACTGTTTATTTACCCTAATGGTTCATTTTCTCCAACAAGGAAACATTACAAGTAAGAATGTGTTTACTTCTGAAGAGATGGCAAATTACTTGCACAGGTAGGTTTGCTACTCTCTTCCATATCCATGCCAGATACTAATTGATCATGATGTCTCTTCTGATCAACCCTGACATGGCTAAGAATTGCTTTTTATCATGGCATTCCAGGTGGTCAATCAATCATGCCAATGTAGCATTTGACAGGGAACCTATGTATGGTAAAATAAAACAAAATGTAACTCTCAGAGTACTCTTTTTGGCCATAAGACATGGAATTACTATTTATTCCATATATATCTGTTCTGTTGCCACCAGAACATTATAGCTAAAAAGTACAGACTATTTCTTTTGAACCTTTAGAATCCTGAGATCAATAAATTCAAGTTATATTAATCACTATATATACTGTATTAGAGTATATATTTTGGAAAAGATGAAATGTGGAAGCTTTCTAAATTTTGAGGGGGAAGTTAATGTGATTCTGGTATGTATTAGTGTTTATTATACTGCTTTCCTAAATTATTGAACAAATCTCAGTGAAATAATTTTAGGGAACATTAGAATACTAAATCAACAGTATTTCTCTGTGTTCATTTTCCATGCAGCTGGAAGCAGGTGTCTCACTGTCTGATTCAATGCTAAGTGGGACAGGAAGAAGGAACGGAAAAAAAAGAAACTTTCAGCTCTGGCCTCAAAGAAATTTCTAATGGTTCAATGAATAATATAGAAAGCCATAATTATTTCTGAATACTTGGCCTTTAAGATAATGTTTGGGTAAATAATCAGCTTATAATGGCTTTGATAACTTCTAACATCTGTTACCTAAAATGTGCTGATTTTCCTTCCAGAAATAGCAGAGAACATTCTTGAAACATTGCAAAATTGAATGCAGAGATATTAAAAGTACTGACTTGGAAAGACACATAGTGTATTTTTTCCTTGCATTTAAAAATACAATAATATATCATAATCAGGAAAAGGAATCAAATATGAGGAGATTAACAATTGTCTATAAAATAATCTATATTTTCTTATTGTATTTAATATCTAAGAGATGAGGGATGACTTCCAGGGGTGGGAGAAGAAAAGTCATCATATGGAGAGGTTTTCTATTCTAAGAATTTAACTATCAAGTAAATTAACTAAAAATAAGACCCATCTCTCTCATTTAAAGAAGGAAACATAAAATTGTTGATTTTTTAAAATTAAGAGTCTTAATAGATCCTACTTAAATGCATTTCAGGAAGCAAAGATATGCCTATTATTTACCTATGATTACTGAGGAAGAAGTCAGAGAATAGAACATCTAAAAATAGTATTGATCTTTGCCTTTGCAATCCGGATCCACACTTATTTTGTCCAGAGAGTCTGAAATTAATCACACTTCAGTGATTAAACTTAATAAAACATACCTACGATGTCATGAGATTTAGAGACTTATTACCTAGAGTTCTGAAAGTAAGATTTTTCAAAAGATTAGCTGCTTGGTTCAATCCTCAGCACCACACACACACAAAAATAACATTAGCTGCTGTACATTTTAATTGTGAAAATTTATTGCACATGACATTGGTTTTGTAGTCACTTGATGCATTTTATATTTACCATTTAGTGCATGTATCTTGAAATAGCTAAGTGTAATGACTGTCATCCCTTGAGAATGTTGTAAGAAAGCCTTTATAAATCATTGCTTTGGTATATTTTTATTTTATAACATATATCCATCAAAAAACTATAAAGTAAAATGCAGTACTGCTTGGATTAGATGTGAAATTTACATTAGTTAATGCTTTCAAAGCACTCATTTTGCTCCTCTAGGATTGCACATGTGCTGATAAATTAAGGTTGTTCTGAATTAAACAAGGAAGAATAGATTGCCCTAAAGCAAATAACTTTTTAAATGTTATAATTGTCCACCAGAAATGCATTCCAAACACAAAAAGGCAATCTTGTGAATGTTTGGAATGCTAAATGTATTGGATCAATCAGATATATTAGGTTTTATGGAAAACTTTCAATAAATGACATTATTGTAATAGCATAAAAAGATAAAGTGCAAAGAAAGTGCAGTGCATCCATTACTTATATTTTTATTTTCAGTTTATTTTGGCAAGAATAATGAGCACTATTTTAGTAAAATTAATTTAAAAGCATCTTTTAAGACTCTTAAATTAACAAAATATATCTTTCAGGATTGATTTTGCTCCTAGATGCATATAAGTACTCTAATACATTATTTTGTGACATTTGTTATTATACAAATACTGAAACATGTTCACAGGATCCATTTCAGAGGTCGTTTGTTCCTTCATGGAGATCTGCCACCAGGTAAACTGTAGAGACTTACATTATGAATTGCTAGCCAGAAAATTAAGCTCTTTTCCCAGAGACCATGAACTGAGGACTGAAATTAAAATGCCAAATTAAATTTAATATGACATTTCCCTGCAAACAAAGTGTGTTGACAATAAAAGTACAACTATAGGAAATGATACCTTGATATTATTAGTAATTTTTTTCTGTGAATGTAACATTTGAATCAAATTTAAAGAGATATCTATGTTTGCCCTCTCATGTTTTAATTTTTATCACTAGCTACCTTAATTCTATGTAACTAGACTTATGCATTTATGTTATGTTGAACTTAATTATTCTCAGCTCTATTTACTGCCTTTTCTTTTTTGCTATTGATGATTGAGCCCAGGGGCACTTAATCACTGAGCCACATCCCCAGCCCTTTTTATTTTTTATTTGGAGACAGAGTCTTACTAAGTTGCTCAGGGCCTCTCCAAGTTGCTATGGCTGGCTTTGAACTCCTGCCTCAGCCTGCCCAGACACTAGGATTACAGGCGAGTGCTAGGGCATCTAGCTATTTACTGCTTTCTAATGCTGTTTTGGTAATTGAAACCTGAAAGCCTCTATTTTCAGTTACTTTGGAAGTATAGTGGTCTTTTTTTGTTTTATCAAAGAGAAGATATTAACCTTCAGCCAGTAAGTTTAATTTCTTATCCATTTCATTTAAAGGAATGAAGTTCATTTGTGGCTTCCTACACACTGGTTGAACATTAAAAAATGGTTCCTTGAGATATTTTCCATTCTTCACAGCTATAGTGAAGGGCATTTCAGAACCTTCACAATTTGCATTTCTTGATATAAGCTATTTCTAGTGTAGCTATTCTTATGGACACCTACTCATTTTATTCCAAATGAAAATTTTAAAATACATTTTTACCTAACAGAACAAAGTAATGCAAATATATAGTGTAGCTCATCTCTCTTTCCTTTACTGTGATACTCATACCCTAAATTTATGTTAAGGTAGCATTAATTTAGTTGATGGTAGATCAACAAGATGCCAGAAATTTGTATTTGCCATCTTATTTTCAGAAAGTTTACCTGTCAGAGAATTCTTGCATTAAGAATATATTAAATGTTTATCAAGAATATCCCAGAATCTCATAGCTATATTAGCAACATATTAGAGTTTTGCATTTAAATCATTCCATAACATGAATATTATCCTACAAAGAAATGTATAATCTGGGTGTATGAAAGTTGCCCAAATTTATGAAATAGCCCCTAGACAGCCTTCATTTTAGAATAAGATTTGGAGTCAGACAGACTCATATATTGACACCACCTCTTACTAGTTGAGTAAAAGCAAATCTATTCAGTTTCTGAAACTTTATAGACCTATTTTAGATCTCCAGAAGTTTCTTGTGACTGAGAAGCTTGGAAATTTTACTGGGCATATTAGTTCAGGAAATGGTACTGCTATGACCCCAATCTGGGGATAAACCCTTCTGTGATATTATATTAGTGCTCAGAATGACCTTCTTGTATATTGCTGACAATTTCTAATAGATGCTTTTTATCTGACAATGGTATTTCATATTCAGTTCATGCAGTGTCATTAGTATTTGACCTTTTAAAGTTCAGATTGGCACTTTCAAATTTTTCCATAAATCCTGTTTGACATCTAACACTTTAGAAACACCCTAAACTGCCCCAGATATCCATATACATTATTATATGAATATATAATATATGTAGACAAATATATATAACATGTAAGCAACCCATGTGGTCTACAGAAAATGATACAATTTCAGATTAAACTGTCAACTAGGTATTGGACAGAGTCAAGTAAATTGCTTTGTTTAAAGACTAATATGTTAAATCAATATCTCTCAAATGTATTCTCACTAACATATTTTAGGAAATGTTCAATAAAAAGCAAGCAGCAAATGAAAAAACAAAGCATATACAAGACAAAAATGAAAATATGAGTTGATTATGAAAATTTGGAACAAGATGTATACTATATCATACATTTAGAGATTCATAAATGTACAATAGCATATTAAAACTGACATAAACTATAATTTTTAAAAAGACTATATATTTTTATTCCAGGTCTTCCCAGACTGATTTGACCTTGGAACTCAATGCATGTGTGTGTTTAAAAATCTATCCCAAAGTTATTTTTTTTGCTTCTCATCTATTTCCATTTTCAAAAACTTTTATAGACTTCTGGAGCAGTGGTAGTCTGAGGAGCTCAGGGAAACTTCTCCCTCAGAGAGACATCTATTAGGCTGATCAAAATTAGCAAAGTAAAACTTGCAAAATCTCTGGAGCTTGATCAAAGGGCTTACAGTCAATTGAGAAGCATTTATTTAACAACTACAGAAAGAGTAAAAACAGGAGGCTGTGATATTCAAGCTGAGGACTGTACCCATGTCCAAAACTCTACGTTTTGGGAAAAAAATGTTTCAGTAGACTTGTCACCTAAGTGGCAGGTCCCATCCACTCTAGATCTCTAGAATAGATGAGCTATTTTCAGTGATTTCAATAGCTAGTGAAGATCAAAATAATCCATTTTTCACATTTTTATGCTATAAAGGGCTGATGCCTATATCTAGTGGGTGTCACCAGTGAAGCAGCTGCACCCTTTATCCCACTCTGCCTTCTCCTACCTGGACAGGGAAGCTGGTAAAGAGTTAAATCTTCCTTTCTTACATAGCACAGTCTTGTGCAAGACCTGCTATGGTGGGCTTGGCAGTAGAATGGAATTCCCCCATCTCCCTGAGGTTCCTGGTATGAGTTTTACTATGGAAATAAATAAACTGGGGAACATCAGTACACCCTATCCTCACTAGACATGATATGTGAAAAATCCATATGGGTGGTGGTCATAGCCAGTTGGCAGCACCAGTTTCCATTTTCATCTACCATAGTTCCTGATCCATAAGGCAGATGTTCTGCCTTGGGGAGTGTAGGGACAGGCCTCAAAAACTGGATTACTCTTCCCTTGTCAAGGAGTCAATTTAAATGGATTAGACTGTGAATACCCCCAGGGAGTTGTTGAAAACAGCAGAGTAAACAGCTAGCAGTAAGTGGAAACTAACAGCTGGGTGAGATACTAATATATGCAGGCCAGCCTAAGCTTAACAGAGATAGTCAAAGAAAGCCAGTCTGAAATAGCAGTCATCAGTGGTAGTCCAGGAGACTTCTGCATATGCCTAAGGCTGTATGCTCTGAGGAGTGGCACCACAATTTATACACTGACCTCAATGAATTTTTTTTATCTAAATCATTAAGAAAATAACAAGTAAAGGAGTAAATGATAAGCCTCAGAAACAGGCAGTTAATTCCAAAATTACCACAAAATATTTTCTAAAATAATTAGTTTTCAATAAAAAATTATAAGCCACTAACACAAACAGTAAAGTGTAAAAAGATAGTTGAAGAGCAGGCAAAAAAGCTCTTTCGTGGAGTACTGATGTAAGACAAAGACTTCAAAGTAGCCATTATAAGTATGTCGAAATGTCTAAAAGAAACCATGATTAAAGAATTAAAGAGAAGTTTGATGATAATATCTCATCAAATAAAGACTACAAATAACAGGAATAACTACAAAGAAACATGGAAATTTTGGAGTTGAAAAATACAATCAATTTTTTTCAAAGATCACTAGAAATTTCCAGTTTGAAGTATGCCACAGAAGAATCTTGGATGCCCTTCTTTTGCATTAACAAGTAAAATGCTAGAAAGCAACAACAACATAAAAGCAACAGCTCTTCCTAGATCCACAAGAGAAGCAAGGTCACAAGGCAAACCACTACACCTCAAATTAGAGACAGATGGGCAAATATGAAGACTCAAAACATTGTAGAACTAAAAACACCATGGGATTAAGTGCAGTGGTAGCAAACTCTAAACTATAATTGACAAACTGCTGGAAATTTATAGCAGACAATCCTGAATGTGAAAAATCCAAGGGGACCCAGTCAGAGAGGTACCCTAAAGCTTTACAAGGTTTATCTCATATAGTTAAATTTGGTTTTCAGAATGAATATTAGAGAAAAGATTCCTCATGTTTTGTCAGGCAGAGGAGAAAGAGACCTTTTGAAATGTGCCAGATTGTTTTGTTTTTTTGTTTTGTTTTGTTTTGTAAAAAGTTCTTTCCTCGGGAAAAAGCATTTAACCAAAGCCTACACTGTGGTGTCTTATAAAAGCATAAATGACATGAAGGAATGGAAACACACACAACTCAAGCCCACTTCAGACATCTTGTCTCACCTCAGGAGTGGAATGAAAACCATGTATAAAGTTCATAGTCCAGAGTCACAGGCTTACTAAAGACTGAGGCCAAATTATAGGGCAATAGAATGCTTCCTCTCTCCCCACACAGGTCCATATTCAGCAGTTCTGTTTACTCAGTTCACCATGTATGGTTATCAAGACAAAGTTACAAGACATACCACAGGGCAAAAAAAAAAAAAAAAAAAAAAAACAAAAGAAGAAAAAAACAACGTAAAGAGAGAGTGTGAGCAAGAATTAGACTGAAATATGGCAGGGATATTGGAATTATCAGACCAAGGATATAATGCAAATATGATTAATGAAATATGATTAATATGTTAGCTTCCTAAAGAATAAATTAGAAAATAGAAATAACAGAAGAACAATGTAAGTAGAGAGAAGAAAATCTTAAGAACCACAAAAGAAATGGCAATGATGAAAAAAGTATAAGAGAAATGAAGAATGCTCTAATAGGCTTATTAGTAGACTGGACACAAATTAAGAAAGCATCTGTGATCTCAAGGGTATCTCAACAGACTTCCCCCCAAAAAAAGCAAACATGAAAATTACTGAAAAAATAGAACAGAAAATTCAAGAACTGGGAACTACAAGAGTTGTAGTATGCATGTAATGGGAATAAAAGGAGAAAAAGAAACAGAGAAATGAAAAATATTTGAAATAATAATAACAGAAAATTCTTTCAAATTAATGTTGGATGTCAAACTACATATCAGAAAAGCTCAGAAAACACCAAACAGAATAATCACCAAAGAAAGGACTACATGTAAGCATTTTGCTGTCAAATATAGAAAATTAAACAGGAAAAATCCTGAAAACAAAAACGGGAAACCCTTACTGGCAGAGGAACAATGGTAAGAATTGTATGACTTCTCCATCATATTGGATGATGTTAACCCACATTGAAGACAGATGTTCCCCACCTAGTTCACACAAACTCACATGTTAATCACCTCTGGAAAAACGCTCATGAATGCATCCAAAATAATGCTTTACTAAGTTTGTAGATATCCCTTAATCCAGTCAAGTTGAAGCCTAAAATTAACTATTATATTTATAAATGATTGTTACCAACTGGATGTTTGTGTTCCCCACAAATTCGTATATTGAAATTTTAACTCCCAAGGTAATATAGAAGACAAAGTCTTTGGGCATGATTAGTCATGAGGGTAGAGCCATCATAATTAGGATTTGTGCTCTTAGAAAAGAGACCACAGAAAGCTAACTTGCTTCTCAAATCAACTGAGAACACAATGAGTTAGCATGATCTATGTGGAAGTAGGCCCTCGATTAGATATTGAATCTGCTTGTGTGGTCTAATATTTTCCAGCATCCAGACCTGTCACAAATAAATGTCTGTTATTTATAAATCATTTAGTTAATGGGATTTTGTTATATTGTAGCTCAAATTAATTAAGATGACAATGGAGGTCAGAAGGAAGTAGGATAAGATATCCAATGTGCTAAAATATTTCACCTAAGGAACTTAATATTCATCAAGACTATTTTTTAAAAATGACAGTGAAATAAACAAAAACTGTGAGTTTATTACTGGAAACTAGTTCTAGAAAAAGAATTAATATATGAGTTATTCAGGCTGAATACAAGTGACACTACACAATCATTCAAATCCACATGAAAAACAAACAGTGCCCCATAGGTAATTATTTTAAAATATTTAAACAATAATGAAATTGCATATTTTTCTTTGTTATGATTTTAAGAAACAATTAGATAGAACGATATTTATCTAATTGTGTTTTTGACCCTAAAACATACATATGTTTTAGAGAAAGATAATTTGACATTAATAGCATTATGGGAGCAGTTGAGATCAGAGCTATATTGGGGTAAAGAACTAACACTAGATGTTAATGTAAATTCACAAAAACAAATAAAGAATGACAGAAACTATAAATAAGAAAGTTAACTCTAAAATCTTTATATGTATTTGCTTTATTTTTATGGATTTAAAAATACATATAATTGTATCAATTAATAGGAATAACAATATCTTTGTGGCGTGTATCTTCTACAGATGTAATATGCATAAAAACAATAGCAATGAGAAGGAATGGAAGGAGTGGAACTACATAAGAGTAACATTTTCATACTTTACAGAAATTATGTAAGTATAAATATGAAATAGATTTTGAAAAAATTAAGTTGGACATTATAAGCCTTAGAACAAAACTACTAAGAAACAGACAATTAGGAGGAAGGGTGATTGTAGCTAACAAAAATGTGTAAATCAAATAGTTAAATGAGAAGATTTAGAATGTTCTCATCACATAGAAATGATAAACAACTGAAATGAAAGATAGCCTAAATAGCCTGAGCCAATCATTAAAAAATATATGCATATACCAAAACATGACATTGTATCTCTTAAGTACAATTATTCTCTGCCAATTAAAAATAAATGAATTTAAATTTAAAAAAGAAAACTATTCAAAATATGCTATAAATTTTAAAGTAATTAAATTGTTATGCTAGGAACTATCTGTAACAGAAGAAAAATGTTAAGGAGGAACAAGAAAACAAAAACGCATGAGATATATAAAATACAAAAGTAAAATAGCAGAAATAAGTCCAACCATATCAGTAATATTCAACGTAAATGGGTTAAACAATCCAATTAAAAGAATAGGTTGTCAGATTAGAATGGATAAAAATGAAAAAGCTGAATATGTGCAATCTCTAGAAGGCATTCTTTAGATGTAAAGACACAAATAGACTGAAAGTAAAAATAAAAATAAAACATTTTAAACCATGCAAGTAGTAACCATTACATAGCAGAATGGCTGCTTAATACAAAAATGTACCTTAAAAACAAAAACTATTACTAGAGATAATGAAGGAAAACTTTTATAATGATAAACTCCACTCCATCCGAAAGATATAACAATTATAA
Source organism: Xerus rutilus (assembly GCA_028644305.1). Classification (NCBI taxonomy): domain Eukaryota; kingdom Metazoa; phylum Chordata; class Mammalia; order Rodentia; family Sciuridae; genus Xerus; species Xerus rutilus. The sequence continues at coordinate 26,626,686 of CM053417.1, forward strand.
GCATTTATGCACCTAAAAACAGACTTCCAAAATGCATGTAGCAAAGCAGACAAAATTGATGAAAGAGAAAACTCAGCAACAATATATAAAACTTGAATACTTCATTTAAATAATAGAACAACCAGACAGAAGATCAATAAGAAAATAAAGGACATGAACAACACTATAAACAAAATAGACCTAACAGTGATCTATAGAAAAATCTACTTAACAATAGGAGAACAGATATTCTTCTAAAGTATACATGGAACAATCTTCAGGATTGACCATACTCCAGGGAACAAAACAAGTTTAAATAAATTTAAAAGGATTCAAATCTCATAAACTATATTTTCTAATCACAATGAAATTAAATTAAAATTCAGTAATAAAGATATTTGGTAAATACGTGAAAATTAACAACACACTACTAAATTACTCAAAGAAGAAAGTATGAGAAAAATTTAAAAATACTTTTTTTAGATGAATTAGAATTCACATACAAAACCTTAGAAGTTACATTTTAATAAGTCATTAGAGGGAAATTTTTACATGAAATAAAGACAGGAAGGAAAGAAGGAAGGGAGGGAGGGAAAGAGGGAAGTCTTACATTAACAACTTAATATTTTAACTTAAGAAGTCATGAGAAGAAGAGAAAATCAACTCTCAACACAGGGAAAAAGGAAGGGAAGAGTAAAGGCTAGAATCAAAATTAATTAAATATAGAATCTAGAAAATAATAAAGAAAATCAACTCAGAAGTTAGTCATTCACATCAATAAAATTTGGAATGAAAGAGGAGATATCACTGCCAACATTACATAAACAGAATGGTTTATATAGAAATGTTGTGTATAATTGTATGCTAACAAATTAGATAATTTAGCTAAAACAGATGAAGACACTACAGAGGTAGAGAAGGGTGTTTTTATTATTATTTGTACTCTCAATACAGACCACCTCTGGTTACCAAAATACATGAGGACTTGTTCCCACTAACAACCAATCTGCGGGGGACAGCAGTCAGGAGTCTTCTATTTCAATTTAATTCTGACACTATCTTCCTTGGAGATAGCATCAAATCCAAGAGTTTGAAGATTTAGTCCTGCAAGACTGCTCACCACTTCAGATGATAGTCATAATAGGTGATCATCTATATTTCTGACGACCAGTTATAAATCAGGGTTCCAATTACCCTTACCATAAGTTTGATTAATTTGTAAGAGTGTCTCCCAGAACTCATGAAAATATTTTACCCATTTATCATCAAAGATATCACAAAGGATACAGATGAAACACTGATTGAAAAGATGCATAGGATGAGATGTGAAAGAAAGGGATTCCACACTCCAGACATTTTCAATGTTCAGTTATTAGGAAATTCATCTTAACCCTATTCTTTTGGGTCTTTTTTAAAAAATATTTTTGGTTGTATATGGACATAATATTTTTATTTTATTTATTTTTGTGTGGTGCTAAGGATTGAAGCCAGTGCCTCATGCATGCAAGGCAAGCACTCTACCACTGAGCTACAATCCCGGCCCTCCTTTTGGGTCTTTAATAGAGACTTTATTACATTGGCATGATTGATTATATCACTGGCCACTGGAGATCAACCCTACCTATATTCTGCCCTTCTGTTCTCTCCAGAGGTTGAGGGTGGGGCTAAAAGGTCTAACCTTGTAATCATACCTTGTTGTTTCTAGTGACCAGACCACATCCTCAAGCTATCTAGAAGCTACCATCACCAGTTATCTCATTATATTCAAAAGAAATGCTTATTACTCTGGAGATTCCAAGAGTTTTAGGAGCTTTATGTCAGGAAACATGGATGAAGACTAAATATGTGATATTTCACAATATCACATTCCACCCTTGATCTTTGAACATGGATTCCTTACAGCAAATGGATCATGTAAGTCAAAAGATACTAACATATTACTAGAATCCCATTCAGTCATCATTAGTCTATCCCTTCATCATATTGTATGAAATTGTGCCCCAGGGTGAGACTATTAATATGTACAGACTTTTGTTCAATCTTGTCAAGTTCCAAAGGCAGGAGTGGCCTTGGTAAACATATTATTTCACTTTTTCAGGCATCTGGTATTATTGAGCTAAAATATAACATCATGGGGGCTGAGGTTGTGGCTCAGTGGCAGAGCACTTGCCTCGCATGTGTGAGGCACTGGGTTCGATCCTTAGCACCACATAAAAATAAGTAAACAAAATAAAGACACTGTGTCCATGTATAACTAAAAATATTTTTTAAAAATATAATATCATTCTCATGCTCTCAGCCTCTCTCTAGGTATTAATACAATATTGGATTTCCTTTACTACGTAGCTCATTTATTCATTACTTTACCATCAGCTACTGTTCCTCCTTCTCCCCATTAATGCCAAAACTTTTTCATCATTAGAAAGGATATTATCATGAGCAATTGTGCTGTTCTAGATTGCAAGTATCAATGCTATTCTAGCAAGCATCTCTCATTCAGTCTATTTACATTCAAATAAGAGTAAGATTATATAGATGCATACCTACTGAGCTGATTTTTTTTTTACCACCAGGCAATACAGTAGCATTCATTTTTGCTCCAGTTTTACCAAATGGAATGAAGATACAACCTATACCTTTAGGTTCTTAGAGATTCTTACAGAAGTTTTAAAATACAGTTTATTGATTAGGAATCATCTAGTTCCAGCACTTGTAGTTACAGTCCTCATCCTGTGATCACTGCATTATGTAGGAAAAAATAAGTTGTGGTGATGTGCCCATAAGACCATGCCCCATATGAGTATCCCTATGAAATAGGCCAAGTTTCCATAACCCGTCTTCCTGACTCTATGGACACTAATCACTTTGCATGAATAAGTAAATACTCAACTATAGGGGAACTTACCCTTATCGAATTCTTCCATCACTGCTAGGAAAACAACATTCAATTCAGCTCACCAAGCTGATTTTTTTTAACCTTCCTAGAACTGCACCCTTCCAAATGAGATGTAGTCTGTTTACCTTGGAACTGCCATATACAAACCAAAATGCTATTTATCAGTCAACTTAGAGCTGTTTCCAGTGAACTGTTAAAGTAATAATAGAATCCAGTATCTCCTCACACAGTGACAGAGTCAGTCCTAGGGAAAAGAAGCCACCTTCTTTTATCCCTTCCATATATTAACCAGTTAACATGGTCCTACACAAACTGCTTAAATTCTCAAGTTCAAAGTCCCCATAGCTCTTAGGAGGTGCTCATGGGCTTTTGCCAAAGTTCCAGTCTATGTTTCACAAGGGGTTATCAGACTGAATTTGTCCATACCAGCACTAGAGCTTCTGTTTCTCATTGTGTTGACTCAAGCGATTTTACCAGTTTCTATTTAGAATGACCAGTTAATATTTTTTGGAGGGTAGATTTACATGGCTTCTGCTCTACAATTCTAAGTAATGGAAACATTCCTCAGTTAGATTGAATGTCCATCCCCATAATACAATCAGGAGAAAAGAAATGTAACCACTTTTGTAGTTACGCCCAAATATATCAACTTTCTCACAGATTTAAACTCAATTCCATCATTTGTACATACCAAACTGTAGTTTCCATTAGGACTTTATCAATAAGATTTTGTTTTACAATATTAGGTAAGGTAATTATTTCCCAGCCCTTCATAGTATCCATTCCTACAAGACAGTCAGATTAATAAGATACTTCTTTCCATAAAGCTTTTTAACACATCCAGATTTCATAATGCTATCAATCTTTACATTATGTTCTAATCCTAGAAACTTTTCTACCCTCTTGACCATTTTACTCACTGTAGTGCAAAAAGATCTTGGGCCCCCAGCAATGGATTGGACCAAGAGATCCTGGATTTTGGCAATCTTTATCTTGATTAATCTTCCTATTTGCCTCAGGTAATGTCAGATCAGGTTACTCACTGTACTTTGTCTTTTGACTTTTTAAATTGCTCAAAGCTGGGTTTAATGCAACAAACTTGTTTGGAGCCCTTTAATACTGGGGAGCAAGCAGGGGCTTCCTTAGGTCTCCCTAAGCTTCAATAGTTTTGTAGTAAGACCTTTAATTTAACTTCAACAATGCCCATTTTATTTTCCCATTTGTTAATAATCATCTTAATATTTATACCCTGAAGGGCTTTGTGATTGTCTCCTTTCTTTTTCTTCTTTTTTCACTCTTATCACTTTATTTTATTCATCTTATTTATCAAGAAACTTTAAAAAATTTCACCATTTTGGGAGAAATCCTTTGACTCTCCTTTATTTATTTCACAATGTTGTTATTAATTAACCCTTTTATCAGCATATTTAAGACCCTTGAATTGAGGCTGAGATAGCAAATCTGATAAGAATTCCTGAACTTTCTTTTTGATTTTGCCACATTAAGATTATCATTGCAAAACTGTGGAAGCAACCCAGATGCCCTTCAATAGATGAATGGATAAAGAAACTGTGGTACATATACACAATGGAATATTATTCAGCAATAAAAGAGAATAAAATTATGACATTTGCAGGTAAATGGATGGAATTGGAGAACATTATGCTAAGTGAAGTAAGCCAATCCCAAAAAACCAAATGCTGAATGTTCTCTCTGATTAGTGGATGCTGATACATAATGGAGGTGGAAATGGGAAACATAGGAGAAATGGAGGCGTTCTGGATGGGGCAGGGGTGAGGTGTGGGAGGGAAAGGGGAATGGGTGTAGTAAAGATGGTTCAATGAGATGGTCATCACTACCCTTGGTGCATGTATGAAGACGCAAATGGTGTGACTCTATCTGGTTTGCAACCAGAGAAATGGAAAAACTGAGTTCTCTATATGTACTATGACTTGAAATGCATTTAAATAAATTAATAAAAAAAGATTATATAGGGTGTCGAGATTAAAAGGACTCCCTTCGCCACAACATTCACTATGATTTGCTTAATTGGTATATTCAAGGAATGAATATCTCTCTCCATCATTATAAATTCACTTCCATATGGCTTTCACACAAAGCATATTATTTCATTAGAGGTCATCCATTTAGCATTTATGGGTTAGACATCTATTTTGTAAAGATAAATGCACTTTATAGTGGCTTTTACCCAGTCCACTAGGCTGGCTGTTCCCTTAGATATAACATTCTGTGCATCTAGATTACATACACACATCTGTTTTTGTTCCAGAGAGCTGAGACTTGCATCAACCCAAACATGGTCTTTTAGTCTGCAGCACTTAATACCAAAGATATTGCTTCTACATCAGTTATTCACATAATCATGAGGTTTCTCAGGAAGCTGATGATGTGGATTGAGAAAATGAAAAAATATCCTTCACATTATATTCTCTGGTTTCAAAAGTTTATTTCTTTTGCCCTTCCCCCACATTGACTACCTTCTTTATAACCAGAGATCTTAGAAGCAATTTTTGTTGTCCCTGAATAATTTTCCCCTTGGGATTCAGCTTTGAGGCTAGTGGCCAAAGCTCAGACTAACTGAAATCTGAGCTTGATCTAGCATCAAGGTCCAATCTGAAAATTTCCCTTTCTTCTAATAAACTGTATTCTTTTTGCATCTTTTTAATTTTAGTCACTTCCAGTAAAATATAATAGGTCCCAAATTTTTTTATACTCTGGTTTTTTTCTTTGGTCAACAGTCAGAAGTCTCCCTAAATTCTAGTATCTGTGAACATTTTGACATTTGGTGTTAATATTAATATAATATTACAGCATAATGTATGTAAACCATGCATGTATTAATAAAGCTAAATATATAGTTGCGCAACCTTTTTTTTAATGTCTTTATTTTATTGCTTTGTGTGTGGTGCTGAGGATCGAACCCAGGGCCTCACGCATGCAAGGCAAGCGCTCTACCGCTGAGCTACAATCCCAGCCCCATTGTGCAACCTTTTATAGACACACATGCTGTCATTTTCAGGTGACATGTATATAAACTTTTAATATTTTAAATCATATATAAATAACAGAAGATAGTTTATATAAAATATAAAAAGTCATTTATGATGACATTTTATATGATATATAAAAGTCATTTTAATACCTCTAAAGTATTATATGAACATAATAAGTTCTATACTATTAGTAAGTTGTTGCTTAAATAATTTACCTTAAACGGATGCTACATATATCAGACTACAAAGATTAGTAGACTGTTCTACTATGGATAATCTAGTTATTGAGTTAAAAATACTTTCCTTTCTCCTCCCGTGTATAATTCTGGATTATGAAAAAATGAAGCAATTCTTCTGAGACCTCTCTATATGTAAATGAAAGAGTGATGAAAATTTTCATCTAAGTTATTAGCATGAGTACCCACACACTTCTTAATTTTTCCCTTTAGGGTTGCATTAAATCTTACCAGTAGTTCACTCTGGGAGTTAAGCATCACTCTGAATCATGTTTCTATCACATTTATAAGTACACATATTTTATCTTGAAATGTGTATACTTGTTAAGATTACTAGTAAAGTCCTCAATAAATATTTACACCCAGCAAAGTCTTGCCTAACATTTGAGTATCAACAGGGACATGGAAAAAACCCAAGTATGCTCAGACCAGTCAATGGATGCTGCTTAACCATGGGTGGAGAGTTAATAAGGTCATTTTTCTTTTTGGTAACTGCTCTTTCTTATGTCTAAAACCACTAATTACTTGCTACCACTTCTGAACCGGATGAAGTTTATCAATAGTGTTTTCCTGATTGTTTTTTATAACTTTGTTATTTATTTATTTATTTATTTATTTATTTATTTATTTATTTATTTATTTTTGGTACTGGAGATTGAACTCAGGGGCACTTGACCACTGAGCCACATCCCCAGCCCTATTTTATGTTTTATGTAGAGACAGGGTCTCAATGACTTGCTTAGTAAGCCTCGCTGTTGCTGAGGCTGGCTTTGAACTTGCGATTCTCCTGTCTCAGCCTCTCTAAGTGTTGGGATTACAGACTTGTGCCACCACACCCCGCATAACTTTGTTATTTTTTTACGTAGTGCTGAGGATGAAACCCAGTGCTTCATATGTGCTAAGCTAGCACTCTACTACTGAGCCATAACTCCAGCCCCTTTCCAATTGTTTTGATTCCTAGAAGACATCCATCATCTCAATAAAATTTTCCCATTGATGAATGCCCCTAACATTGAGGGTTCTCAACAATATCACTAATACATATACATTTATATATATATATATATACACACACATATATATACATTTATATATATACATATACATTTATATAATACATATACATTTATATATATACACACACACATATACATTTATATATATACATACATATATATACACACATATATATATAAACATATATAGACATGTATATATATGTCAGATTGGATCTTCTTTACAAAGTCATAATACTTCCCACTTGTAGCATTCCTAATAAATGTTTTTCCAGCAGTAATTTGAAGTTTCTATATATTCATTTTTCCTGGGAGCAACTACAACTAATTGCAGGATTTTTGCAGAGTTTTTCCAGGCTGTTCTACTGTGCTCCCCTATATGAGCAGGTAGCCCTGATAAAAGTTATTAATTTGTAATTGTTGCTATAAATCTTTCAATCAGTGAAATCTAGAGAAGTATAACTTTGTAACACTACAATGCCATACCCTTAGGTACTTTAAACTAGTGCAGCTCTTGGAGAAAATAGGAATCTTTTCCTACTCCATTTCACATCTTTTCTCAAGTTAGAGTTATGAAGCTTCTCTATGGATTCTTTTTTGAAGTAGATCAGATAGGAGCTCTCTCCCTGCAGTTCAAATCCAGATAGCTTGCAAGGTACCAAAGTTCTTCTTCTAACAAGTAATCTTAAGTCTTTCCCAGTAAACACAAATACAAAGGCAAAGTTTAATCCTAGAAATATCCTAATCTTACAAAATAGTTTAATCATGTCCACATAATAAAGTAAGGGAGGACACTTAATTTTATAACTCTGGTCCTCTCATAATCTGTTGAAGAATTTTTTATTGGTGCCAAAGTATAGTTTTGGTTTCTAAAATTCAGGTAACAGTAACTACATGTACCTGTATTTGTTAAACCTTGGTTGTTTGGGGCTAAGTTAACCAGAATACTAATATATCTGTGAATACAACTTGCATATTTTATTTACTATAGAAAAATATCCCTGTTATAAACTTGTTTTCTTACTATTTGGCTGAGTGAAAGACAAAAAAATACATACAAGCAACAATAAAATCAAATTTTCATATTATACACTGAGGTCAGTACTTCCTTTGGGAATCCATATCTTCTCCAAATCCAGTCCCAGCAAATCAATCAATATTAATGTGATTACCTCAATTATCAAGGGAGCATTCAGTGATATTCACTAGAAGCAACTCACTAAGAAGAAAACTTGTTTAAATAACTTAGAAACAAAGGCTGAAGCATAAAGAATTGTGGTTAAATGCACAAATTTTGTTAACCAGAACAATCCAGTCTAATAACATTTACATTTCTTTAAATATGACTCTCACAAATCAGACCTCACTTCATTCATCTTATTAGATGAAAGCAATTAGATTTTGCTTTAACCTTTGCTGAAGTATCCTATTTTGTAGTAATAAACAGAAAAGTGTATGCTGTGAGTGGAAGGAGAAGTAACCCCAGAAAGACACAGACCAAAATAGTTTGAGAAGCATACCATTCTTTATCTAAAGGTCAAGACATCCAGCTAGGTCAGTTGAAAAATTTCTAAAATGAAGTAGCAAAATTTCATCTTTGTTTTACAGACAGTACATTTCCTGCTTCTTTAGATTCCCATGAAAAAAGTGCATACACTTTAGTAGAATAGACAGTTGAAATGCTCTATTTCTTTGACCTTTAAAATATTTTCAACTGTGAACAGCTGGCCACTCTGCCCCTTTCCCAGAGGCTGCTTAGACCATAAACAGGAGGCAAAGTAGAATTGTAGCCAATCTAATTATGGAATATTGAAAAGGTCAAAGCATTGCCCTGGGCTACAAAATACTAAGATCTTCATTTAAAAGAATGCCAAATGCCCTAGCTAGTAAATGGAACAGCAGTAATTTATATTTCTTATAGAATTAGTATTTGGAAGCTATCTCCATACATAATTTCTGGTCTACTAAAAATGTTACAGATTTTATTCAGAATTGACCAGGAAAGCAGCAGTAACCTAGTAGCAGTATCTTCTTCCATTTAAGGACAATGTATCTTATGTGTAACAGTGTTTCAGTTAAGGTTTAATCATAGACACAAACACTGAGCCTTAAAGAATTAAGTGGGGCTTATATAGGGGTTAGATCTTAGGGAATTTGGGACACTGATGAAACTTTCTCAAGATTATTGTCTCTGTGCCTAGTGATATGCTTGAAGTTGCTTAATCAGCAAGGCCAATAGTTGTGAAGAAAAGCTAGATGTAATACAAGGGAGAGTGTGAATAAAATGGAACCCATGAAAAGAAACTGGAATCCACAAAAACAGATAAAACTTAAAACACACTCAAATTCATTTTTGCCGTTTATTACCTCTGTCCTCAACAATATAGTTCTTTAAAAAAAAAAGAACCTCCAGAATGGGTTGATGCCGTTGTCATGGAACTATATGAATATCTGGCTCTGAAATTGGAGAAGTTGAAGGTGGAGATTTGGTGAACACCAAAAACCTCTAGGGTCAGCTGTAGCCCAATGGCAATTAGGGGCAGCAATCAGAAATAACATGCACAAGCAGCTGCAGGAACTGGAATCATACACCGACCTTCAGGATATAATGGTTAATATTTTGCTTCGTCCTTATAAATTTAGTGCATAATGCTTTTGTGGTTAACTCAAACTCAGATTTATACAAGTTCCAAATTCAGCTAGGTTGACAAAATACAGAACCACCATGCCCAACCATAAAAAATTTAAGTGGGCTTAAGAGTATAAGAAAATTCTGCAGTGTTAGGTAATGTGAAATATTTAGGACTTTATATGAATGCCTCTGGCATTGTCTATATTCTCTCTTTTCATGTGTAAGACAATAAAGAGCTAAGCATTCTATTTGGAAGGAATATTGAAGAGGATTTTCTATAGAGAAATTAAGAAATTAGGTTGAAGCGAAAAGATATATCTCAATGTGGAAGACACCCGGAAAAAAATTGTAGAGTTGGGTTAAATCTACTCATTTTGCTGGATGCATACTGTAGGAATACCATGATGAATTTTATGCTAATAGATAACCAGTGGGTTTACATGTAATGAGAAATTCACTTGCCAGAGGAAACAGACATATTTAGAGGAGATTCCTTTAGGGGAAAAATTGAACTATGTGATTGGAAATCCCTAGTAACCAATCAACTTGTCTCTCATTCAGTTAAATTTCTTAAAACTTTTTAAATTTGGAATTTAAACTGAAGTAGCATTTATAAATCTTCTTTTTACAATGTCATAATTTTAGCAAATTGCTGACAGTCCAATTTCAACTGTGGAAATTACATTTTTTATGATTGACTCAGTTGTCTTATTGTATAAATGCTATTTGCATCCATATTTAGTAATTAGCATGCACTTCTAACAGTATCATCAATGTCACAAAAGCCCCCATGAACTTTACTGCATTACATAACTAAAGCAAGAATATGGTCCCCTATAGTAAGTACCATGGGAAGGGATTAGAAATGACTGATCTGGCTTGTTTCTCTACAGTTATTTTCACATAAAATTGAACTTCCCAGTCATGTTTGTTAAAAAACCAGATCATAGCCCATGGCAACCCAGTGGGTGATCAATTCATTAAAATTAATTACATTGGACTTCATTGGAATAACTTGGGGTAAGTAGACTATGTATGCCCTGATTTCAAAGTCCACAAAACCTCTCTAACATCTATTAGAATAACTACAGTATAGACTTTACCTGTAAGCTCCAGAGAGCCCTGCTCTGTTGCATTAGCTCTTTAGCCCCCAAATTCTGGCATCACCTAACAACTGCCTTGTTATTATTTATGTCTAAGATATAAATCCTCCTTGAATGTTACTCACTGTCTTTATTTCAATTTTTGGACCTATCATAATGGCCATATGGCAGGCTTGTCCTTTCTACTGATTATCTCATGACAAGCTATTCTAAGATTTCATGAATAGCTGATAGAGTGATACAGTGCTTGCTTCACATGACAGAAGCCATGGCTTCTATCATCAGCGACAAAAATAAATAAAAGAATTCGTGAATAGAGCCCTTCTAAGATATGGATGATATTGAGAATTTAAGTATATATGCATGTATGTATATACATATATATGTATTATATATATTACATATGTTATGTATATACAACATATACATATGTGATATATATATTCCTGATTTAGATTTTATGTTGATACTATTTCCTTTTGTATCATTTTTTCAAGTCATCCAGTTTTAGAAACTTGCCTGAGAACACTGACAATTATGAACTTTTTAGAAGAGCCTTTTCTCTAGAAACCTATATTTATTCACTATCAGAAAGAGTCTATCTAATCTAATTCAACATCTCAGACACCAAAACTATGAAGGTATGGTTAAGAAAGATCTTGCTTGATTTTTCCAATGTGCATTTTGCCACTTCCTTGAAATTTTTATGGTTTTAGCTCCCCACATTCAAATTGTATATATTTATATGCATGTCAGCATGTTTTTGACATTCTGAAAAATAGTTAAATATTGATTTTTTCAAACTTTTGACAAAATAATTCTTGAGTTAATTGAAGCTTTAATTGTGTTCCTGTGTGTGTGTGTGTGTGTGTGTGTGTGTGTGTGTGTGTGTGTGAAAAGCAGTTCAATAAGTTTACTAGCCAGAAGGATATGAATGGAGATCTTTGGTCAGGCTGTACTTCACTACATGTTCACTATCTTAAAACACAAAATGTGTAAGAAATTAAGATAAATAAATAGTGGAAAAGCACTGCACAAGAATCTTGGCTACATCAAGATTCACAATAACATCTCCATGATGATAATCATATCACAGAATCATAATCTGTTTCACTGTTGACAACTTTGTGCTGAGCCTAGAGTTTCACCCAGAGGAATGATAGTCTCATCAAGGGCAAGAGAGGAGCCAGATGATCAAGAACCCTACTCCCATAGAGGAAGTGAATCTGTTTATCTTTCAGTATTTGAGGGTCCAGCTACAAGTATAGCACATCTCCATCCAAACCCAGTTTCGTTTGATGGTCACAACTGCACAAATCCTCTCAAGACCTCTTGGATCAGGAAGACTGAAGACCCATCCTTTTTGAAGGAATGACTTTCATCCTTCCTTTGTTGACTAGGGTTGTTGGGACAGTGTGTAATTTCTCAGTGAGTTCCTGCAGTACTATTATATCCTTCAAGGTGGCAGGACATAACTAACATCTCAGAAATTCTCTATAAATTTTTATTACTTAAGCTGATAAAATAGTGAGAAATAGTCAGATACAAACTTTTGTTGAACTCATATTTTCAAACATATCTTTCTATTTTTAATCTCTATTTCCATTTTTCACTGGCTCAATGTTTTATCACTTTTCTAGGTTCTACATTTGATTGCCTGGAACTACTGGCCAGTATCTATTAGGTCTTTATTTCTCCAAGTACTCTCTAATTGATGAATATGTACTTTTAAAAAGTGATTTATTAAAAATCACTTTCATCTTATAATTCAAAATAGTGGTGATAACTGCAGATATGGAACTGGAATTTCTTTGGGGAGTATCAATTAATTAAGACTCAATTGTACTTATTTTCCTAAGAGATATAGCCAAAAGAATTCAACCTGGTCTTTTAGGTTTAGAGCAGCAAAGTAAGAGAGGGGCTGAAGGTAAAACATTTGAATATTTTTTAATAAAACTCAGAGCAAAATGGTAGATTATGAAACTCCAAGTCCTCATCCCTCTGTGAAAAATAATTAGAAACTGACAAAACTTACAGGGGATCTGGAAAACAGTACAAGATCTACAGAAATCAAGCAAATGACCAATCAAGAACAAAACCACATTCAAAATGGTAGAGAATTTCATGGCATTTTTACTCACCCTTGTCTCAACTTCCGTGAAGTGAAGGTGGTCCTAGTCTGAAGGAAGCAGTAGTCTAGCCCCCAGTTTTCTCCTTTGAACCTGAGGAAGCAGAGCAAGCTTTATTTGTAATATTTATTTGTAAAATATAGTCTCTAAAAGGACAATGATTCATCTTGCTTCAGATTGCAGACTGGGAAAAGCAGTGGCCATTGCTAATAAAATCCTAAGGGGACTAGAACTACAGATGTGTGAGGAAATATTTTATCAGTGGAGAAATAAAATAGACTGACAAAGTCCTGAGGAGAAGAATTAATGAGTTTATGGAAAACTAAGCCATTCAAAAGCAGACATGTATACAGGGAAGTTGAGAAAGCCAAATGCTGACCAGAGTAAGATGCATGCTAAGAAAAAAAAAAACTGGAAAGAACTTCATCTTTCATTCCTAGGCTCAGAGCAAGCCCAATTATCAATGAAAAACTCCTAACACAGGGCCAGTCTGAAATGAATAGAAGAGGTGGTACATTTTACTGCCAAATTGTCAACAAAGAGATCACAAGACATACAAAGAAAAAGTAAATAATACCCCACTTAAAGAAAGAAAATAAATTAGTAAGAATCATCCCTAAGGAAATTGAGACAGAAAGTTTCCTAGACAGAGAATTTAAGACAACTGTATTTATATGAATACATAAGCAGGAAACTTGACGGCATGTGAAACCATAAAAATGGGATCCTAATTAGAATATGTTATTCTCCATATATGTATAATGTGTCAAAATACACACCACTGTATTGTATATCTAAAAATAACAAATTAAAAAAATTAAAAAAACATTTTAACTGGTATTAAATCTGTCTTTATATCAAAAACAAATAAAACAACTGTATTAATGAATGAACTAAAGAAAACAAGAAAAAGGAACTAAAAGCAGTAAATTGATATATGAACAAAATAAGAATATCAGAAAAATGATAGAAATTATTAGAAAATAGGAATTCTGGAGCTGAAAGCTATATAATTAAATTGAAAAACAAATACAGTAAAGGGCTTTAATCATGTCTTTGAGCAGAAAGAACTCAGAATCAAGAAGATTTAACACAGGACAATTGAAATTGTCACATTTGAGATGCATAATGATGAAGAGTGAAGAAAAGTGACAGAGTGCCTAAGGGACATGTGAGATACCATCAAGTAGACCAATACATGCATTAAAGGAATCTATGAAAGAGAAGGAAGAGAAAGTTACATATATATTTTAAGAAATCATTGCCAAAACTTCCCAAATTGGGGAATGATATGAATCTGCAAAATCGAAGTTGTTCAAAAATTTCAAGTAGGAAAATCCCAAAGAGACACACACTAAGACACAAGGCGGAAACAAACTAAAAAAAAAAAAAAAAATAACTCCTTAAAATCAGTAGGAGAGAAATGGCTCATCATATATACAAGGATCCTCAATCAGATTACCAATCAATTTTTAAGAATAAGCATTGAAGGGCAAAAGTCAAGAACAGTATATATTTGAAGTTCTAAAGAGGAAAATGTCATCAGAGAATTCTATGTCAGACAAATTGTCTTTCAAAATGAAGAATAAAAAATTTCCAGATAAATAAAAGTTAAGGAATTTTATCATCCTACACCTGCATTATAAGAGTTTATAGGACTTATTCAAAGTGAAATAAAAGCACTAAGCATTAACTTGAAGCCATAAGAATATATAACAGTCTCCTGTAAAACTAAATAATCTCTACTGCAAATTCTTAGTTTATAGTTCCACTATTGATTTTCTACAGGACTGAAAGAAAATTCAAAAGTATAAAAATGACTATATCTATGGCAATGGGTACACAATGTATAAATAAGAAATTTGTGACATCCATGAGCATGGGGGAGATGTTCACAAGTAGAGTTTTGTTATATGATAGAAGCTAACTAGATATCAATTTAAATCACACTTATAAATTTAGATGCTATATGTAATACTCATGGTAACCATAAATAAAATATAGAGAGAATAGAGACAAAAGAAAAGGAGGTCAATATAAAAAATCAACTAAACACACAAATTTGGTAATGGAGGAAATGAACAAAAATCAATAAGATATATAGAAAACAAATTATAACATAGCAAAATAAAGTTTTTCCTCATGACTAATTTTTTTACATGTAAGTTAATTGAATTTTTCCATTCAAAGGGATAAATTGGAATAATGAATAAAAGAAAATAATGATTCAATTACATGTGGCCCACAAGAAAGTGAATTTAAATGTAAATACACACATGATTGAAAGTAAAGGTTATAAAGTAATAGTAACCAGAAGAGGACAGAAGTAGATTATTAACATCAAGTACAATAGATTACAAGTCCAAAACTATTACAAGAGGCAAAGAAAGAACCTAATCATTGAAAAATTAGTCAAATGACTATGGATATATAATAATTATAAACATATATGCATACAATCAGAGCTCCAAAACTTAGGACATAACTTTGGGAGAATTAAATGAAGAAAAAGATATTTTTACAATAGGTATAGAATTTAATACTCTATATCCACCAATGGATCAAATATCTAGATAAGAAAATCAGGGACTTGATAAAGTTCATAACCAAATTGAACCTAACAGACACATATAGAACATACCCTTCTACAACAAAATAATATACATTTTTCTCTAGTGCACACAGAATATTCTTCAGGATAGACCACATGTTAAATGTAATACAAATCTTAAAATTTAAAGTGTTGAAATATACAAAGTATATTTTCCACGAATAAATGAATGAAATTAGAAATGAAAAACTCAATATAGACTGAAAAATTCAAAGATATTTTGAAATTAAATAACATTCTTACAATCAATAGATCAAAGTAAAATCACAAGTGTGCTTAGAAAATATCTCAAGACAAATGAAAATTAAAACATCACATATCAAAATTTATACAATACAACATAAATATTGATTAAAGGTAAATCTTAAGGTGTTAATGTATTAAAATTTAGGAAGGGAGGGGAAGATGTTGGAGAGGATCTAGGCAGAAAATCTTGACTCTTCTGCAGCCAGGAATTCAAGAAGTGAGAGAATAGCTGATCAGAAAGGTGGGTGTAGAAGGTAAAACTCCAAAATACAATATTGGATAGTTAGAGACTTAGAGGGATTCAAAAATTTGTTACTGGAGCAGAAAACAGGAAAGAATTTGTTATCCCGGATCCATGACAAGTGTGAATCAGGAGTAAAGGGTAACAAAGGTAGAAAGAGAGAGAGGCAAACCTCACAGTTTACTTCCTTAACATTAGTAAAAATGAGAGTTGGTTTAACTTAAAGCAAGAAAGGCATTTAGTAAAGGAGAATTACACAATTTATCTCAAATTATTTCTGTTAGCTGATGACATGATCTTATATGTGGGAGACCCCAAAACTCCACCAGAAGTCTTCTAGAGCTAATAAACAAACTCCCCAAAATAGCAAGATACAAGATCAACATACAAAAATCTATTGCTTTCCTAGACTCCAATAATGAATGTTCTGAGAAAGAAATCAGGAAAACTATTGCATTCAAAATAACTTCAAAAATGCAGAAATGACTCTAATCAAGGAGGTAAAAGACCTCTACAACAAAATCTAGAGAACACTAAAGAAAGAAATTGAAGAAGACTTTAGAAGTTGGAAAGCCCTCCCATATTCTTGCATTAGCAGAATTAATATTGGTAAAATGGCCATACTACCAAAATCAATACACAGATACAATGCAATCCACAATCAAATACCAATGACACTCTTAATAGAACTAGAAAAAAAGGTACAGAATTCATTTGGAAAAATAAAATATGCACGATCGCCAAAAGAAGAGCAATGCAGGAGGAATCAATGTACCTTACCTCAAATTGTGCTACAGTGCTATAGTTAAAAAAAATCATGGTATTGACATCAAAACAGACATGAAGATCAATGGAATAGAATAGAATACATAGAGACAAACCCACATACTTACAATCAAATTGTGTTAAATGCTATTGACAAATGTTCCAAAAACATATGTTGGAAAAGGATAGCTTTCTTAATCAAAAATGATAGTGGGAATATTGAATATGCATACATATTTCCATGGCTGCTTTATCATTTTACATTTTCACCAACAGTGTACAGAGTTTGAAATGATTCATATCCTAAATAACTTTTGTTATCTATCTTTTTTAAAAAATAATTACCACCTTTAAAGGATGTGAGGTGATATTTCATTGTAGTTTTCATTTTCATTTCCTTGAAAATTAGTGATGCTGATATCTATTCACATACCTGTTTTATGATTTATATGTTTTCCCTGGAGAAATGTTTATTCAGTTATTTTCTCCATTTGAAGTTGAGTTACTGGAGCATTTGTTTGCTGCTAAGTTGTAAGAGTTCCTTATAAATTTTATAAATTAATTCCTCGTAAAATAGTTTGCAAATATTTTCTTCTATTTTGTAGGTTGGTTGCCTGTTCATTCTGCTGATTGTTCTCTTTGTCCTGTGGAAACGTCTTGTTTTGATGTAGTCCTATTAGTCTATTTTTCATATTAATAACATTTTAACATTTATATTAAGAAGTAAGCCTTGGCTATATAATCAAAGGACAGACCCATTTACTTTGAGGTTAAATGATTTTAAATGCCAATACTGTATCCCATCTTATCATAAATGAAAATATCTCATCTGAAATAGCCCTTTTCCCAATGAACTTCCTGAATTTTACAATACCTACAAGGCAAGGCAACCTTTCCTTTTTCACTTCCTTCATTAATAAACATGTCATTCAGTCGTTAAATGGATAAGAAAGTATAATTATCCACTCCTATATTAATATTCACATAGGCAACTTAAGAAATAGAGAATGCATCTGACTCTAAATTTAGTATCACAAAAATTAGAAAGGAAATGAATTGGGGTATAATCATCATTGATGTACTTCCAAATTATCTATCTGGGATGCTATATTATCCAAATGATGTTTATTATGCTAACTCAATTTTTGTTTGTTTTGGCTCAATTTGCATTGAAAAGATCTTTTAGCCTATAATAAACAGTCATAAGATTAATGATTAATTATATATCATAATTTATATAATCTATTTTACTTTAGCATATTTTTATGATCAGAAGTTTTATCATTTATCTAAAGATAAAGTATCTCTGTTTGCAAACTTTCTAATGTGACTTGAGATGATAAATAGCTTTCATATAACTTTGTTGACATTCAGTATCACTAACTGCTTTGTCACTAATTCAATAGCTTACTTCCCCAAAGATCATTTAATCTACTTAAAGCAATGGATAGAACATCTGGGGATATCTATTGGAAACCCGTTCTTTTGGATATTTGACTTGGAAACTGATATTTTTTTCTCCAAGAACTTCCACTGCATGAGGATGTTAAGAAAGTACACTGAGATTATCTTTCATAATTTGTTTGTACTCACCTGTGGTATTTTATACATCACAAAAATATATTTGTCGAGCTCCTACAGCCAAATACATCTTAGGGGTAACAAAGGTTAACAAAATTTGAAGAAGACATGATCTTGTCTTTCCTTGTTCCTCCAATGCTATAGTTCAGATTCTGTAATAATCACACATGTAGTTCTAATGAATGGGGTATTCAAAAAAAAGTCAGCAGTGTCAAAGGAATTAGGTGACTTTTTTTCCAATTCTATAGTAAAAAATGCCAAGTGGATTTTTGGCATAATGATTTATGGGTTGCCTGCTAATTGAATCCATTCAAATTGTTGTTCTAATAAGGCTATTTGCACAGAATCATAGATAAAAGAATATACACATCACTAATGGGGAAAAATAGTGATTATAAATGAGAAGACATAGGCTCTTTGGCAAATCACATATTTTGTATAACTGTTTCCTCATCTGTAATATTACATATTACATATGACATAATATTTCCTACTTTGCATATGACTCTATATTGTTAAATTCATGGGAAAATTGCTGTGAAACCACTTTGTGTACTTCTGTTTCAAAATACTTTATAAACTTCTGGGTTTTACTTTTAGTTTGTTTCTATTAACACATCAAAATAAACGCATATTCCAATAATTTGAAATGGATTTTTCCCTCTAATTATTTTTGTAATACTGATTAGCATTATGGCAGAGACAATATTTCAATCATGCTCTGTTCAGTTGTGTATTAAATAAAAGGTAGAACATACAGGCATTTATCTGATAAATATTTATTGAGTACTTAATAAGTGTGAGATATTCTTAGTGCAGAAGATACAGAAATACATAAAAAGTATAAAATTACTGTGCTTGCAGCCCTTACATTCTTCTGGAGGGAGTACTAGTATGTTTGTGGTTAGTCATATGGTGAAAAAATAAACAAGGTAAGGGGCTAATGAATTATGAGGTGAGTGTTCACTTTCAAATAGAATGCTTAGGGCAAGCCTCATTGAAGATATTTACTATTACAGCAAATACCTTATGAATATGATGGAGGAACTCATGAAGATAACATGAGGAATAAGGCTTAGGCAGAGAATACAGAGTATATGAAGAGCCTTAAGCAGGAGAAAATTGTTCAGGAATACCACCAAGATCATGGCAATTAGAATGAGAGAACAAGGGAGAATAAAGTGATGAAGTTGGAAAGGTAACAGAAATCCACATCATTGTATGCCTTTGTTATTGATTCTGAGTGAGATGGGGAGCCACTGGAGCATTTATGTTTAGAAGGAACATTCTGGCTATTATGTTGTCAACATTGTAGATGTTAAGGGAAAGAGTGAAAGAAAGGAGAACAGTTAGAGTGACATTGTTATCATCTAACATAGAGATGATAGAGATTTAAACCAGGGTGGCAGTAGTGAAAGTACTTAGAATTGTCATAATCGCAATATTTTTTTGAGATTAGAGCCAATGTGGGCATTTGATGATACACTAGGTTAGAGGATGTGAGTGCAAAAGCAGTTAAGAATCCTTTCAAGGTTTCTTTTTCTAAGTAACTATAAAGATGCAGATTCAGTAACAGGAAAGGTGGTAGTAAAAAATATTTTTAAGATGGAGATATATTAGGACTTTTGTTTTATACATCTTAATTTGAGATGTATATTAGATATACAAGAAGAGATATCAAATTGGCAGTTGTATACATGAGAATGGAGTTCAGCAAAGTGTTTCTAAGAAGAAATATGGATTTGGCAATCATCAGGATATATGTGGAAGCCAAAAACATTGACCTGAATGTTATGATTAAGGTGGGAAGTTGGCGGGGGAGGGTAGATAAAGAGTTTGGGCTTAGCACATACTATATGCATGTGTTGAAATATCACACTGAACTCTATTAATTTATATAATCATTATATGTTAATCAAAATAAAATAAATTAATATATTAAAAAGTACAAAATTTTTATATATATATTTTTTTCAGAAATCATGAGATAGGATGAGACCATTAAGTGATTGTGTATAGAGATGACAAAAAATCCAAGCATTGAGCCTTAGAATACTCCAAATTTAAGAGGTTAGGGGATGACGAGTAATAACAAAAGGAGACTGAGAAGGATCAGCTCATGAGATAGGAGGAATTTCAAGAGGTTTTAGAATTCACTAAACAGTAAAGATGATTATGGAGGATAACTGTTCAACCATGTCAAGTAGAATATACCTTCTGTACCATGTGTATAATTTATATTTTGAGAAGTGTGGCATAAATTACCAGAGATAGCAACTGCAAAAAATAATAACCTATTTTATTTATATGTAATAGGCATTATAATCAGTGCTTTACATGCATAATCTAATTTAATCTTAGATTATAGCAACATAACAAGTTTTACAGATAGTTAAATTTATCTGTACAAAGAGCAATATTTTAAAAACTATAATTCAATCTTTCAGATGTGATGCACTTATTTTTAATAACAAATATTTAATGTAACCTTCTTTACCATGTAGAAATAGAGTTTATAAATATAACCTATGGGTACATGTAAATGAAAATTCAATATTCTGTCTCCTATATAACTTGAAGAAGAAATTTAACAGCATGTTGTGTTTCAATATGTAGATATTTGGATTCAACTACAATAGATGACATATTCATTGATTGCACCTGTACACAACATTACCACAAATTTGACAGCTAAATATTCAAAACAATTTAGGAATTATGAATTGTCAACTCAAATGCCATGTAATTTTTTGAATGATAGGCAGGTCTGGATAAAATTATAAACAAATCAATGTACATTATTCCTTATGTTTATGTGCTAGCTGCATTGTTGGAAAATGTGCTGCTTGTTAGAAGTAATAAAATTGACTTTGCTTGTATGTATCATGGAGTTAGGCTCTAAGCTCAGATAGTTTTCCAGGTTCAAATATTTATTTAGCTCAGAAAAATGACTTAAATAAATGTCTACCAGGACATTTATAGTTTGTACAGGACACAGAACCATTTTCTGTGGTTCCTGCTCATTGCATCCTTCACTCTTTATCAATAAATTCCAGTAGAGTTTACTACAAATGATTATCTTGATTCAAAATTGTCCCATAGGACTGGGGATGTAGCTCAGTGGTAGAGCATTTTCCTAGCATGCACAGGGTCCTGGGTTCCAGCCCCAGTACCACAAAAAAAGTCCTCTAAAATTTCCAAAATAATCACTAAGATCTAGTGTCATTTCTTTTGAGAATCACTGGTCTAATTCTTATTTATACTCTCTCCATTGCAAATAAATCATAGAAGGCATTGACATAGAGAAGAGATTAAGTCTCAGCTGATCAAAAAGTGTTTCAATAAAAAATAACACTAGCATGGAAAAATTAAGTTTAATGTCTCTTGGATTAGAGATGAGAATGTGAGTAGTACATCTCTTCTCCTAGCTGTAAGCATCAAAAATCAGTCTCACCAAGTCATTCCTCAAAGATTTTTGTTTCTGTTTTTTGTTTTGTTTTGTTTTTGCTGTCACAAGAACTCATCCTAGGATAAAAGCCAAACAAGCCATTAATGTAGAAGAGAATTGCTAGAATTTATTCCAGAGACTCATAAATTATTTATTTTTTAAATACAAATCACAAGGGAATTGCCTTAATTAAATGGTGCTAACAGTATTTTGATTGGGCTCCTGTATTGGAACTAAGCAAATTGATCTTTTTCTAAAAATTTCTGAATTGGAAACTGAGGGAAAAGCTCTGACCTTATTAGACTGAATATCAGAGATAAATTTCTAATGTTGAAAAACTGAATTGAAAGGCCATGATAAATTAGAATCTTTGAAGTTGCTTTGATTTATTATTGTTTTTAAATGTAAGTAATCATATGGACAGTTCTGAAAGGTGCCCATCTAGAAAGCCAATTGTGCCAAGATTCATGACTCTCTGAGGGAAAGAGATATTTCCAAATGAAATTTTATTTAAAGTAGTCATGATATTTGTCTGTTACTATCTTACATCTACTTTGTATAAATTTCAGGATTTTGATGGTTTACAATTTGAAAACTATTTTGAGGAGGTGCCACTTTCAGGGTGCTAAATACTGGCATCACCAATAGGTAATTCTTGATCCAGCCTTCCCAGCTGATATTTGTTTTGTTTTCTGATTCAGTCTAGAAATGGCATGACTGCCATCCTTACCCCTGCCCTGACCTTGGTTTCTATAATTTAGAAGTGTGAGGTCATCATCTCTCTCCAGGATTATTGTGGATGTGAGAGGAATGAAAATATCATTAAATAAGCAGAGGATTGATAGAGGGAGGTTTATCTAAGTAAAACAAAATTTATTTTTTCTTAGATCCAATGAATGACATTGGAACATTCCATCAATGATATCTAATACACAGGAAGACATGCAAAACGTGTGCTTCTGAGGATCAAGCTAGAAGCCAAAAGCAAAGATATGATACTTGAGATCACAGACAGAAGAAGGATGTATAAAAGTAATGGAATAGTAACAAGTATAGTTGGTGCAAGTTGGGTTTATCATATTTTTAAGAAAGTGCAAATTGTCCAAAAAGATTTTATTTTGGGAGAGTAGTGTAAGCTAACATTAAAATAATAAAGTTTTCCAGGGGCAGTGGTGCATGCCTATAATCCCAGAAACTTGGGAGGGTGAGGCAGGTGGATCACAAGTTCAAGGTCAATCTCAGCAATTTAGCAAGACCCAGACTTAGAATAAAATTTTAATAAAGGGCCAGAGATATAGCTCAGCATGCAAGATTCTGTGTTAAATATTCAATACTATAAAAATTATAATAGAGTTAAATCCTCTGAGAAAATTTAACATGTAAATTTAAATTGTTTTCGTCTAGAAATGGGACAATAATCCATTTCCAGACCCACATCAATGCACATTATAATGAAAATGCGTAGCATGCAGAATAAGAATCAAATTTTAAAGGCTGCAAGAGAAAAACATCAGATTACATATAGGGGGAAACCAATTTGGATCTCAGCTGATTTCTCAACCCAGATCCTCAAAGATAGGAGATCCTGGAAAAACATATACCAAGGTCTGAAAGAAAATGAATGTCAACCAAGAATTTTACATTGAGCAAAATTAAGCTTCAGATTTGATGATGAAATAAAAACCTTCCATGATAAACAAGTTAAAAGACTTTACAACTAGAAAGTCTGCTCTACAGAACATTCTTGGCAAAATATTCCATGAGGAGGAAATGGAAAAAAAAAAACATTGAAAATGTGTAAAGGGAGGAACTACACTAAAGGAAAAAACAAAGGAGAAACCAAGTTAAAAAACAAAAATAAACGAAAATGACTGGGAATACAAATCATATATCAATAATAACCTTGAATGTGAGTGGCCTAAACTCATCAATGAAAAGACAGACTGGCAGATTGATTAGCAAAAAATACCCAGCAATATGCTGCCTTCAAAAGTCTCATCTCATAGGAAAAGACATCCACAGACTGAAGGTGAAAGGATGGGAACAAACATCCAACATATCACTCACATGGATTGTGTAAACAAGCGGGGGTATCCATTATCTTATCAGGTAAAGTGAACTTCAATCCAAAGTTAGTCAGAAGGGATAAAGAAGAGCATTTCATACTGCTTAAGGGAATCATACATCAAAAAGACATAATAAACATAAATATCTATGCCCCAAACAATATAGCATCTACATATATCAAATAAACCCTTCTCAATTTCAAGAATCAAATAAACCACAACACAATAATACTGGGTTTGAAAATTTTTATCCATATATATGAATGCAATAATCCATTCAAATTAAATTAAATAACTTATGAGAAAGATTCTAATCAAGTTTTGAATGTGATTGGTTTTGAAAGAGACTTGAAAATGTACCTATAGGCTAAAATTGAAATTGTTCAGACACATGGAAAAAGTCTTTATTATTACTATGACAAAATATGGGACACAATGAATAATAGAGGATATGAAATCTGTTTCTTAGAAGGCTTCAGAATGAAAACAATTAGTGATCTATACTAGGTAGTTGGATTTAGGCCCCCATAACCATTATGGTATCCTCTATCTTAAAGTTTCTAGCATTCTTTCTCCTTCTAATTAATTCACAGTATTTTTGTCAATGGGGTTACTTCTGTACATAGGCAAACAGATATATATGTCTTCATATAACATTTTTATCCAGTATACACATTTTACTTCTATAGGATTCTGATACAGATTTCCAAATCTTCCCATTTTTTCATAATAAATGGAAAACTGAAAGATGGTTTGGTGGGAAAAAAATGACTTTACTTTTCATAAATTAGGTATGCAAATATTCAGTGAAGGAACAGTAAATTTTATAAATTAATGTGTTTTAATGTACAAAAGTCTACTTTTTGAGATTTCAGAAGTGTTTCCAAGATGGCTTCTCAAGCTCATGCTTTTGCCCTTATAAATTCAAATAAGTTTCTTGAATACTTCAGTAGAACATTCAATTTAGATTAGCTGGTTGGTCATCACATATAAAATAAGTGCTAACAGAATAGAAATGTGCATTGGGTCTAACAATGATGGGACAGTTAGGTAAGCCATTTCTACATAAAGTAGGTCTATTTTACAAAAAAACTAAAGCTGCGGACATTGGCCTTGTTCCACTTGACCAGTCCATAACTTTAAAATCACCTTTAAGTCACCTTTAAGGCAATACCAGCCTGGTTTTGTTCTGCAGATATATAATGGAAATTTCTGTTGTTACTATCAAATATGCAACAGGAATTCTTCTTGTACTTTCTGCAAGGCATTCATAAAGAATTAACACTAATTTGTTACTTTTTTCCTCTACAATAAGTAAGATAAGACCACTTTCTTGGCTCCCTTGTTTGTTTTCTTACATCACCAATTCCCAGGAATTAACATACATTAGTAAACTATTCTTGAGCTTACTAAAATATGTTCTTACCTCAAAGAGATAATTAAATTCTAGGCAAGCAATAATCCTTATTGAAAAGTTAACTTCAAGCATGAAATACTCCTCTTTTTAAAATGTCTTAAAACTGTCTTGGGGAAATGTACTGGAAATGCATGTAAAAACTTTCTCAGGTATTTTTTTTTTTGCTTTTCTTTTACAAGATAAATGAACATCTCCACTACTTGAATGAAAAATTCACTTTATGCTCAGAATTACCATATGAATATCCCAAAATTCATTTTTTGACATAGTGTATTGTTTTCCTTCAGATAAAAGATCTACTTTCTCAGTACCCAACCAAAAACCATTAGAATAGGCCTTGTGTGATTACAGTCAAAACCAAAAGGAATCTCAGAATGTTTAACCATGTATAAATGAATAAGAGACTAAGCATACGAAGTAATTTATTTGTACCACCCAGAGTACCTTAAAGAACATACTCTGTTGAGAATGCCATTTACTAAATACAGATCTGCCTATAACCTGTAAAGCAATTACTGAGATTTATGGAAAATGACAATTTTATGAATGGAGGGCATATGGGAATATATCTTGGCTAAAGAATCTAGGACTAGTCCTACTAAATTCATAAATTTCAGTTAAGCCAATGACATTAGATCTACTTTAAAACACTCTTGAGATTTGTCCCACCAAACACTAAGGCCAAATTCAATGTAATTGAAATTACTTACTCCCTGACAAAGAAAAAGTCTGAAAAGGCAGGAATTGGCAGATTACATTTTTTCAGTTAGTCCAAATATTCTGTAAAAAATAATCTATGCTAAAATGGTAGTGGTAGTATTATGTTCTGGGAAAAGGAAATTCCTCAGATAACTAAGTTTACAGGCTGAACAACTCATAGAAAATACCAATGTGGTATTCATGGGATATTTTGTGTTCTTGAATTTATGGACTAAGATGGACTTTAATGGAAAGAGCTTCAATCAGGAAGCAGTTTAATTCATTTTCATCTTAGATTCTTCAAACTTATATTGTGAATACATTGATCCTCATTAATTCTGTATAGAATCTTGGGCTGGTTAATGGCAACAAAACCAGTTTTGCAATGTATTAGCATGGTGTTAGAGTCTAGATTGTTAATATAGTCTCCTGCTTAATGATGTGAGGGTACAAGTTTTCATAGGCACAGTTTCAAAATATCATTTATACTCCATTGTAAAATGGGTAGATGTGCAAGTAGTACACATTCTGTGCTCTGAATAAGTTTACAAATCACTTGGACATATAGGCTTAACATGGAGGATGCAGTTGGAGGGTAAGTTTATAGAAATTGGCTAAGTTTTTGTCATGATTAAATTTTGCATCTAAAATTGTGCTAAAACCCCCAATTCTGGGACTTGTTTTTGGCCTTCTTCTGTCACTTGGGGCAGTCAAACATGGTAACATATTCTAGACAAGGCCAAATAAGCTTCAGAAATCTTTCATGGCTACACTAATTAGAATGAAAATAATATTTTCTAAAATGTATAAAGTGTAAGATACAATTCCTAGCCACTTTTACAGAAATGTCATACTTTCTGATGAGAAATAATCTTTAGTGACCTGAAAAAATGCACAATTTTTTCCCTAAAGGTCAACCAGTGATCATTTCATCAATTTGTTATCTAGAACCTTGTTGCAATGAAGAGAGATTTCTCAATGTGTATAAGCATAGTTCATGTAGAGCCATCTTTGTGTAGTGGGAAATGACAGCCTATAGAAATCAGACAGATTTGTTTTTCTGCTCCTTGTCTGCCTCTTACTTTAGGCAAGTTGGCATAGTGTATTGGGGGATAGATACTAGAGATGAACAACCTAGATGCAAATATCAGCCTTGCCACTATTTGCTTGATCTTTAACAAGTTACTAAAATTCTGTGTATCTTACCTTATCTGTAAATGTTAATAAGAATAGCTCATTCTTCTAAAGTAGTTTTCAAAAAGAAAAGAGTTTCCTTATCTACAAAAGCATAGGTAGTGTTAAATATTTCCAAGGATTACTGCAAGGGTTAATCAGATAAGTATAGACAGGATTGGGTATATAATGTTAATTAAATAAATGTTGTAGCCAGGTGCAGTGGCTCATGCTTGTAATCCCAGCACTTTGGGAGGCTGAGACAGGAGAATCGTGAGTTCAAAGCCAGCCTCAGCAATGGCAAGCCGCTAAACAACTCAGTGAGACCCTGTCTCTACATAAAACACACACACAAAAATAGGGCTGGGGATATGGCTCAGTGGTCGAGTGCCCCTGAGTTCAATCCCTGGTACCAAAAATAAAATAAAATAAAATAAATGTTGTGTTTCTTACTACTGTACCCCAGCCATTTTTTCCTTTGTCTATAGAAGAATGGAAATACCAGATTATTAAATTTAGAGTCTGGCTTATTTGCTTTTCTTTTTACCTCACTGAGCCAAGGATAAGAATGGTCTTTAAGTAACTATACTAGGCTAACTTGATCCTTAACATACTCAACAGAGTTGTATGTTACCACAGTCTCAAGATCTATCACATAATGTAGAATTTATTGGAGATTCTTCAAAGCAATTGTGATTGTTACTCCTTGATAGAATAATTTGGGTGCATCACAAACATTTAGTCACTCTTTTTATCTTAGAAAGTGACTCCCCCTTAGAAAAGTCATCTGATGAGCAGAACCAGACTGACTGACAAAAACTTCCCCGATTCATTCATTCTGCTGGTTAGGATCACCACCAGATTTTGTCATATTTAACAAATGGTTACTGAACATCTATGTATCTATCACTTTGATAGACATAGAAATGTGTTACCTAGAACCTCCTTTAATGAAATTTTGTTATTCTAGCTGTTGGGAATATACTCAGCACCTCAGGGACTCCCAAATTTATACCCTGTTAGGAGAAGCCCATATTCAATAACTTTGAATGATAAGGTTTTAGAAATTTGGCAGTATTGGCCCAGTGAGAGACATTCCAGCCCTACAGATACCTAGCTTAGCTGATGTGTTTGGACCTGCATTCCTGCTCAGTCTCTCCGTCTGCTTAGTTCTCTCTTCCATGGGCTCTTCGTAATAACTGGCCTTCTCACCAAATTCCAACTAACATTCTACTTATCAGAGAATTCAACCTACAATATACTTCCAGGTACTGTACAGAGGAACTATATACTTTTGTGTTTGGGTAAAA
Organism: Xerus rutilus; assembly: GCA_028644305.1. Taxonomy (NCBI): domain Eukaryota; kingdom Metazoa; phylum Chordata; class Mammalia; order Rodentia; family Sciuridae; genus Xerus; species Xerus rutilus. The sequence continues at coordinate 26,655,248 of CM053417.1, forward strand.
AAATATAGCCTTAGCCCTCTAAATACTTTTCTTTTGTTATGAATATACAATCAGACCACATGAAGTAGTACCTTCCAACTGAAAACAAATTGTCTCAGCAAAAAAGAAAAAAAGATTGATTACCATAAGTCAAATGAGTCAGAGATAGCTTCAGATATAAGCTAGGACTTGTGCAGAATCACGGAGTTATATTAAATATATATTAGTAAAATGAAATAGGGGGAACATCCCATGTAAGAGGAACAGCATGGATAAATGCATGCTTGTGGGAAGGATCATGATATATTCAGCAAATAATAAGGAGATATGGCTGACTGGTACAATCCTGTATTGACAGCTGTGAGAGATAATGTTCAATAGATAAGGAGATGTCAGATTTTGAAGGGTTCTGATATCTGAGCAACGTGTCTTGGACTTACACACTACACAGATGCAATGCACATGCATATTTGCCTCTAACTATTCACAACTTACAATTTGCAAGACACATACCTGCCTTGCCCCAGTTGTTTAAATTATTTTTTGTGAACCATACATTCCTTCAATTGTCCCTTCCACTTACTTCTGGGAGAGATTGAAGAATATCCTCTTTAATATTTGAAAAAAGGAAATCTAATCAACTTAATCAAAATTGTTGTCAGGTAATAGCAGATACTACTGAACAATATTGGTTTTTGTATCTATACAATTGAGATGCATACATTAACAATGGCATAAAGAATTATTATCTAGGGCTTATAAATTTAGAATCATTTCTTTGTGTCATACATCATACAGCCTGAGTATAAAAATCTTTCTTGGAAGCATTGTTTAGATCATTGGTTGTCAACCAAAGGTTATATCCCATCATCCTTAGAGGACATTTGGCATATTCTAGAGGCATTTTTGGTAGTCACAAATGGGTGAGAGATGATTGACATCTAGTAGTGATCGTCCCATAATGCACAGAACAGTCACATAAAAAATTTACCCAGCCAAAATGTTAATAGTTTTGAATCTGAGAAACTCTGATTTAGTCCACATCTGTCTCAATTTTATATGAACTTTCATATCTAGAGGTTTGAAGTTGTACACCTATCCATACCCAAATTGTTTAAATAATACAGAATTTTATGATCATACCTGAAAAATTCTTCAGTAAAAGTTCCAGGCTTTTGTCCAATACAATAGAGTATGGGCACGGCGGCACACACCTATAATCCTAGCACTTTGCGAGGCTGAGACAGGAGAATTGTGAATTCAAAGCCAGGCTCAGCAATACAATAGAGTATACAATGGTCATATGTGGCAATTAAACAGTGGAAATTAGATTGATCCAAATTAATGTGTGCTATGAATACAAAATACAGATTTCAAAAATTTAATAAAAAATGACATTAAATTAATCATTTTAGCCGAATGTGTTGGTGCATGCCTATAATTCCAGTGACTTGGGAGGCTGAAGCAGGAGGATCACAAGTTCAAAACAAGACTAAGCAATTTAGTGAAGCCCTAAGCAACTTAGTGAAGCTCTGTCTCAAAATAAAAAATAAAAAAGTACTGAGAATGTAGCCCAGTAATAAAGCAACCCTGCATTCAATCTCTGGTAACAAAATAATAATAATAATAATAATAATAATATTTTAAATATGTGCTGCATATTGAAATTGCAATATTTGGGTATATTAAGTTAAATTATATGTTATTGAATTTTACTTCATAGATGCACTTGGTCAATAATGTAAAATTATGTATATGGCTTTAATTATGTTTCTATTGAACAGTACTGATCTTTATAACTGCTCATCTTTATCAATTTCCATAAAAGCTCTTAAGAGATCCAGATCCTAAGGTTAATTAATATACCCAGGATCTACTGTGAACCCTGTTCTATTTGATTCACTAAAGCTTTCTGCTTAAAAAACTCAACCCACTATTATCTGAAGAATATAACAGTTACACAATTTTGCTTTTCTATTCATAACTGATCATACCCTATCCTAGTAATCAGAACAGACTGCCATTTTCTAAGTGATGAACTGCTATTTAAAAAATAATATTTTTACAAACATCATAAAAATTTACCTATAAGAGTTTCTCTTTAAAGAAAGCTATGGTTCTACCTTGGCAGGAGAAGCATGAAACTCTGGATGTTATTGTCAGTGAGAGAAGGCCATAATTTAAGAGACATAAAGAAAGGTGAAGATTAATGAAAAAAGCAAAAAAAACCCAAAAATCCTAAAGTCTTTTTAAAGAAAGCATTTAAAGGTGATGACCTTCTCACTTTTCTCTGAAAGAGGAGCTGTTTGGCTTGGGGAATGGAAGCAGCACAGGACTGAGAGTTAGGTGCCTGCATTCTAGTGGTATGTCTGCTATGTACTAACTGGGTGTTCATGGCAGAACCATTTAACTTCCTCTGAGCTTCAATTAGCATGTACATAAAACAAGAAAGAAAAAATCTCAAAGATCTGAATCATGTGAGAAAGTGCACATAAAATACATTTGAAATGCTATGTTATCTAAATATAAACATATAGGGACCTATTATTATACTATTTCCTCCAAATGCATTGAAAATTCAGAATGCATTTGAAAATATGCCTTCCAGGTATGGGGTTATGGCATAGTGGTAGCGTGCTCACCTAGCACGCGTGAGGCACTGGGTTTGATCCTCAGCATCACATAAAAATAAAATAAAGATATTCTGTCCACCTACAACTAAAAAATAAAAATTAAAAAAAAAGAAAATATGCCTTCCAAAGTTAATGAAATGTAAGAGTAGTTCCCAAAATTGACAATGATTGCCATTACTCAAAGGTTGTTATCTACATAAATAAAATTGACTTAAAAGCAATTGTCTGTTTTTAGTGAAACAGGGATTATAAATTGCTTTCAAATGAACTACTTGTTTGATTTCAATGGTATTTTGAAGTATATATGCTTGTTTGTTTCCTATTCACCTATTATACTTTAACAAATAAGTATGTCTTGTTAAAAAATATTTCTGTATTACTTCAAAATACCTCAGCAATTTAGTGAGACCCTGTCTTAAAATGAAAAATGAAAAGGGATGGGGATGTAGTTCAGTGGTAAGGCACTGCTGGTTCAATCCCTAGTACGTAAAAAAAGACAAACTGTTTATGTTAAAGAACATTCAGTTACAAATCTTTGCTATACTATGATGTCATTTTGAAGATAATTTTAAACAAAGTATATGATTTCCAAAAGCCAAACAAATCTCTTAATCATTGCTAAAAACAAATTTGGAAATTATAGAACATAAATGACAAACCTAGTGCTATTGAAAACAATTATTTCAATTACTTCCTATTGTTTACAGTATAGAGTGCTAATTCCTTATCCTAGAAATATATACATCCTCATTCTGGTCTGCCATTGGTCTCCTTCATAAAACTTGCAATCAAAATATAAGCTTTTCCTTGCTGATCCTGAACATTTTACTCATTTTAGCTCTAGTTCCATTTTTTCATTCAATTTCTTTGCTTAAAATGGTCTCCCTAATCCTTTCTCTTTGTAATAATCATTATCAAGAATTTGGCTATTAAATAATTTCATTTAGCAAATGGTGAGTGCATGATATTAGTTAAGTACTTAGCATGGATTATCTCTTTTAGTCCTTGCTACAACCCAATGAGGCAGATAGGATTATGATCCCTGTTACATAGATAAGAAACATGACACCAAAAAGATTAAATAACTTGTTCAAAGTCCCACCAATATGTACTACATAGTGGTAGAGCTTGAGTATGAATCTAGATTTATAAATACTACAACTGAGTTTTGACACTTGTACTGTTTCCTGGAAAATCAGTATTCTCAAATACTTTTATTTTCATAACAAAATTCATTAAAGATAGTAAATGTTTCCAAATAACACATTTCACTGATGATTGTGACTTTATTAATTATTAAGAATTGTAAAACACTAGCTATTAATTCCATAGACAAAGCGTATATAAATGTAAACACACCATAGGCAAAATTTATACAATGAAACTTCCATGATCAAATAGGCTCCATTTTTATAGAATAATCATGAAAGTTGATGGAAATAACTTCACAAACTTTCCTAAAAAAGCTTCCTAATAGCAGATGCTGGCTGAATTGTAAAAAAAGTTAAAATCATATTTTCAATAATCAATTTGATATTACTTATTTTTCGACAATTCCAACTCAAAGTATGTGAAATGTTTGCATTAGCACTGATAATATGGGAGTCCTATATCTTCCATTTTCAAACAAGATATTGTATATACAACATGGACCATGGATCCCAGTGCAGAGTGGGTAAAATGTGCATAGAACTACTTCAAGCATGATAACATTGAAAGCCATACTATTACATCAAATGAAATCTTTGGCATAGCAAAATACCCATATCTACACAGGCTAGACACAGAACTCTTTACAAAATTATACACTTATTTGAACTAATTAACAAATGTTATAAAAATGCCTAGTATATGACAGTCACTCCTAGGGACAAGGCAATGAACAAGAGATTTCTCTTAGATGGTAATCAGTCTTGAGGAAAAGACAAAATGTAAATATATAGTAAAAATGATAAAGATGCACAAAATTATGTTTATATTTAAACTGAGTGAGTTTGAGTATTTAAGGTTTCCTTTAAGAAATAATATTTGAGATTAAATTCAATGAATGAATATGAGTTGATCAGGTATACAGATGAAGATAGGGTACACAGAGGTAGGGAACATTTAGGGCATGGAAAAGAGCAAGTGTTAAAGCACCAGGATAAGTGGCATATTTTAAGAATTGAGAGAAAGATAGTACACATACTGCACAAATATAATGTTGAGTCAAGAATAAGTACAGTTTGATAAGATATATTGGTCACAGTTCTTTCAGGGACCTATAGACAATGTTGAAGACAAAAGCGATGGAACTAAATTTTTTCTTCCCCCAGAAAGGAGAACTATTACCTCCAAGCAAGTCCTGTTTATCATTCATAAAAATATAAGTTTAGTGAAAAATGTTTAGGTCCTATAAATTTTATGGAGAAAGTAAATGGATGATCTGGTTACATTCCAGTTTGAAAAAAAAAATAATCAGACAAATTATTTAATAATTCTAGCCACAATTTACTCATCTATAAAAATATAACAATCATGCCAGTTTTTCAATAAACATGAAGGAAAAAGTGAAGGAGTTATTATGTGTCAATCACTAAGCACATTTTCTTAGTAACTTAGTATATAATATTTCTTCTGAATAGTGACAGACTGAGTTCACCAGAAAGATGGAGGGGTGAGAGAGTAGAATTCTTAAATGCAAGTTCTTCTGCAAAGATCTTCCTAACCTCCAACTCTGCCTTTTTATCACTACTGTACCTATTTTTCTTATAGCGCAAATTAATAGCATCACTATTATTTGTTTGCATTTACTACTACCACTGTGAAGGATTTGAGGGTAAGATTGTGTCTTATCCATTCTTCTGTCTCCAGAATCTATCACATGGTCTTGTATCCAGTAATAATTCAATAAATATTTATTTCCTGAATGAAGACCTATATGCATAATTTATTGAAGGATGTTTCATTAATATATTGTATATTTTAGTATATTTTAGGTTATAAGTAACAGAGGATCAGAAAAACAAAAGTGATTATGATAGACTGCAGTAGCTACAGAAGACCTTGTTAAGATGTTATAATTTGAAATGTATGTTTATGTTAGGACACATTTTGTAGAAGATGATGTTCAGAGAGAAAGGAGAGAGACAGAGACAGAGACAGAAAGATGGCAGATATGTCAATGTTTTGGGAAAATTTATGTAGGTGATTTAAAAAATGGAAATTACCCATCCAGAGGATAGAGACATATCACTTTTAAACATTTACTACATCCCACAAACTCTAATAGACATTTCATATTCTTTTGTTCCACTTTACTTTGACTATGTATGTAATAATCTGCCTGAAAACTTGGGAGTTTAAAAAAACATTTAGTTCTTGATTTTTCAGACTGGGAATTTAGGCTAGGCTCATATGGATAGTTCTGATTATTGAGGCTAGGCTCATTCATACATCTACAATGAGCTTCTGGGATTTGGTGTTATGTCAACTTCAGTAATGGGGGTGAATGAGCCACTTGTTGCTCATCATCCATCAGGCTAACCTAGACTTCCTTTAGTTGTTGTCTATGTTTCAAAACGGGATAGGATTGGATGTGGTGGTATAGACCTATAATCCCAGAGGCTGAGACAGGAGGATTAAGAGTTCAAAGTCAGCCTCAGCAAAAGCAAGGCACTAAGCAACCCAGTGAGACCCTGTCTCTACATAAAACACAAAATAGGGCTGGGGATGTGGCTCAGTGGTAGAGCACCTCTGAGTTCAATCCCCAGTACCCTCCCAAAAAGGGAGAAATGGGATGGCAAGATTCAATACGCAAGTACTTTTCAAGCCTCTTCTGTATTGCCAGGCTAATGTTACATTGGCCAAAATTTATCATGTGGCTAATTTCTGATTAAGAAGTTAAGAAATGGGGCTGGTAAAGCACTTGCTTAGCAGGTATGAAGCCCTGGGTTCATCCTCAACACCACAAAAAAAGGAAAAGGAATAGATTCCACCTTTGATGGGAGGAGATGCGAAGTCACATTGAAAAGTGGCATGCATGCCAGAATGGAAGAAATTATTGGTGCCTTTTTAATATACAACAATATTATCTCTAAAATTCAAAATACTCATTGAAGTAGATATTCATATTCTAATTTCTTTAGAAAAGCAGGAAATGAATTTCAAAAAGGTAATCACTGCAAATATTTTATATTAGCAGAGCATGGATTAGAACTGAGCTTTGTCTAACTCTAAATCCTATGTTATTTCTACTACATGAGGCATCTTCCCAGAGACTCATTAGTGCCAGGTGTTGAGAGTTACTGATGAGCCTTGATACTAACATTGTAAAAACACTGTTTTGCAATGATGGCTTCTATCTTCACAGCAGAAAAAATCTTCTTATACTTCTATAGGCAAATGATTTCCCTCTTACAGTTGTTTGAGGGAGGCACTTTCAGAAACTCTAGCTCTTATAATTCTCAAGTCCTTTAATTTCCATTAAATGAAAACTAGCATAAACAATGAAATATTAGCACTTCATTAAAACAAGTATATTTTGTTTGTAGGTATCCCACTCACTTTGAAGTGTAATGAATATGAAATATTTAATGCATCTTCTATTTGAAATTGAACAAAATGTCAATTTCTTTCAGTGAACAAAGGTGTCTTATTACAGAATACATTTATGTTGGAATAATTAAGTTTAATACTCAATTGTCCCCTGAAGACTCCTTTTCATAAATGAACACACACTGCTTATTGCATCTCAATACTTTGTTTTGAATAAATCATGAAGTATAAATATCCATAATTCTATAAAACAAATGGATACTTCCCCCAGTAGATTAAGTTTTCAAAAGACTTTGTAGAAAACAGCCATTGATCTTCATTTCCTTCTATTTCACCTGTATAGCCAATATATTCTATCTCAGGGAGTATTTTGTTCCTAAGCATAGAACTTTTGTTGTCATTGTCTTTACTGCCTTATTTCTTTGAGTTGACAAATTACTTAGATCTTGTTACTGCCTACCACACGTGCTCTAATTATGAAGGAAATACATAACTCATAGAGGTATTTATTCATTTTAGTTTCAGAAAAGCTAATCTTTATAATAGTAGGATCTGAAGTTTATACCCTGGTCCACAGTTTTGTGGCTATGTGGCTTTAAGGAAGTTACCACCTTTAAGGGCCTCAAATATCTATTTGTGAAACAGGAACAACAACTACTAGTATTACTTCAATTATTTGGAAGGGCTATCTTGCATATCTTGGAGACAAAGATATTTTGTAAGTACTTTGATGCCCATTAAGACCATCAATAAGAGACCAAAGCAGATACTCAGCTAATAGTATTGTCAGTAGTATTGAACTCATCTTTAGAAGGCAATGTTTCCGAGAATTGGAGAGACATGATTTCAGAGGTGAATACAAAATAATTAGAAAATACATCAGGAGGCTGAGGCAGCAGGAGTATCACAAGTTCAAAGCTAGCCTCAGCAACTTGGCAAGGCCCTGAGCAACACAGAGAGCTCCTGTCCCAAAATAAAATAGAAAAAGTGCCAGGGATGTGGCTCAGTGGTTAAGTGTCACTGGGATCAATTCCCAGTATACAAAAAAAAAAAAGAAAGAAAGAAAATATAATTTCTATCCTCTAGGGTTAGAACAGCTTAGGACTCTGAAAAAATTAAATAAAAGGTATTAAACTTTGGCACTTGATTTTTGATTTTGCTAGTTGCAGAACCATCAATAATACTAGGAAAATGGTCATGATTGGGATTCCTAGAACATGATCTCAGTCTTGCCTCTCAACTTCCTGCCTGGCGACTCTTGGGTGAATTTATTCTTTCTCTGAGCCTCAGTTTCATAATCTGTAATGTTAGAAGACAAAACTATATCACAGAGTGTAATTTGCTCTGTAGGATGATGCGTGTAATTGCAAAAGATTGGTAGACTAATTACACTTTTTAAGCTACCTTGCTTCCAAGACTTCTACTTTTGAGGTGTTATGTAGTCAATGTGCAGATCACATATTATATAATTAGACCTCAGTAAAACTGTGAAATGAGTGATGTCTAAGTATTGCCATTTTCACACTCTCTTCAAGTGTCCCAACAGAAACCTGATCTTCTTCCTCTAGATACCATCCCAAATGATCCAGCATACATAGCCTGTTCATTCTGACGAAGATCTATATGGGTACATTCCCCAATCCCAAAGCCTTTCTAGATAACCACTGGTCTGCACTACTCATTTCAGATCTATATAGTGGCACTCAATATTTATTTATTTTGACTGCCATTTCCTCAAATGGCATTTCCTTAAAATGTAGAGATAAATACAAGAGCAGGTAGTACTTAAGGTTCTATGCTGGATTAAATACCTGCAATATGCCTTCTCCCTAATCCTAAATGTGGAAGAAAAATTGTTGGGTAGAGAAAGGGTATGAAAATGCTAATGAATGAGTATTAAATAGTCTTTTCCTATATTATGGCCTTGAGAGTAATAAAATATTATCATTTTTACAGTCAATAATTGGCTAAAATGTCAAATAATTCTGATGATGATGGAGATGCTGATGATGATGACAATGATGATGACTCATATCCATAAAGTCCATCTGAAATATGGGGTGTTTCAGATTTTCTAAAATCCAAATGATTTATTTCCACTATAAAAAGGTTACTAAATCCATACAATTTTGTTAAACTGCTTTGACTGATAAAGCTTGACACAGTACAATGATGATGTGTGCCTTGGTTTAAGATGCTCATTTTTATTCTTCCTTTTTACTTGTCAGCAACCAAACTGAATCTCTTGCCTTCAGAACATAAGACTTCTGGTAAGATCTGAGTCTTCTGGAAAATTGATTTTCCTGTGCACATTGCTGCTAAGTGCCTCATGCTGATGAATGACTCTGCTAGTGAAACACAATTTCTACTAAATCAACAAATAGTTGTTATAAAGGCTCTAAGTCTTACTCTATTCTTACAACAAAAGCTTCTATCCCCTGCCCATTAATCCTTGTGAGATTCAAATGATGAGGAAAATTCCAATAAGCCTTCTTCTTTTCTTAATTATTTCCTAGTTACTTCCTAAATTTTTGAGGATGGAACTCGATTGTGGAGAAAGAATAGTGAGATTTAATGTGGGTCAGGATATATCTTAGGGAATGCGACCATTCAAGTACCAGTAAAAAGGTCCTCCCACTATGATTATGTTGTCGATAAGTTTGAAGAATTATCTTTGATGAAAGGAGGAAAAGAGGAAATGGAAGAGGGAAAGAACAAAATAAAAATAGGAAAGAAGGAAAAGTTTAATGCTCAGGGAGTACTAAGGTATGAGTAATAGTGTCCCTTGAAAATTCATATGTTAAAACAATTCCAATTGTGATAGAATTAAAGATGGGGCTTTTAGGTGCAGTCTTCATTACTTGGATTAGTGCTCTGGTAAAAGAGGCTTGAAGAAGCCTCCTGGTCCATTCCACCATGTGAGGACACAGAGCTGTCATCTATGAGGAACAGACCTTCACTACACACCATATTTATTGGCACCTTTATGTTGGATTTTCTAGCCTTCATAACTATAAGCATTAAACTTAACAAAGTTTATAAATTGCCCAGTCTAAGGTATTTTGTTTAGCATCCCAAGTAGACTAAAACAAAGAGCATCTTGTGATTGTTAGACAGAACTGCATAAACATGTGTTATTCTTGTTGGATTCAGATGAAAATAGCATTTCTTTGGAATGTATTGTTTTTGGTTGTGACTATATTAGTGTTGCACTATTGTTTGAAGCTATATTCAAAAAAGAAAATCATCAAAATACTAGTTTTAGCATTATAATCAATCTTAAGGATTATGTTTGGGTTTGTCCAGTGAATATTTATTCTGAGTATTTTTCCACCAATCAACCTATTTCCTATTCCTGCAGTACTGGTTTTTTGTAGGCAAGTACTTCATCATAAGTGATGGGAGTGGCCTGCAGATGGTCTTCTGTTAGAAATGATGTAATACCATACTGGCAGGCTTCAGGCCTCCATTAGCAACAGACTTATCATCTTTCTTGATGGAATACTAGCAAAGGCAGTATTATTCTTCTCATTTATTGTGACAAGCAGTTTTTAATAGCAATAGAGGATTGTTAGCTGCCTGAATAGTCTTTTATTCTGTTCCAATGAAGGTATCATTTTGCCTAAAACATTTGAGAATCACTAGTTGCTTTTTTGTTCTAAGCAGATCTAATTTCTCTATTCTTTCCTGTTCTCCCACAGTTTCATTATTCAGAAGCAATTGGTGGCATTGCTTACTGCTATTCTGTCACTATACTTCTCAAAGAAAACCCTAAGCCTCGGTATAGGGGACTCCACATTATTCTCTCTATTCCCTGGAACCTGACCTGCAATGTCTTCTTTCATTTATTATGCACAGCTCAACTATAGAGATCATCTCTTTGGATCTACCATCTAAGAAGGGCTTTTGAAGAGTCCTCGGTGAGCATTGCTTATTTGAATGATAATAATTATTATTATGCTGGAGGACAGAGAAGAATTCACTCTTACATTGTCTTTTGTGAAGTCTTAAGCTAAAAGAGGAAACAGAAAACCAGTCCATCATTAAGGTGTGAGTTCTGTGGTTCTCCTGTTCTGGAAGGGATATATCATCAAAAGACAGGCCAGAAAATAGTGGGCTTCTAGTAACTCAAATCTTCCTCTCTAGAGGTGTCTGTTCAGAGACAGCACTTTGTTCTGGGGCCTTATAATACAGAAAAGTAACTGTGCTAAGGGAATATGAATCTCATTTGTTTCATGCTCTTCCTCACAAAACTACATGGGCAAAGATATAGGGAACAATGAATTTTGTCATTATCTGAAGCAGAAACTCTTGAATAATCTTTGTATGGAATGGCTACAGTATTGATAGTACCTTAGAGTTTAGCAATCAACATCAGATTACTAATTAATTTCTGACATGTGAAATGTCACAAAAATGCACTGATCAACAATGTATATAATACATTGTATCTGTGGGAACCCTGGAATTTCATGTATGGTATGTTTTGCTCAAAATAACATTTCTTTTTAAATTAATGAAAAAAAAAACTCCTTGCAGCTTTGAGTATTTTGCTAAGTACAAAGACAAGTACAGTTCATTCTGGCACCACACCCAATAAATCATATCTATCTTTGTACATTATATATATATATATACATATATATATATACACACACATATATACACACACACATATATACTCATACACATATACAGAGAGAGAAAGAGAAAGAAATTTTGAGAAATCATCAAAAACTAGAAAGTAGGTGATGAGTTTCAGAGGGATGCTTTGGTCAAAGTTAAATGTGAAAACATGCCACCAGAAAGGGAAGGTCAGTACTAAAGGTGGTTTATATATGGAGATAGAAAAGCCAAAAGCAGACAGGAGGAAAACTAATAGTCACACTTATCCAGGTAATTCAGTCTCTGTGATATAGATACATGCTTCCTGGTTTTAGTCAAATGGCAGACATAATTAGAGATCATGAGAAAGATTATTGAAATTAGAATATGAACATACCACAGTAAATCTCACCATCATGTGACACTAATTTTAAAAAATTATAAGTAAATAACAGAAACATCAGCAGAGTAAAGGGAAGGGAAAAGGGGGAAAGAGGAAGGGAGGTAAAAGGGAAGTACTGGGGACTAAATTAGAACGAATTATATTCTATGCTTTTATAAATATGTCAAAATGAATCCTCTTGTTATGTATAACTAAAAAGGATCAAAAATAATTAAATAAAATATCTTTAATTTTTTACTCTAAACAAAAGAGAAACCTATAGATCAAACCACCATCCTCTCTTGCTGGAGTTACTGTAATAGTTTCCTAGTTGTGCTCCTTGCTTCCATCCTTATTCTATAATCTGTTCTTATAAGGACTGCATTATATACCCTTTTGCAAAGTAATTAGATTATGCCTCTCCTCTGTTCAAAGCACCACTCCTGAGGGGAAAAAAGGCATCACCTCCATGTTCAATGGAGTGTTCAAAACACTCAGCTACCTAATTGTCACACAGAAATAAAATCAAAAGCATTCCTCATGGCCTTCAATGCTCTGTACAATCTGCCCCAGCCTATTGCTTGATACCCATTTCTTTTCATTCTTTTCCTGCTCAATAGGCTCCAGCCACACTGATTTCTTTGTTGAAAATTTTCCATTAGATCATTTAAACGTAGTTTTTTCAAGGTAACTTCATGATCCATGCCTTTGCTTGATTCTTGTGTCTACTCAATTGTCACATCATCAGAGAGACCCTTCTACTTAAATTAGTACCATGTTTACTCTCTATTCTATAAGTATGCTTTTCTTTTTCTTCATTGCACTCATAATTAAGCATATATAACATATAATAGCATTCAGTATATAGTTGTGCAACATCAATAGAACAAATGGACATTACCAAAAATGAGGAAGAGTATATTAGTGATTTGGAGGGCAAAACTGTATATTTTTATAAGATTATAAATATGTATTCTGCTATTGTTTTAGTCAGTTTTTCACTGCTATGACTAAAATACTGACTAGATCAATTTTAGAGGAGGAAAAGCTTATTTGAGGCTCACAGTTTCAGAGGTCTCAGTCCACAGACAGCTGGCTCCATTCCTCAGGGGTTAAGATAAAACAGAATATCATGAAGGAAGAGCATTGTGAAGGAAAGCAGCTCATATTATGACCAAAAAGCAGAAAGAGAGATTCTACTCATCAGATATAAAATATAAATCCAAAAGGCACACCTCTAATGCCCACCTTCACTGGCCACACCCTACCTGCCTACAGTTACCACTCAGTTAATCCCTATCAGGGGAATAATTCACTCATTATATTAAGACTCTCATAACCCAATCAGTCACCTCTAAGTCTTCTTGCAATTTTTTACACATGAATTTTTTTGGGAGACCTCACATCCAAACCATAAGAGCTATTATATGATATAGAGACTATATATCAATAAAAATTTAGTGAAATGGAAAATAAATCTATAAAATCTAACATCTTTCAAATCAGTTCTAGAGGGAAAAGTTAAAGGGATTGGAGTAAATGGCATGATATAATGTTTGAGGAAAAATAATGAGATAACTAAAATTTTTCACAACTGAAGACTTGAATGCTCGGAAAGTTACATAAAATACCAGCAAGACATACTAAAAAATACAACAAAAAATAATCTACAAAGAAATGAACTGCAATGCTACTTCTGAAATGTGAAATATTTATGAGTAATCTAAGCAGAAATATAATATTAAATAATTAGAGGAAAACTATAGAATTTTACTAAATAATATTAATAGCAACTTGCATAAATGGAAAACTACACTCTGGTCTTGAAAGAAAATACATTTTATTATTTCTTTTTGTATTTGCTCACTTTGGATTTAATATTCTCTTTTTATTGTTTCCTAAGGTCGAAGTTTATGTTATTAATTTTAAGTATTTATTCTCTATAAATATGTGATTTTAATGCTATAACTTCCCCACTAAACATGACTTCGGCTGAATCCCACAAATTTTAATTAGGTGTATTTTCATTTACTACAAAATATTTCTTAATTTGTCTTCAGTCCTCTTCTTTGTTTCATGTGTTATTTAGAAGTGTATTGTTTAATCTCCAAGTGTTTCAAGATTTTCCAAATATATTAATGCTATTGCATTCTGGTTTAATTCCACTGTGGTTTGAGAACATACTCCATATGATTTATATATTTTAATTCATTAAGTGGTATTTTATCATCCATAAATAGATCTATCTTTGTACATGTTCTATGTGAGGTTAAAAATTACATGTATTCTATTGTTGTTGGATAATCCACAAATGTCAAATACACTCAGTTAATTGAAAGTGCTGTTCAGTTCAAATATATCCTTACTGATTTTTTTCTCACTAGATTGGTCAATTATTAAGAAAGGTATCTGAAAGTCTCCAACTATAGCAGTGGATTGGTCTATTTCCCCTGTAGTTCTATCAGTTTGTATTTCACATATTTTGATTTTGTTAGGTATAAATATGTCTGATTAAATATCTTTTTGTAGAACTGACTCCTATGTCATAATGGGAATCCCCTCTTTATAAAGATAACTTACATACAGAATTCTAGGTCCATGAGTTTTTCTTTCATCATTTTAGATATTTTCCCAATCTCTTCTTACTTACATGATCTCTGATGAGAAGTCCTTTTTTCTTATTCCTGTTCCTCTATAGGTCAGGTTTCTTTTCTCTTTTGCTTCTTTCAAAATTTTGTCTTTGTTTTTAATTTGCTGCAGTTATAATATACTATGCTTAAGTATGAATTTTTTGGTATTTATTTTGCTAGGTGCACTTTAAGCTTCCTGGGTTTGTGATTTAGTGTATGACCTTAATTTGGGAAAATTCTCAATCATAGTTTCAGATATTTCTTTTGTTTCTTCTCTCTTCTTCTGTTCTCACTATGCATGTTATACCTTCTATAATTCTTCAATAGTCCTTTAATATCTATTCCATCTTTTCCTTTTTTTCTCTAGTTCAGTTTTGTAGTTTGTTTTTAAATTTCTGTTTTGATGCTTGCTCCTGCTCTGTCTTTAAAAGTAAAAGCTTTTCCTTTTCATTTACCCTGCATTTTTTGTTCAAAGCCAGACATGATATTCCAAGTAAAAGGAATTGAGACAAATAGGCTTTCAGTGACAGCATTTTTGTTTCTTGAAGGTTTTGATTGTTTCCTGCTAACTGTAGGTGTCAGAGGTTAAAATTTCCTCTGATATTCTTACTTTTGTTTCTATACTTTTTCTTTGGACTTTCCTAGAGAGTTCTTAAACAAGGCCTGAGAGGTGTGATTGTTTCCATTGTATTCCCCAATTATTACACAGGAGCCCTATTGATGTAGTGGTATTATGTGGTGAGTAAGGACACATTCTACAGTTCTTTACTCAAGTCTCAGTTTCTAAATGAGTCAGTACCCCAATCTGTGACCTTCAGAAGTGCTTCTCAGTTTCCTCTCTCCTATTAGATAGATAAGAGGAAAGGTAGAAGCAGCAACATTTGGGTATTTCTTTATCCCAGGTCAGTTAAGAGTCAGGGAAACCCAAATCAGTTACACTTTGGTGAAGTAATTTCTTTTGAAAAGAGGCCATGTACAGAACACAATGCTTTGAGAATATTTCAACATGACTACTTTCCCTTCTCCTACTGAAAACATGAGGGGATTGTTTTTTCTCCAAACTTTTCTGTGAGAACCTGACAGGCCTCTTGGAGGTCAGACTCAAAGTGTGGTGGGACCTTTTAAGACTGTGTCCCCTGAAACTTTTAACTCTGAAAATTGTCAATTTCTCAATTCATTGGTTTCTTTTTGTGCATTATTACTGGTTTCTGCTGAGTTTGTGCCCTTGGGTTTCTGCTATGGTAAGTTGTACCTCTCTGTATCTGCTTTTCTGTCTATCTACTTATTGTGGCATCAGTTTGTCTTGTGTCTTTATTATGTATTGACTAAGAAGAGATTTTATATACAGTATGCTCAAATTTTTTCTTATTGTGTGGACAGAAACAATGACTTCCAACATTCTTAAGTGCCATTCTTAAGTGCCAGTCTAGAAATTGCAGGAAACTCACTTTTTAAAGATACAATTTCCTATCTTAATCAATATCATGAACAGCCAATTAGAAACTCAATAGGATTTTCCTAAGAATGTGACAAATTTAGTCAAATGTTTATATGTAATACTGTATTATCTAGGATGCTTTTGTCTTCCAGAAATAGAAAATCCTTTTTCATAGTCCAAGAAACAGGGAAATTTTATTATCTAATATATTTAGAAATCTATATATTGGAATACTTCCAGCCAAGATACAACTGCTGTATTACCAATGTCACCAAGCACCCAATCTGTTCTTTTGTTTTTCCAGAGGGAAGGGAAAGTTTTATAAGTACCAATACACAGTATGCCAGATCATTCCATGACATCTGGGTTATAGACTTGTTTTTCTGATAGCAAACTTAATTTACAAAATAAAAATATTTTTTATGTATAAGAGATAGCTAAAGATACAAGGTTTTGCATTTTTCTTTAAGTACCTTTCTGGGACTTTGTTAGATTACAGGATTCAAGACTTCCTGGAATTCTTCTGTTCCAAGAAAAAATAGTGAGAGTACTGCTGTTGCCTTGTATGGTCTGACACACACATGGAACAACCTGGCTTTCTCAGGCTTGTTGGGGCAAGATGGCTGGCAGGTTTGGCTTGAGATTGATGCCAGGTGATCCCAGGTTCTCAGGAGGAGCTCAGCAGGAGCTCCCTGCAGCAGGCTTGTTTGCTTTTATTTTTAATAACTATGTTATTTAAGTGACAAACCCAATGGTATACACTTGTGGGGTACAATATGATATTTTGATGTTGTATACAAAAGAGAATGATTACATTGAGCTTACCCACAATTCGTTTACTGTCCCTCCCAGTGACAAGAGCAGAGCTGGAAAGGCCCTGCCCTGCCCCATGAGGCATCTTCTCTAGCTCCCAGTCTCCTTTACCTGTCTTGACAATTTGGTATCCAGCTGCTCTCTCACTGTATCATCACTTTTATCTTCCTGAGAAGGATGGCTCTTGCTATCTCTGTTATTTTCCCTTCTTCTCTTACTTTTTGCTCAGAAATCTCTTATTTATGTATTTATTCTAATTAGGTATACAAGAGAGCACAATTTGTATTGATTCATTGTACGCAAATGGAGCACTTTACATTTCTTTAGTTGTACAGGATGTATGAGCGCACCTTTTCCCCCACATCCTCGCCAACACTTGTTGTTTGTATTCTTGATAATTGCCATTCTGACTGGCGTAAGATGAAATCTTAGATCAGTTTTGATTTGCATTTCCCTAGTTACTAGAAATGTTGAACATTTTTTGAAATATTTGTTGATCAATTGTCTATCCTCTTCAGAGAAGTATCTGTACAGCTCCTTAGCCCATTTATTGATTAGGTTGGTTTTTTTTTTTTTGATGTTAAGTTTTGGAGTTCTTTTTATATTCTGGAGATTAGTGCTCTATCAGATGTATGTGTGAAAAATTTTGATTGCAAAATGTAGGCTTTCTCTTTACCTCATTCATTGTTTCTTTGCTGAGAAGAAGCTTTTTAGTTTGAATCCATCCCATTTATTGATTCTTGCTTTTATTTCTCGTGCTTCTTGTTAAGGTAGTTGGGGCCTAAACCGACATGATGAAGGTTTGGGCCTAATGTTTCTTCCATTAAGTACAGGGTCTCTAGTCTAATTCCTAATTTGATCTACATTAAGTTGAACTTTGTGCATGGTTAGAGATAGAGGTTTAGTTTCATTTTGCTGCATATGGATTTCCAGTTTTCCAGCACCATTTGTTGAAAAGGCTAACTTTTCTCCAATGTATGTTTTGGCACCTCTGTCTAATAAGAGATAACTGTATTTATGTGGGTTTGTCTCTGTTTCTTCTATTCCATACCATTGGTCTACATGTCTATTTTGGTACCAGTACCATGCCATTTTTCTTACTATATAGGTTTGTTTTATAGTTTAAGGTCTGGTATTGTGATGCCTCCTGCTTCACTTTTCTTGCTAAGGATTGCTTTGGCTATTCTGGTTCTCTTATTCTTCTAAATGAATTTCATGATTGCTTTTTCTATTTCTACAAGGAATGACATTGGGATTTCAATTGGAATTGCATTGAATCTGTATAGCGTTTTGGATAGTATGGCCATTTTGACAATATTGATTCTGCCTGTCCAAGAGAATGAGAAATATTTCCATCTTCTAAGATCTTCTTCAATTACTTTCTTTAGTGTCCTGTAGTTTCCATTGTAGAGGTATATCACCTCTTTTGTTAGGTTAATTCCCAAGTATTTTATTTTTTTTTGAGGCTATTGTGAATGGGGTAGTTTTCTGAATTTCCCTTTCAAATGATTCATCACTAACGTATAGAAATGCATTTTATTTATGGATATTGATATTATATCCTACAATTTTGCTGAATTCATTTATTAATTCTAGAAGTCTTCTGGTGGAATTTCTTGAATCCTCTAAATATAGAATCATGTTGTTGGCAAATAATGAAATTTGAGTTATTTTTTCCTATTCATATCCTTTTAATTTATTTCATCTAATTGCTCTCGTTAGAGTTTCAAGGACTATGTTGAATAGGAGTGGTGAAAGAGGGCATTCCTTTCTTATTTTTTTAAATACTTTTTGGTTGTAGATGGACACAATATCTTTATTTTATTTATGTTTTTATATGGTGCTGAGAATCTAACCCAGTGCCTCACACATGCAAGGCGAGAACTCTACCACTGAGCTACAATCCCAGCCCCTCCTTTCTTTTTCCCATTTTTTAGAGGGAATGTTTCCAGTTTTTCTCAATTTAGGATGATGTTGGCCTTAGGTTTAGCATAGAAAGCCTTTAAAATGTTGAGGTATGTTCCTATTATCCCTAGTTTTTCTAGTATTTTGAACATAAAGAGTGCTGTATATTGTGAAATGCTTTCTCTGTATCAATCGATATAATTGTATGATTCTTATTTTTAAGTCTGTTGATGTGATGGATTATATTTATTGATTTCTATAAGTTGAACCAATCTTGCATCCATGGAAACAATCCCACTCATGGTGCACTATTTTTTTAATTTTTTTTTTTTTTTGGTACCAGGAATTGAACTCAGGGGTACTCGACCACTGAGCCACATCCCCAGCCCCATTTTGTGTTTTATTTAGAAACAGGGTCTTACTGAGTTGTTCAGTGTCTCGCAGTTGCTGAGGCTCCTTTGAACTCACGATTCTCTGGTCTCAGTCTCCCAAAGTTCTGGATTTACAGGTGTGCACCACCACACCTGGCTTTTTTAATGTTTTTGTATGCAATTTGCCAAAATTTTATTGAGAATTTTCACATCTATGTCCATCAGGGATATTGGTCTGAAATTTTCTCCCTTTGATGCGTCTCTGTCTGCTTTTGTTATCAGGGTGATACTAGCCTTGTACAATTAGTTTGGAAAGGTTACCTCCTTTTCTATTTCATGGAATAATTTGAGGAGTTTTGTATTAATTATTCTTTGTAGATCTTGTAGAACTCAGCTGAGACACAGGCTTTATATGGTTGGTAGGCTTTTGATGGCTTCTTCTATTTCCTCCCTTGTAATTGATCTGTTTAAGTTGTGTATGTCCTCCTGGTTCAGTTTGGGTAGGTCATATGCCTCTAGAAATTTATCAGTGTCTTTGAGGTTTTCTATTTTACTGGAGTATATATTTTCAAAATAGTTACTAATTAGCTTCTGTATTTAAATATTGTCTGTCATGATATTTCCTTTTTCATCACAAATTTTATTACTTTAATTTTTTCTCTCCTTCTTGTTGTTAGGGTGGCTAAGGGTTTGTCAATTTTTTAATTTTTTCAAAGAACCAGATTTTGGTTTTGTCAATTTTTGAATTGTTTCTTTTGTTTCAGTTTAATGGATTTTAGCCCAATTTTAATTATTTCTTACCTTCTACTACTTTTGATATTGGTTTGTTCATCTTTTTCTAGATGTAGCATCAGTTGCTTTATTTTTTTGCCTTTTTCTTCTTTTAATGAATGAGCTTAATGCAATGAACTTTCCTCTTATCACTGTATTCATAGTGTACCAGATATTTTGATGTTGTATCAGAGTTCTCATATACCTCTAATAATTTTTTTAATCTCCTCCCTGATGTCTTCTGTTATCCATGTGTCATTCAATAGTGAACTATTTAGTCTCCAGGTATTGGAGTAGTTTCTATTTTTCATTCTATCATTGATTTCTAATTTTATTCTATTATGTTCAGATATAATGCAGGGTAGTATCTCAATTTTTTATTTGCTAAGACATGGTTTGTGGCATAACATATGATCTATTTTGGAGAAGGATCCCTGTGCTGCTGAGAAAAAAGTGTATTCACTTGTTGATGGATGGAATATTCTATATATTTCTGTTAAGTCTAACTTATTCATTGTTTTATTGAGTTATGTAGTTTCTGTGTTTAGTTTTTGTTTGGAGGATCTATCCAGTGGTGAGAGAGGTGTGTTAAAGTCACCCAGTATTATTGTGTTGTGGTCTGTTTGATTCTTGTATTTGAGAAGGGTTTGTTTGATATACATAGATGTCCCATTGTTTGGGGCATAGATATTTATGGTTGTTATGTTTTATTGATGTATGATTCCCTTAAGTAGTATGAAATGTCTTTCTTTATCCCTCTTCACCAACTTTGCTTTGAAGTCCACTTTATCTGATATGAGGATGGAAACTCCTGCTTGTTTATACAGTCCATGTGAGTGATACTTTTTTCCCACCCTTTACCCTCAGTCTGTGGATAACTTTTCCCATGAGATGAGTCTCTTGAAGTCAGCATATTGTTGGGTCTTTTTTGTTAATCTCATCTGTCAGTCTATGTATTTTGATTAATGAGTTTAGGCCACTCACTTTCAGGATTATTATTGAAATATTATTTGTACTACCTGTCATTTTGGTCTATTTTTGGTTTTTAACTTGACTTGGTTTCTCCTTTGATTGGTCTTTCCTTTAGAGAGGTTCTTCTCTTTGAAGATTTTCATTGTTGGTTTTCATTTCTTCCTTGTACAATATTTTGCTGAGAATGCTGTGTAGTGCAAGCTTTCTCACTGTAAATTCTTTTAACTTTTGTTTACCATGAAAATTTTTTATTTCATCATCAAATATGAAGCTTAGTTTTGCTAGATATAAGATTCTTGGTTAGCATTCATTTTCTTTTGGAGCTTGGTATATGTTGTTCCAGGATCTTCTAGCTTTCAGGGTCTTGGTTGAAAAATCTGCTGAAATCTGAATTAGACTCCCCCTATTTGTAATCTGATTCCTCTTTATTGCAGCCTTTAAAATTCTATCCTTAATCTCTATGCTAGGCATTTTCATTATAATGTGCCTTGGTGTAAATCTGTTCTAATTTCGTGCATGTGGTGTTTTGTAAGGCTCTTCTATTTGATTTTCCAATTCATTCTTCTTGTTTGGAAAATTTTGATATTATTTCATTGAAGAGATTTGTGCATTCCTTTCGTTTGAAAGTCTGTGCCTTCATCTATCCCAATAAACCTTAGGTTTGGTCTTTTGATGCTATTCCATAATTCTTGGATGTTCTGTTTATGGTTTCTTACCATCTTCACTGGGTGGTCAATTTTATTTTTATTTGTATATTTCATCTTCATTATGTGAGGTCCTATCTTCCAAGTGATCTGTTCTGTTAGTGATGCTTTCTATTGAGTTTTTTATTTGGTTTATTATTTTCTTCATTTCAAGAATTTCTGTTTTTTTTTTTTTTCCAGAACCTCTGTCTTTCTTGATGTGGTCATTTGTGACCTGTATTTGCTCCCTTATCTCTTTGTTGGTGTAATTAATTTTTGCCTGTATTTGCTCACTTTAGTCATTCTTTAATTTGCAGAGTGTTTTAATTATGTGCATTCTGATATTGGAGGCAAATTATACTACAGAGCAAAAACAGAATTGTATTTGCATCAAAACATAAAGACCAATGGAATGGGTCATACAGAGGCAAACTCATATAGATATAGTCATCTGATACTCTACACAGTAGTGAAAACACATACCTTGGAGAAAAGATATTCTTTTTTAGCAAAATCTGCTAGATATACATATGTAGAAGAATGAAACTAGGTTCTTATCTCTCACTCTGAACATTATACCAGAAACTTTGCAAATACTAGAAGAAAACAGGTTTGACAATCCAATATGTTGATGCAGGCACTGACTTTACGGTGGGATGGCAAAGGAAATAGTTAAGAGTGTGAGGAGAGAGTCTGCATAATGGTAGAAAAATCTTTGACAGCTATTCCTACAACAGGGGATTAATATCCAGAATATATCAAGAAATCAAAACAAACACACACACACACATGCACGCATACACAAATAAAAATAAAAAATTCTTAAACTGCAAGAATTAAAATCAAGAATCAATAAATGGGATTTTATCAAACTAAAATGCTTCTTCACAGCAAAGAATACAATCAAGAACATGAAGAGAGAGCCTACAGAATGGGAGAAAATCTTTGCCACTTGCACCTCAGAGCTTTAAACTCCAATTTATATAAAGAACTCAAAAAACTTAATACCAAAAAAAATTACCCAATCAATAAATGGGCAAAGGAACTGAATAGACACTTCCCAGAAAAAATATGAATGTCAACAAATAAAAAATGTTCAATATCCCTAGAAATTAGAGAAATGAAAATAGAAACTATAATGAGATTCCATCTCACTCCAGTCAAAATGGCAATTAACAAGAATACGAGCAACAATGAGTGTTGGCGAGGATGTGGGGGAAAAGGTGCACTTGTACATTGCTGAGGGGACTACAAATTGGTACAACCACTCTGGAAAGCCATATGGAGATTCCCCAGAAAACTTGGAATGGAACCACAGTTTGACCCAGCTGTCCCACTCCTTGGCATATACCCAAAGGACTTAAAATCAGCATAGTATAGTGACACAGCCACATCAATGTTCATAGCAGCTAAATTCACCATAGCTAAGCTATGCAACCAACCTAGGTGTCCTTCAACAGATGAATCGATAAAGAAAATGTGGTACATATACACAATAGAATATTAGCCATAAAGAAGAATGAAATTATGGCATTTTCTAGTAAATGAATGGAATTTAGAATATCATGCTAAGTAAAATAAGTCAATCCCCCATAACCAAAGGCCAAATATTCTCTCTGATATGTGGATGCTGGCTCACAATAGGGGCGGGGAGTGGAGGTTCACCTAATTGGACAATGGTGGGGAGTGAGGGGAAGGGAGTAGCGATGGGAATGGGAAAGACAGTAGAATGAATCTGACATAACTTTTCTATGTTCATATATGAATATGTGACCAGTGTAATTCCACACCATGTACAACCACAGGGGAAATTATATTCCATGTATGTATGATATGTGAAAATATGTTCTATGCCCCATATAACCAAAAAGAACAAATTTTAAAAAAACAACCCATATAGACCAGTCAATAAATTGGCAAAAGAATTAAACAGGCATTTCTCAAAGGAAATACAAATGGTCAACAAATATGTGAATGTGTTCAAAATTCCTAGCAATTACGAAAATTTAACAAAACTATATGGAGATTTAATCTCATCCAGTTAGAATAGCAATCATCAAGAATTGAAATGAGTATAAATGCTGGGGAGGTTGTGAGGAGGTACACTCATACATTGTTAGTGGGACTTCAAATAAGTAAAAACACTTTGGAAAGCAGTATGGAGATTCCTCAAAAATAAGGAATGGAACCAACATATGACCCAGCTATCCCACTACTTGGCATTTATTCAAAAGAATTAAATCAGCCTATTTGGTGATACACAAACATCATTATTTATATTTGCACAATTCAAAATAATAAAGTTAAGAAACCAAACCAGAAGCCACAGGGACACAGCCACATCAATGT
Organism: Xerus rutilus; assembly: GCA_028644305.1. Taxonomy (NCBI): domain Eukaryota; kingdom Metazoa; phylum Chordata; class Mammalia; order Rodentia; family Sciuridae; genus Xerus; species Xerus rutilus. Next base: position 26,679,315 of record CM053417.1, read on the forward strand.
TTATAGCAGCTCAATTCACAATAGACAAGCTATGAAACTAACCTAGGTTCCCTTCAATGGATGACTGGTTAAAGAAAATGTGGTATCTGTATACAGTGTAGTATTACTCAGTCTTAAAGAAGAATTAAATTATGGCATTTTCAGTAAATTAATAGAATTGGGGAATATCATGCTAAGTGAAATAAGCCAGACTCAGAAAGCCCAAGGTCAAATGTGGAAGCTAGAGAGAAATAAGGAAATAAAACACGTGAGGGATCCCATAAAAATATCAGGGAGATCAGTAAAGGAATGGGACTGATGGGGAAAGAGAAGCAATGAAAAAATGCAGGAATTGCTAAAGTAAATTGAAGAAATAATGACCAAATAACATATATGAATATACCACAGTGAATTCTATCTTTATGTTTATATATAATGCACCAATTAAAAAATAATAAATAGAAGGAAGACAAGTAGAATAAGGAAGGGGAACAGGAGGAGCAAAAGAGGAATTACTACAGATTGAAATGGAACAAATTATATTTCATGCATGTGTCAAAATGTACCACAGTTATGTATAACTATAATGCATATATATACATATATATGCATATATACAGGACAAGAAAATGCAGCTAAAATAAGAGCAAAGAGATGGCAGGGAGATATGTTACTAGATAACAATGCATAGTACAAATAAGCACAAATTAAAACAGTATTGTATTGACATAAAAATAAATACACAGCTCAATGGATAAGCATAAGAAATCTGTAGAGTGGCATTTAAAATCAGTGGAAAAAGATGGATGCTTTAACAAAAGATACTGGTATAATTTTGTTACTCGGATTTGGGAAAGAATATTATATACAGAGGCCACATAATTCACAAAAATGTCAAAGAAAGAGAATCTCATGAATTTGTTATGAACATGGCTATAATGATTTTACTTCTTTAAAAAAGAACAAATACTTTTCATACTTGTGCTAATAAATTTTAGTGCTTTTAATTCAAAATACATGATCAAAAATCTACATATATATTAGTCCATTTTAAGAAGAATTTGTGTATTTCTCTATTTAAATGAAAAAACTATATGTAACATTTAAAATTGGCATGCATTATTACTCATCAAATAAATAAATGATAAAATATCATGGATCCTTATTATATACTCACAAAAATGTCTAAAACAAAAAATGGCAGGTAATACACATCCAAGCAAGGATATGTAGAACAAATGAAATTCTAATACATTGTTCATGAGAATGTACAAGATATAATCACTTTGTAATATTCTGTGGTGGTATCTACTAAACCTAAACATATGCCTTCAATTCCTTGGTATGTATGTACAGAAACAGGTATGAATCTACAAAGAGTATCTTCGTTCACAGAGATATGTGTAACTAAATTCATAGCAGCTTAATTCACAATAGGGAAAGTTGAAAGCAGCCCATATGTTTATCAACAGTTGACTGAATACTACACAAAATTTTTAAAAATAATGCATTACTGATACATGTAATAACATGCATTGGTGTAATAGCTATACTTTTAGTAAAATATATCACAAAAGAGTATCTCTTGAATCATAACATGTATACGCGATTCAAGAACATATCTCATGATTATATTTGATGGGAGAACATGGATTATGAAGGTGTATGAAAAAGTTATTTGGGTTGCTGGAAGTGTTCTATATTTTGACATGGGTTGTGGTTTACAAGGGTCTAAATATACATAAAAATCTATCAAGCTATAGACATAAGAATATTGCCATCAATTAAAAAATATTCATAAAAATTAAAAATTAAAAATCCAGAAAATGTGGTCATTGCTGAATAGTTATAAGAAATTTTTGTGGTGTGTCTTTTCATGCTTTCTAATTTTTAAAAATAAGCATACTTTTATTTATAAAGATTTTTAATTATAAAAATCCTTAAACAAAATATAAAGATTCTTAGTCTATGCTTCTGGTATCAGGTTGATTGTAATATCATACAGAGTGTTTATATATAGGCAAAGGGTGTGTGCTTCAAATTGTCATATCAGCAACAGATACATATTAAGAGACTTTTGAGTACTTAACCATGTTTGTGAAGACCATAATTGTGGTAGTCATAATTATGACTTTAAAAGATTTGTAAGTGTAATATGGGTACAGGATGAAAATACTTGGTATGAATTCAAATCTCCAAGAAGTCACATATTTTTAAAATTTTCCACTTCTGTTCTCAGCTCCTTACCATTTTTGAGATAGTTTCTTTTGTTTATTTATTTTAAATTATTCCTTTGTTCAATTTATATTTATTGATAGCTTACTATATACAAGTCCCTATGCAAGTTTTTTGTAATTGATGATGAGCAATGAAACAGATAGTTTTTACCTCCACAAGATTAGAATAACTACACAAAGAAGTGACATTTCCTCTGTGATAAGAGTACATATGAGCACTCGAAAGCACTATGAAAATGTAATACTTCTTACCCAGTGAGAGGACCATTAGAAAAGTTTTCTCTGTATATGTAATAAATGAATTGAAGTTTTAAAGACTAGTAGTGGTTCTTCCACTGATGGACTAGTGAAGATAAGGGGAGTAGAGAACCAGGGGTAATGACATAGAACAGCTTGTATACAAAGTCAGTGGAGGGCAGGGGGGAAACAGAATATAAGAACACAAAATTTGCTTTGTAGTGCAGAGGTTGAGAGGGAAATTTTGAGGGATTAAATAGTAAAGGCGAGGGTCTTACCATATATGGCTTTATAGAATGCATTAAGGATATTTGTCTATATCCTAATAATACTGTAAAGCTATTGAATAGTATACAGTGTTTATATGTGTGTGTGTGTGTGTATTTAAGAAATGATCGAGCCGGGCGCGGTGGCTCAAGCCTGTAATCCCAGCACTTAGGGAGGCTGAGACAGTAGAATTGTGAGTTCAAAGCCAGCCTCAGCAATGGTGAGACGCTAAGCAACTCAGTGAGACCCTGTCTCTACATAAAACACAAAATAGGGCTGGGGATATGGCTCAGTGGTCGAGTACCCCTGAGTTCAATCCCCAAAACATAATTGTGTTTTGAAAAGGTCATACTCAGAAAATGAAAAATGTATAGAATGGGGGTGATAGGATATAAGTATATAAATTGGTACTCTATCAACTCTAGTGGAAGGTAAAAAATAGTGGTGGCATGGATAAGGGATCTTGTAGAGATAGGTGAAGTGTGTAAATTTGAGATTCATGAGGTAAAATAAACATGCTTTGCTGATGGATTTGAAATTTGGGGAGGAGGCATGAGTAAAGATGAAATATAAAGAGTGATTATAAGTTTTTGTTTAGACTTCTGATGGCATCCCAACCTAATTGTTCATCCTCCCAAAAGGATAAGTGCAATTGTCAGTATGACCATCTGTGCAGAAATAATGGGATATAGTAGGCCTAAAACTAAAATTACCTATTGTCAAATGATTGTTTATTATTTCCTATAAACTTCATTCATCATAGATCAATAAAAATACAACGAATATTTAGGATTTCTGAATTTCCTTTGTTTACAAGAAAAAAACTGTATAAATTGAAAATAAATTACTTTTCTTGAACCCATAACAGAATTGAAATAGCAGTTCATTCCTGATACCCTGAAATCTGGAGGAGAGGAATATCCACAGTCAAAGCCAAATTTGCTTATTGGGAGCAAGGGATTGTGGGAAGCCATAATGTAATAGAAATAAATGGTGAACTTTGGTGAATTACTAGAGGTTGAGTATTGACTAGCATCACAGGGAGAAACTTCTTGGTACCTCTGTACTTTCATTTTATCTCTAGGAAGCACAGCACATTTTCCTGGTAAAAAGCAAAGAAAGATCTTATAGTTCTGCAGGGAAAGAAAAGAGGAATCTATGGAAAATATGCCCAAAGTATTAACCATGGCAAATATCCACTTTTTCTTCCTCTAGTTTTCCTGTCTTATCTGAGTAACCAAAAACGACCAAGTACAAAAAACGTAAGAATTACCTGCAGTCAGGCGTCATGGCACATGCCTATAATTCCAGCACCTCAGGAGGCTGAGGCAGGAAGATTGCAAGTTTGAAGCCAGCCTCAGCAACTTAAAGAAGTCCTGTCTCAAAATATAAATTAAAAAAAAACAATATCTGGAAATTTGGATCAGTTAACTGCCCCTGGGTTCAACCCATGATACCAAGAAAAAATACTGGTGAAAATTAGAACAAATGGAAACGAAGAGCATAGCTTAAGAACAAGGTTAAAAGATTAATACCTGCCTGTAATCCCAGCACTTAGGGAGGCTGAGACAGGAGAATTGCAAGTTCAAAGCCAGCCTCAGCAACGGCGAGGCACTAAGCAACTCAGTGAGACCCTGTCTCTACATAAAACACAAAATAGGGCTGGGGATGTGGCTCAGTGGTCAAGTGCCCCTGAGTTCCATTCCCGGTACCAAAAAAGAAAAAGAAAAAAAGATTAATACCTCTCTTAGCTACATTTTACTATTCCATCAAGAAGGCTCTGATATAAAAACAGAAAAATCTGAAAGAGCTGCAAAATATAGATTATTTTACCAAAATCAAACATCAATGAAGACAAAAAGAAGGACACCAGAGGAAGTTGAAGGCTCTGGCACCTACAACTATAAAACATATTAAACACAGCCTAATTCCTAGCCATATTAACATAAGTCATTATACTAAAAGCCCATTTAACTCAATTCCTAACACTTCATGCATCATGTAATCCTCCTGCCTCAGCCTCCAAAGCTTCTGGGATTACAGGCATGCCCCACCCACTCTGCTTTCTTACCTCATATTCTACAAGCAGTTTCCACCTCATATAGAACTTGACAAACACTAAGAATTACATATTACCAAAGGTCCTCTTAGAAACATTTTGGTTTCTCCAAAGCATTCTATGAACAAGTGGATATTTTTAAAAAGTTATCTTAGAAAATCAAAATAAATCATTACAACTAGAAATTAATTGTCCTAGGATAAATATCTGAAGGAATCATCAGGATTTAATATGAAAAGTGAGCTGGTTTCCAATTTTAACATCTCAGCTTTAAGGTGAAAATTTGGTTATCTCAGCACTGTTGTATATCATTTCTTTGTACCATTTATTTCACAAACTGAAATCTAGAGAGGGCAGTGCAACTCATCATACCCAAGAAAAATATTCATTAGATCAGGGGAGAACAAACCTTCAACAAGAGTTTTTACTGAAAGAGCACTATATAAGGAGAAATAACACATGAAGACTAACCTACTGCTCTATAGCACTAAAGCATTTATGTGATCAGAGAAAAAAAAAGTGCACTGTGATAAAAGGAGAGAAAGCAGGTAACTTTGGATGATGGAAACATCATTTTAAATCAGGGAAGAAGATAACTGCAACTTGTAGAATTTGCTGATTTCCATTTTCAGACAATCAACTTGATATCATCAAACAAAAGGCTGAGATGATGTGAAGGGCAGCTTACCATTATATAGTATTTCCACCACACAGATGAAAGACACATTGTATTTGTCTGTTTTTCATTGCTGTAAGAAAGAGAATCTTTGACTGGAAAGTTCATAAAGAAAAGTGGTTCATTTAGCTACACTTTTGGAGGTTGAAAGCTCAAGATCAGACAGTTCCCACTTGTGAAGACACTGGTGGGGATCTCATGGGAAATGGCTCATGGTGGAAGAGTTTGCAAGGAGAGATCACATGATGACATAGGAAGCAAGGGAGAGAGATCAGAAAGGCCAATCTTACTCTTTTATAAAAACACACTCACTCAGGATCTAATTGGGATTATATGAAAATTATATTGATCTCTTCTAAGGGTGATGCCCCCAATGACACAGTCACCATTCACCTGACTTCACTTGTTAAAGGTTCCAACACCTCCCAATGTCAGCACATGTGAGAATAAAGCTCCTTCAGTGGGAAGATAGGATGCTTAGAGACATACCAAAACTATAACTAAACTGTAGCAGGTACACATAACTGCAAAAACACAGGTAACAGTAAAGCTGTCTCAAAATACTTAGAATGTTGTAAGTTCTGTGTATTCTTTTTGTTTTAGATATACTAAACTATAAATTTATAAATTTAAAAAATAATGACTTTTTCATACCTGGCTTGCAAATTTGCTCCAACAAAACATGGTTGCATTTATTGATTCTTTCTTCTTAATGTGTTTATCACTATTAATTTCTCTCTTAGAACCAACTTTTCTTCACCTTATATGTTTTTGTATGTTTTGTTTACATTTTCATTACTGTTGATTTATATTTCAATTTCTTTTTCAACTCATTGGCTGTGCAAGAGTGTTTTGTTTGATTTCCACACATTTGTAAACTTTCTTATTTTTCTCTTGTTATTGACTTCATATTTCATTCTGGTGTTATTAGGAAAGATATTAGATTTGATTTCAATCTTCTTAAATATTTTAAGACTTGTTTTGTGGCTAATATGACACATCTGGGAAAATGTTCTGTGTGTACTTGAGATGAATGTGTGTATATTCTGTTACTACTGGATGGGGTATCACATATAGGTCTGTTATGTCTGCTTGGTCTATAGTGTTGCTGAAATCCACTGTTTCCTTATTGATTTTGTGTCTGCATGATCCATCCATTGTGGAAAGTAGGGTAGTGAAATTTCCTAATATTATTGTATTGCTTTCTGTTTTTACAAAGGCCTCCTGAACTATAGTTTGCATAGCCTATGTTTTTGGGGAATTGAATACTGCATATCAAGAAGTATTAAATAATAGTGTAGCTCATAATTTATTATCCACATACACATAAACATATTCCTCTTTTCACACCACATTTGATTTTAGTAGGTCTAGCAGTGTTTAGGAAAAAGATAACACTTGTGTATTCAGTAGGCTGATGTTATTTTGCAGAAAGTTATATGTGCCCTCATATAACTGGTCCATAATTCTGAAAAGTTTCATAGTAACATTTGGTTCAATATATACTTTCTTCCATATGAGCTACTTGCAATTACTATATCATCCTCTTCTTAAGGTAATGATAGGCACTTTAATCAATAAAGGCAATCTTTGTCACTTAACTCACACTATCCCAGGACCTTGCTTAACTATTTTTTTGTGTTTTTAAAAATATTTTTAGGTGTTGATGGATCTTTATTCTATTCATTTATTTATACGTGGTGCTAAGAATCAAACCCAGTGCCTCACGCATGCTAGGCAAGTGCTCTACCACTGAGCCACAACTCCAGCCCTTAAATTTATTTTTAGGAAGCTATTACAATTGCCATCCAAGTTGAAGCAAACACCTTCTTTGACAAAAAAATCTTTGAAGTAACATTCAGCTATAATGTCCCAAGTGCAGTACAAATCTCTACTCTTACTGCTATTATTTTCCTTTCTCTTAGATGGTGTCACTTCAACAATCAAGCAACGCAAATACTTGAATTCTTTAATACTTACATATAAAAAGAATTTTAAAAGGACATTGAATTCATTAACTTTCCCACTAAAACATATAGACTACTTTATATGGCTCTGAAGACTGCTTGTGATTAAAACAGAGAAAAAGATTTACTTCCTCTGTCTGCTTCCCCTAATGTGCCCCCAAAGAATAGGGTACACACTTGTTTCACTCATGGTAGTAGATTTCCTAAGCTGAGTAATCATAAAAGGCTAGATGCCAAGAACCTATGCATGCTGAGAGCAAATAATTTTAGGAATGCCTTGTGCATGGGTGATTATAAATTGGCTATGGGGTTTAATTAAGGAGTTTTCATTTCATGATCTAAACAACTGGGCTTTGGGATTAGCAGTTGCTGTCTGTTCACATCAATAACTGGCAGTGATTCCTCTAATCATATGAGGACATATTAGCATATTGTGCATTGCAAGATGGTGCTCTCAATAAAAAGTGACAAAAGGTTTCTGAACTTAGCATCTGTCATCCATAATGCATACCCAATTTATTTCTAAAACATCTTCATTCCCAGGAGATGTTATTTATTTATTTTTTGTTTGAGAAGAAACTAAAATCTGAAAGAAACAACCAAACAAATATACATTCTCAATATTCCAAGGAAATGTTGCAAAATACTTATTCTTTAGTTATGATATAGCATATTTGACTGCATAGTTTATGTGCACATAGCAACCAAAAATATTTTCAAAGCACAATAAAATTTATAGAATCAGTGCTTAGTCTAATTATACAGGATTATTGTGCACTAACTTCTGGGAGTATCCTATTGTCTCCATACTTAATATCTTGACATTTTCTGGCATCAGTGTAGGCACTACTGATATACATTTTGCCAAACTGCTAGTACTAGACTGGATGTAAAATATAACCATGATAGAATTAGATAGTTAGTATTTGACAGAAAGATTTAGTTAATATATCTGAGAAGTGTTTTACAAGATGTTTTTCATGGATCATAAGGCCTTAAGATGGTTATTCATACATCTTATAAATATTTAAAATGCCTAACAGGTTCCAGGAAATGCACTGGACATGGGAATGTAGCAGTGAACAACAAATACAATCTCTACTCTTATAGAAGTTTCAATATAACATGGGGAACAGATGATGAATAATATATATCTTTCATAGTAGACTCAGTATTTATATTGGCATAGTGAAGCCTATGAGAATTTCCATAGTAAGAAATAAATAAATAACAATAATAAAAACAATAACAAAACCTGAGATTTAGCTGGGTATATCCTGAAAGAATTTGATCACAGAATTCCAGCTACAAATAAAATAAATGTTCTGAAGAATTTGCACTTTCACACTGGGCAATCACACACACATACACACATATACACACAAACACAAATAGAACTAGGTAAAAGAACCAGGAAATATTATTTTTTATATTATATTTAATGATGATTTTGAGGCACTATTCAGTGATTCCATGGACAATTGAATAACAGTCAATCTAGCTTTAGTGTTAAATATACTTTTCTTTGAAAATTGTAATGAGAGACTCTAAACTATATAATCAAAATATCTGTAGTTATGGATGACACTTGTTTATTCTGTGTGCTTATATGTATGAGCTAGAAGAGGATACCACTATCAATGGTTAACCTTGAGCTTCAGAAGGAATCCATAAGGGCTGATAATATATGTATGAATAGAAATTCTATATAGCCAGACTGTCCTTGCTGTAGGGATTGATAGATTTTTCCCCCTGCCACCTCACTCCAAAATGGTGAGCAAATACTCTCTTGGTATTCTTTATCATCAATGGTTAAATATATTTTTAAATTCCAATCATAAACAGGCAGAGGGCAATGAGAGATATTTTTATGATATACAAATACTCTACTGCTATGGCTGGAAATCAATATTATATAAACTGAATGTCCACAGGCCTCATGAGCATAAGTGTGAAAATGAAATCACATTGACATTTACGCCAATATTAGAGTGACTCACTTCTTCCACTTCACTATGTTGCCCTTCCCATAGAGGATTTCTTTAGGTTTCTGGGATGGTAGTGGGGCTCAATTTTTCTTGCAAATAAACCAGGGTGAATATTTACTCCACAACTGCTGCTATTTCTGCATTATTTATCTCATTCTGCTACTTTAACATTCCATGTCTCACTGCTATCTGCAGTCATTGTTGTTTTTTGGTTAAGTCAAACTTAACTTTCAATTCTAAGAATGTACCATAATTTTCTCAACTTTGGGTCTTGTCAATGTTCCATTCTCCCAATCTAAAACATATTTTGTTCAAGTCAAACTTATTCCAGGAAGAATTTATTGATTATAAATAGGAGTTAGATACCTCATTTAAGTGCTCATGTATCACATTGTACTTAATCATCTTATAGCACCTATCACAGTCTGTTTTAATAGTGTGTTGAGAGAGAAAATAGGTAAACATGTATCAAGGTCCTTATGGAGAGAGTATGTCTTTTTTACCTTCATGCCTTGAGTACTTAACATAGGGCTTTGACATAGTAGGAGTTTCATTGAAAGGTTTATAATCATCTTCTACCATTCAATAGATATTCCAGTTACAACTAGGCTATAAATGAGCCAATCTTAATTATCAGTTTGCAAACTGAAATTGTACATTCCATTTATCTTTCCTTATTTCCCATATTTAAAGCATTACTGCTGAACCTACCCCAGGCAATTTAGTAAAAGGGAATTATCTGTTGATTTACTTTATTCTTTCAGGCATTCAGAATCATTCTGAGCTTTGACTGCCTGAAGCTTCCTAAAACTATACCAAGCCACCCTAGGCATTGCTTTATGCTCTGGGCTTCCCTTCTCTATCAAATTTTCCTTGTCCTAGGAAATATTTCATTCGAATTCTGCTCTCAGCCAAATTGACATTGAGTTAATCAAAGTCTTTATAAAAGTATATTTTAATTAAGTATGAAAGAAATAAAATGTTTAAATTAGGTAGGGCATATGTCCAGACCTTTTCTAAAAAAATACACCTGGTATGAAGAAGTGAGCAGACTAGGGTAACAGTCTGTAATAATTCTTACAGTGACCAACATATCATAGTATGAGAGTAGCTGGCTACACCACTATAATGCCAATGACTTCCATTCTGGTCCTGGAACAAATGATAAGACTCTCAGCCTAACACAGATAGGTGGGACATATGCATTCCTCCAGAAGCCAAGCTTCCTTTCCCCTAACCCAGCCCTTGTTACTCTTGCTTACTTCTTTCATTAAAAAAATTACTGTAAATCAGAGAGCCAAGCTCTCTGAATCATTTAAAGAGCATGGAGCTTCTAATTTTGAGGTACTCAGCTGTTGTTAGCATAAGATGACTACTCCCCTGATTCAATGACAGCCTTACTAAAATATGCTCAACGAAGCATACAAAGGTAAGGAAGAGAAAGAGACTGAAAACCATATAGTAATGAATTATAAAAATATGTAATCTCCGGCACTATGTAAAATCACTACATATAGAACAGATAAGAAGTCTTAAAACTATATCCTGTGAAACAAATCTGGCCTGACTGGTTGTTTTTGTAAATAAAGTTTTATTAGGACACAGTTACACTTCATTTACATATTTCCGGTGGCTATTTTAGTTCTACAACAGTTGAGCTGAATAGAGATAATAGAGATCTTATATTGTGTGAAGCCTAAAATATTTACTCTTTTCTGTAAATCTGGTGCTTTACAGAAAAAGTTCGCTGAGGCAATTCAAAACATAGCTGGTATTCTCCAGTGATTGAAACTGAGACCCAGCAGCAGTTTCATGGTCTCCAACTTAGGAACTTAATAGAGATGTGGAGTATGAAATCCTCTTGCTCTGAGGGTAGCAAAGTCCCACAACTTGAAGAGAAGGTGAGACTTAAACCATTTTTTAATTTGTTCTAAATAGTATACATGACAGTTGAATGCATTTTGACACATCATACATAGAGTATATCTTCTCATTCTTTTGTTTGTACACAAGGAAGAATCAGACCGGTCATGTAATCAATCATATGTGCACATGGGTCATAATGTCTGATTCATTTCACTATCCTTCCTACCCACATGCCCCTCAATCTAACCTAAATAAATAGCATGCAAACCTGAGACAAGATATTTATGGTGGCAGCTCAGTTATTGTGGATCCTCAACCTATGGAGCTCCTGAATGTATATATTTCAGAAGGTAAAGTCAATTGCAGAATTCTGGAAAGGTTATGCCATACATTTTGAAATCTTCCCATTGACCATACCTTTTTAAGTTTTGATCACTTTGAAGATCATGGATTGTTTAAGAGCACATTTGGGGAAAAAAAGTGCTTCTAAGAATTCATATGCATGACCATTTGAGTTTATTTAGAAATGAAAAAATGGAGCAGAGGGCTCAAATCTGCCCTCAGGAAACTCCATGTGTGCCCAAACAAGCAAGGGTTGACCGGAGACTGATAGCTACCATGCACAGGGGAACACAAACCCAGGGTAAGAGTCGCCTGCAGAGATCCCAGCATGAAGAAGCCCCACCCAAGTGTGCTCTGGACCCGCCTCAGTTCCACTCCAGAGTTCCTGTGGTCAGGCAAGACAGAAGGCCCAAAACTGCCCTTAGGGAATGCCGAGGTGCCCAGCTGAAGGCAGACCAGAGCCTGTTAGCCTCCAGCCCCAGGGGAGCTCACACGCACTGTAAGGGTCACACACGGAATCTCCTGCTTGTGACCCTGCCTAAGTGAGACCTGAGCCCACCCCAGTTCTACTCCAGAGCTCCTGTGGACTGGCAAGAGCCACAGAGGGCCCAATTCCACCCTCAGGAAACTCCATGGGAGTCCAGCCAAAGGGAGACCAGGGACTGCTAGCCGCTAGCCACAGGGGAACCCAAATTCAGGGTAAGAGTTTCTGCAGAGAACCCAGCATGACACAGCCTCACCCAAGTGCACTCTGGGCCCACCCCAGTTCTGCTCCAGAGTTCCTACAGACCGGCAGGAGCGGCAAAGGGCCCAAATCTGTCCTCTGGAAACTCCATGGATGTCCAGCCAAGGGTTGACCAGAGACTCATAGCTACCAGCCACAGGGGAATGCACACCCAGGGTAAGAATCACCTCCAGAGATCCCAGTGCAAAGAGGCTCCACTCAAATGTGCTCTGGGCCCGCCCCAGTTCTGCTCCAGAGTTCCTGTGGACAGACGAGACAGAAGGCCCAGAAACACCCTTAGAGAATGTCAGGGGTGCCCAGCTGAAGGCAGACCAGGGCCTACTAGCCTCCTGCCTCAGGGGAGCTCACACTCATGGTAAGGGTCACACACAGACTCTCCTGCTTGTGACCCTGCCTAAATGAGACATGGGCCTGCCTCCAGTTCCCATCCAGAGTTTCTGCTCATGAGCAGGAGCAAGAGAGAGGCAAAACAGCCCACAGAGGCCACCTCAGGAGCCCAGCAAAGGCCACTCTCACTGTCCTCTAGAGGTACATCCACTACCTCTGCCATCAACTTTAGTGGCAGTAGTGCCCATCTGGGGACACTGGGGAAACAGAAGTAGCTCCAAGGTGAGACACAGGTAATCTGGTGTGTTAATACAAGATTATATATGATAGAAGCTGCAATACTTCAGATTAGTATTTCAAGAAAGGAAGATACACAATCAACATGAAAAAACAAGGGAAGAAAGTGCCCCAAATAAACCTGAATACCACTGTAACAGAATCCATTGACAGCACAGTTGATGAAATGTCAGAGAAAGAATTCAGAATGTACATAATTAAAATGATCAGTGAACTAAAGAATGACATAAGTGAGCAAGTACAGGCAAAAATTGATCAATCCAACAAAGAAATAGGTAAGCAAATAAAGGCAACCATTGATCATTCTAACAAAGAGATAAGAGAGCAATTACAAGTAGCAACAGATTACTTTAAGAGCTAGAGATTGTGAAAAGAAAACCAATTAGAAATTCTTGAAATGAAGGAAACAATAAACCAAATAAAAAATTCAATAGAAAGCATCACCAGCAGACCAGATCACCTGGAAGACAGAGCCTCAGATAATGAAGACAAGATATACAATCTTGAAAATAAACTTGACCATACAGAGAAGATGGTAAAAAATCATGATCAGAACATACAAGAAATATGGGACAGCATCAAAAGACCAAATCTAAGATTTATTGGGATAGAAAAAAGTGCAGAATTTCAAACCAAGGGAATTCATAATCTCTTCAATGAAATAATATCAGAAAATTTCCCAAATATGAAAAATGAAGTCGAAAATCAAATACAAGAGGCTTACAGAACACTAAATGCACAAAATTTCAACAGATCTACACCAAGGCACATTATTATGAAAATGCCCAACATACAGAATAAGGATAGAATTTTAAAGGCCACAGGACAGAGAAACCAGATTACATATAAGGGAAGACCAATTCGGATCTAAGCAGATTTTTCAACCCAGACTCTAAAAGCCAGTAGATCATGGAACAACATATTCAAAGCTCTGAAAGAAAATGGATGCCAAACAAGAATCCTATATCCAGCAAAACTGAGCTAAATTGATGACAAAATAAAAATCTTCCATGATAAGCAAAAGTTAAAAGAATTTACAGCAAGAAAGCCTGCACTACACAGCATTCTTGGCAAAATATCCCATGAGGAGGAAAGGATAACCAACAATGAAAATTTACAAAGAGAGGAACTACACTAAAGGAAAGATCATTCAAAAGAGAAAACAACTCAAGGCAAAAACCAAAAACAAACCAAAATGACCGGAATTACAAATCATATTTCAATAGTAACCCTGAATGTAAATGGCCTAAATGCACCGATTAGAAGACATAGACTCACAGACTGGATTAAAAAAACAACAACAACAACAATATGCTGTCTTCAAGAGACTCATATCAAGCCAGGCACAGTGGCTCAACCCTGTAATCCCAGCACTTAGGGAGGCTGAGACAGGAGAATCGCGAGTTGAAAGCCAGACTCAGCAATGGTGAGGCGCTAAGCAACTCAGTAAGACCCTGTCTCTACATAAAACACAAAATAGGGCTGGGTATGTGGCTCAGAGGTCGAGTGCCCCTGAGTTCAATCCCCAGTACCAAAAAAAAAAAAAAAAAAAGAGAGACTCATCTCACAGGAAAAGATATCCACAGACTGAAAGTGAAAGAGTGGGAAAAACATATCAGTCACATGGATCCCGCAAACAAGCAGGAGTTTCCTTTCTCATATCAAATAAAGTGAACTTCAAACCAAAGAGGGTGAAAAGAGATAAAGAAGGTCATTTCATACTACTTAAGGAAATCACACATCAACAAGACATAATAATCACAAATATCTATGCCCCAAATAATGGGGCTTCTATGTATATCAAACAAATCCTTCTCAAATACAAGAATCAAATGGACCACAACACAATAATACTTGGAGACTTTAACACACCTCTCTCACCACTGGATAGATCTTCCAGACAAAAACTTAATAAAGAAACCATAGATCTCAAAGAAACTATCAAAAATTTAGACTTAACAGACATATATGAGTGAATACACTTTTTTCTCAGCAGCACATGGATCCTTTTCCAAAATAGATCATATGTTATATCACAAAGCCAGTCTTAGCAAATTCAAAAATAATAGAGATACTACCCTGTATCCTGTCTGACCACAATGGAATAAAATTACAAATCAGACATAGGTTAAAAAATAGAAACTACTCCATCACCTGGAAACTAAATAATATGCTATTGAATGATGCATGGATAACAGAAGATATCAGGGAAGAGATAAAAAAATTCTTAGAGGCAAATGAAAACTCTGATATAACATATCAAAATCTCTGGGATACCATGAAGGCAGTGCTAAGACGAAAGTTCGTTGCACTAAACTCATTCATTAGAAGAGGTAAAAGTCAACAAATAGGGACTGGGACTGTAGCTCAGTGATAGAGCGTTTGCCTAGCATGTGTGAGGCACTGGGTTTGATTTTCAGTACCACATATAAATAATAAATGAATAAATAATAAAGATCCATCAACAATTTTAAAAAACTTTTTAAAAAAGTCAACAAATAAATGAACTGACTCTTCATCTCAAAGCTTTAGAAAAGGAAGAAAAAATTAACACCATAAGAAGTAGAAGATAGGAAATAATCAAAATCAGGGATGAAATCAATGAAATTGAAACAAAAGAAACAATTCAAAAAATTGACAACACAAAAAGCTGGTTCTTTGAAAAAATACACAAAATTGACAAACCCTTAGCCACCCTAACAAAAAGAAGGAGAGAGAAAACCCAAATTACTAAAATTCATGATGAAAAAGGAAATATCACGACAGACACTACTGAAATACAGAGGATAATTAGAAACTATTCTGAAAATTTTTACTCCAGTAAAATAGAAAACCCTGAAGACACCGACAAATTTCTAGAGGCATATGACCTACCCAAACTGAACCAAGAGGACATACACAACTTAAATAGATCAATTTCAAGCAAGGAAATAGACGATGCCATCAAGAGCCTGCCAACCAAGAAAAGCCCAGGTCCAGATGGATTCTCAGCTGAGTTCTACAAGACTTTCAAAGAAAAATTAATACCAATATTCCTCAAAATATTTCATGAAATAGAAAAGGAGGGAACCCTTCCAAACTCATTCTATGAGGCAAATATCACCCTGATTCCAAAACCAGACAGACACACATCAAAGAAAGAAAATATCCCTGATGAACATAGATGCAAAATTTCTCAATAAAATTCTGGCAAATCACATACAAAAACGTATCAAAAAATAGTGCACCATGATCAAGTGAGGTTCATTCCAGGGATGCAAGGTTGGTTCAACATATGGAAATCAATAAACATAATACATCACATGAATAGACTTAAAGATGAGTCATATGATTTTATCAATGGATGCAGAGAAGGAATTTGACAAAATAGAACACCCTTTTATGTTCAAAACACTAGAAAAACCTGGGATAGTAGGGACATACCTCAAATTTGTAAAAGCTATCTATGCTAAACCCAAGCCCAACATCATCCTAAATGGAGAATAATTGGAATCATTCCCTCTAAAAATGGGAACAAGGCAGGGATGCCCTCTTTCACCACTGCTATTCAACATAGTCCTTGAAACACTAGCCAGAGCAATTTGACAGACGAAAGAAATTAA
>CM053417.1:26696403-26712979 GCA_028644305.1 Xerus rutilus
TGCAGCCACTTCAATGTTTATAGCAGCTCAATTCACAATAGCTAAACTGTGGAACCAACCTAGATGCCCTTCGATAGAAGAATGGATAAAGAAACTGTGGTATATATACAAAATGGAGTATTACTCAGCAATAAAAGTGAATAAAATTATGGCATTTGCAGGTAAATGGATGGAGTTGGAGAATATCATGCTAAGTGAAATAAGCCAATCTCAGAAATTCAAATGCCAAATGTGGTTGTTGATAAGTGGATGCTGATCCATAATGTGGGGAAGGACATGGGAACAATGGAGGAACTCTGTTCACAGGGGTGTAAGGGGGGAGGGGGCATGGGGACAGTAAAGGTGGTGGAATATGATGGTCATCATTACCCTAGCTTTATGTATGCTGCATGTATGTTGTGATTCTATATCACTTACAACCAGAGAAATGAAATGTTATCCTCCATCTGTGTACAATGAATCAAATTGCACTCTGCCAACATGTAAGCCTAAATAGAACAAATAAATAAATTTAAAAAAAAGAAATGAAAAAATGGCTAACCATTCTTCATACTTTTCTCAGCTTTATACACTTCTAAATCATCTACATTTCAAGTATTTTGTGGATAGAACAGGGGCATGAGTATAAATGTGTACATACATGTATTTGTGTTCCCATGATTGTGCATGTCCACAGATTTGCATTAGCACATTGTAATGTGAAAAACATACCTGAAACAAAAAGGTAAAGTGCTATTATTTTAGGCAACTGCTTTCATTGGATTCACTTCATAGTTAAGATAATAGATTTAGATTTTCATATCCAAGCCTGAATATGAGAACATAGTTTCAGAAGAGCTAGATTTCTTTTTGTTTGTTTTTTTGTTTTGTTTTGTTTTTTGAGTTTTTTTTATAAGGGGGTTTGCAAGTGGTTTAAGTATAATTAGCTGGTATAATCTGGAGGCACGGTGAACTCATATCAGCTCTGAAAACTAAGAAAAAAGTGGAAGTATTTATACTTTTTGAATATCTTTTTTTGTTTTCTTGCTAGTTCAGAGTATTTTTACACTTATCAAATCTTAACCTTTCAACCAAAATGAAAAAAACCCAGCATTTTTCTCTATCAAAATGTCACAAATGTATAAATGAAATGAAGAAATAGAAATTAGAAAGAAAGACAATCTTTATAATTAAATGCATCTTAAGAACCATTTGTCAGCTTCCCATAAAAATCAAGCACTTTAATGATAAATAATCATAATGGTAATCATAACAATAATACTAGTACTCAGGGCTGTCAGATATGTGGTGAGATATAAAATCAGAGTCCCCACAGAAAACAAAAAAATGAGACTAAAATTTTAAGTGAGATTAGCCAGCTTCACAGGCTAGTCGGAAATATTATTTTTTACTGTCTATAATATTTAGAAAGAAGTATAAGGTTTGTGATAATGGACAGGAAATAGTTCACAGGTCTGTGACCTTTTATGAGTATCAGACACAGAATATACCATATCTGTTTCAGATACTTCCATTTTGTAAATAGAGT
Organism: Xerus rutilus; assembly: GCA_028644305.1. Taxonomy (NCBI): domain Eukaryota; kingdom Metazoa; phylum Chordata; class Mammalia; order Rodentia; family Sciuridae; genus Xerus; species Xerus rutilus. The sequence continues at coordinate 26,697,932 of CM053417.1, forward strand.
AATTCAGACATTTTGGAAGAGAAAAAGAATTTTTTGATGAGGAGATATGTACATGAAACATCAAAACAAATCTTTCTCCCTCTCTCTCCTTCTCTCTCTTTGTATCTGGGATTGGTCCCAGGGGCACTGAGCCATATCCCCAGGACTTTTCATTGTGAGACATGGTCTCAATAAGTTGCTGAGGCTGTCCTCAAACTTGTGATTCTCCTGCCTCCACCTTCTGAGTGGCTGGGATTACAGGCCTGTGCCACTGTAACCAGTTTAAATTCAGGTACTTTGGTTTAGCAAACCAAAGTTAATAGTTAAAAACAAGGATAGTTATAATAGTTATAATAATAACTAATATATAATAATAACTAATATATATTATTACATAATATATAATAGTTATAATAATAGTTAAAAACAAGGATATCAGAAACTTTGATAAGATATCTATGTCTCTGAAAAGAAGCAACTTAGAAAACTGAAGAATAAGTTGTATCCACAAATCAGAGAGAGCATTTGACCTTTGGTTTCTTTGGGACTGGCTTATTTCACTTAGCCTGATAGTCTCCAGTTCCATCCATTTATCAGAAAATGCCATCATTTCATTCTCCTTTATAGCTGAGCAATATTGCATTGAGTATACATATCACATTTTCTTTATCCGTTCATCTGTTAAAGGATACTTAGGTTAGTTCCATAGCTTGGCTATTGTAAACTAAGCTGCTACAAACATTGATGTGGCTGTGTCACCGTAGTATGCAGATTTTAGATTCTTTGGGTATAAACCTAGGAGTGGGATAACAGGGTTAAATGGTAGTTCCACTGGAGGGTAGGGAGGGGAAGTATAGAAATTCATTGGATTAGATAAAGAGGAATAAAGAGAAGGGAGTGGGATGGGAATAGGAAAGAGAGTAGAATAAATCATACATAACTTTTCTATGCTCATATATGAATACACAACCAGTGTAACTCCACATCATGTTCAACCATAAGAATGGGATAAAAATTGTAATGGGTTGTACTCCTTGTGTGTATAATACGTCAAAATACACCCTATTGTCATGTATAGCTAAAAACAACTACAAAAGAAGAATAAGTTGTAAGAGTTATGGAAACAAGAAGTACACTGTCATCATTCAATAAATATTTTTGAATATACACGTTACTGAGACACCTATGATGAATTACTAGTGATATGCAAAACATAGTTTTTAAATTCTATTACATATGGGGAACTTCTGGAAGATAGAAGGGACATTAAATATAGACTAAATTGCATTTAATAATTTTCTGAGGACCTAGAAGGCACTAACAGTGATTTAATATTAAGTATCATTAAAATAACATTGGAATGCCCCAAAAAGGATTTAGTACATTTTGGCTGTACAAAAATGCACTTTATTACAATGATTGTTACAAATGTATTTTATTACAAGACTCCTGAGTATGAATCACATTTCTAGAAATTTGATGAAGGTCATATGTATATATCTTTATGTGTACAAAAAAACAATAATTCAAATCACAAATTCCATTTTTTCCATAGATTTGGTTTCACATGATAAAATTTTAAAAGCCATTAAAACTGATAGCTCTTTACATATAAAAACAAAAATGCTTTTAAAAATCAATGAATAAGAGCAATTCTTCTGACATACTTATTCATAGCTACTCTTATTTCTCATATTTGAGCAAAGAGACATAGAAGGGAGATGTACAAAATTATAGAAGCAAACCCAATTTCAAACTGGAAAGTCAATTAGAGATTATTCAGAATAGCCTCTGTATTTGACTGATGAGAACATTATATCAAGATGAAGGGAACTAGCTCAAAGAAGACAAAGCTGGAGTAAACACATTCTGACATGAAGTTCTCTATTCTTTCATATTGTGTCACAGAAAAGCATTGCCTCCAAACTGCAGACCCAAAATACCTTATTAAGTTAAAAGAGCAAACTCTAACTGAATTTTGTCTTATTTAAGTAATAAAGGAAAACAATCCATACAATTTGAGCCTTGTAGACAAGAACAATATGTGAAAGGTTAGCAGTTTGTTGAAAATGGAAAAGTAAGTAAGTACATGTATTTCAGGCCATTTTATTTAAGTTTGGTTGTGCAAAAAAATGATGAAAGAGTATCTTGAGGGTAACACAATCAGAGTAATGTTCTTTTGTGATAGGGATGATAAATTTTATGGTCAGTGGAGAGGACATCAATGCTAAGAAAGATATTGAAGACACAGGAGAAAAAACAGAAATGATTGTTGACCACAGTTTTTTTTGTTTTCTTGTCTGGAATCTTAACCTACCATTTCATAGAAATAGTTAATTCTATATAGTTTAGATTTTGAAAAAAATGGGGTTTTTCATTTTCTGAAACAGGTAAAAACAATCAAGGAATAGTGGAGATGTGAATAAGTATTAAGATAAAGAGAAAAAAACATAAACCAAGCTCATACTGATTAAGGAACACATTGGCTTATACTTTCCTTAAAAATAGAGAGTTTAAGAGTGTTAAAATAGTACAACCTAGAGGACTTTAGAATAGTGGTGAAATTGGAAGAATTGCTATAGTGAAAACATTTTCTCATAATTCATATTATTTAAAATCTCTATTAAATCAAGTGACTTTAACAAGCCTATTTGCAATAACTCCCCAACCAAACTAATTAAATATACTGTCTCTTCTCTGGGAAATTACACTTAAGACACTGAAAAATTATTCCAGGCAGTTGTGGGAATCTGAGAGGATAGAATGAATTTTTAAAAAAAGAAGAAAGAAGAAAGATCTGGTGGCCTGAGAAGTAACCAAAGAGAGTGAATGAGACAGAGAAAGTCAGTCCTATAGTACGTATTCTAATGGCATCATAATTATCAACCCTGATTCTGGATATAATAATTTCACTAAGATCTCTGTATACTTTAAATGCTTTTTCAACTTAATTTTAACTATCTTATGACAAGAGGAGGTTATCTTTTGAAAATGAAACATCAGGAATATATAAAAGAAATATTTAGTGGCATTAAGGCTCTAGCTGAAATATTAGAAAGAACATATTTTCAATGGAGGTAAATGTCATGTGTTGTGTAACTTTCTCCAGCAATATTCAGAAGTCCAGATGTATTCAGAGAGAAAACAAACAGATTGACTAAAGATTTTAGAATTAAACAATTAGGTGGTTACTGTGGGAAAACAAATTCAAGTTGCTGGTAAGTGTTCATTTTAAGAAGTTTATTATTTTTAGGTAGCAGAGGAAGTTACAAAAAAAGACAGGTAACAGAATTAAAAGTTTTTAAAAAAAAAATTAAAAGTTTTTTCAAAACTAGTTTTATATAGCATAATTTTATAAATTGCAGAGGAAGTACTGGACACTGAAGTGGAGTAAATTATATTCCATGCTTCTATGATTATGTCAAAATGAATCCCAGTATTATGTGAAACTATCAAGCACTAATAAAAAACATAGTTTAAGGTGCAAGAGTACGGGAGGTTAAAATATGAAAGAATAGGGGCTGGGGTGGTGGCTCAGTGGTAGAGGGCTTGCCTAGCATGTGTGAGGCAGTGGGTTCAATCCTCAGCACCACATAAAAATAAATACATAAAATAAAGATTAAAAAAGAAGGCATGGCACTTAGGGAGGCTGAGACAGGAGAATCGCGAGTTCAAAGCCAGCCTCAGCAATGGCGAGGCACTAAGCAACTCAGTGAGACCCTGTCTCTACATAAAACACAAAATAGGGCTGGGGATGTGGCTCAGTGGTCGAGCACCCCTGAGTTCAATCCCTAGTACCAAAAAAAAAAAAAAGAAGGCATGGTCTAATATCTTTAAAAATATGAAAAAATGTTATCAGAGAAATTTCAGCATTAGAGACTATAGAAGTAGAATGAAAGGTTCTGAGTGATGACAATTTCTAGTGATTTTCATTGTGTGAGGTATGTTTCATCTAATTATTCCTGAAAATAATGTAGGATTATTGAGGAAATAAACAATTTATAACTGTAAAGCTGATGCTATCATTAAGGATTATTGAACAGTGACTTGAAAATCATTGAAATCAGACTGGAAGAGTGTAGGTTTATGGACTACAAAAGAGAATGGGATATGGAACAAATGTGATGATGCCATGTCTGAAAAATAGTAAATGGGAATCATGGGTATCCAACCCATTTCCTTGGATGTAAAATCTATTCATTGTGAGAGATTAAGGAAATGTTAGTTCTTAGTGCCAGAGGGGAATTGATGACTATGAAGAACTAGATTCCAGTTAAAAGGAGAAAAGGAAAATGAATAGATACGTTTTTCCAGAAAAGGCTGAATATATAAGCATACCTCTTTATAATAGCAATAAGTTAGGAGCTGAGGGTATGGCATTGCTTCATTAGTGTAGCTTGAAGCAATATATATGCCTTGAATTACATTTATTTATTTTATTCTAAAATATTTAATTGTTCAGACTTATGGGGTACAGAGTCATAATTTCATACATGTGGGAAGTGTGCAATGATAAAATCAGAGTAGTTAATAATTTCCAATGAGAGTGCCAACATTATAAAAGCAGGAACTAGACTATCCTGAAAGACAGCTGATCACTTCCACTGAGGTAAACAGCCAAACAATGGGTTGGCTATAGTTTCAATGGCTTAACTTGAAGGAATAAGATGATAAAAATCAATTTGCACAGAAATTGTAGACAACAAAAATAATGTTTGTCAGGTCCTCTCTTCAGCAATGAAAAGTTGAATACTATCAGATTTTAAACACCTGTCAATTTTAATGTGAATTTCTTGAATTTTAAGGGAAAACATCTCTAACTTACTGGGTTTTGGATTCTTTTATTGTTCACTTTTCATTTAGATATTCTGCCCATTTTTCTATTGGCTAGTTTCTCTTTTCCTTTTTCTATGATTTGTATGATTTCTTTTGATGTTAAGGAAATTAATCATTTATCCATCAATCCATCATTATACTGAAAATATTTACAGTTTAGTGTTTGTCTTTTGACTTTATATTTTTGAAATTCTGTCATAAAAAAGTACTGATCTTTTCTTTTGTGCATTTATGGTTTTCATGTCTTGTTTTGTAAACTATTCTCCACACTGAGATTAAAAAAAAAAAACAACACTTTTTTTTTTTTTTTTGCCGGGTGCAGTAGTGCACATCTGTAATCCCAGCACTTTGGGAGGCTGAAACAGGAGAATTGCAAGTTCAAAGCCAGCCTCAGCATCAGCAAGGCGCTGAGAAGTCAATGAGACTCTGTCTCTACATAAAATAAAAAATAGGGCGAGGGATGTGGCTCAGTGGTCAAGTACCCATGAGTTCATTCCCTGGTACCAAAAAAAAAAAGAAAAATCATTTTTTTAGAATCATTTGGAACCATACTTTTATGACTTAATTTTTAAAAAATTTTTTAGTTGTAGATGGACACAAATGTCCTTATTTATTTTTATGTGGTGCTGAGGATCAAACCCAGTGCCTCACACATGTGAGGAGGCATGCACTCTACCACTGAGCTACAACCCCAGCCCATGACTTTATCGTTTTTACCAAGAGGGAATTTATCCCACTGTAAAGTTTGAAGTAGAGATTTACATGTTTTAAACTTTTTCCCAAATAGCTAATCAGTTGTTCCAACAAAATGTAATGAATAATCCACCCTATCCCCTACTTACTTAGAATATACTGCATTTCCATGTATCTGTTTTGAATTTCTCAGTTCCATTGTTTCAGCTGCTCTTGGAGAATTACCAAAGTGATATATAATAAAGTTAGTCTTGCCTCATTACTTCTCCTTTTTATCCTGGAATATTTATTTTTCCAGATAATTTAGACTCATTTTGTTATGACTGAAACAAAATGAAAAATCTTATTAATATTTTAATAAGATCATATTAGACTTAAAAATTAAACTAAAGAGACTCTAAATACTTGAAATGGAATATCTTCTTAGTTGAGAACAGAAATAGTTTTTTTCATGTAAACCAGTAGAGTTTTACAGTTCTTCCTTTCAGTCCGTGCAATGATCCATATAATATACAGAGTGAGATTTGGCTGGTGTTTGAAAGAGATACTTCCTTCCATAATCTTTCTCAACTATATTTATTTTTATAAGATATACTGACTTTTGTATATTAATTTTATAACCAGCCACATGAACTCTCTTGTTTCTAAGAGTTTTTCAGTTGCTTCTTTTACATTTTCAAACATACAATCTTATAATTTGTGAATAATGATAATTCTGTTTCTACTTTTCATTTTCAAATGTGCTTTATTTTAATCAAATACATTGGCTAGGATTTTCAAAACTCTTCAAAATGATACAGTGGTAGGAAAAGGGCTTTTATGTGGAATCTTCTAGTATATCACACTGATGTGAAATATCTCTGTAAGGTTTGCTTTTTAAATCACTAATGAATATTGTATTAAATTAAATACTATATTGTATTTCATTGTGATCACTATGCCCCATTTGGCATGTTAATATGGTAAACTATAATAATGAATCCCTAATATGTAACTATGTTTACATTTTGATAAGTATTCCAATTGATTATCAATTAATGTATGCTTAATTAAATGATTCCATTTGATAATGTTATATTTAAGGTATTTGCAAAAAATCATTAGATTGATTTTGGGGGGTTTGGGTGTTCTATTTCTAATAGTTGGTAAGTTATGATGATTTTGTAAGTTATACTTTGAATTTTTCTAGTTTTTCATTCTTGAAAAAATTTGTATATATGCACATTTTCTATTTCTTGATGGTTTATAAGAATTCATTTTTTCAATCATTTCTTTTTCTTTTTTTTTGAATTTACAAGAATTCATTTTTTCAATCATTTCTTTTTCTTTTTCTTTTTTTTTGAATTTACAAGAATTCATTTTTTCAATCATTTTTTTTTCTTTTTTCTTTTTTGGTAGTGGAGATTGAACTCAGGGGCACTCAGCCACTGAGACACATTCCCAGTCCTATTTTGTGTTTTATGTAGAGACAGGATCTCACTGAGTTGCTTAGCGCCTTGCCATTGCTGAGGCTGGATTTGAACTCGCAATTCTCTTGTCTCAGCCTCCCTAAGTGCTGGGATTATAGGCTTGCGCCACTGTGCCCAGCTGTGTTCAATCATTTTAATAGTGTGCATCAAAGAAATGGTAAATATTTGTTTCTCTCATATTTTCCTTATGCATTTTAATGCTAAATTATTTTTAAATAGGTTTTATTTTATTTATTTTTTTTAATTTTTTGTAGATGGACACAATGTCTTTATTTTATTGCTCTGTATGTGGTGCTGAGGATCGAACCCAGGGCCTCACGCATGCGAGGCAAGTGCTCTACCGCTAAGCCACAATCCCAGCCCCTAAATAGGTTTCATTTTAATTAAGTTTACATGACAGCAGAATGCATTTTGATTCATTGTACACAAATGGAGCACAATTTTTCATTTCTCTGTTGTACACAATATAGAGTTACATCATATGTGCAATCATACATGTACCTAGGGCATTGTTGTCCATCGTAATGCTAAATTATTTTGTTGAGAAAAGACAATTCAGAAATTTACTGTGGAATATATTCTGTATATTATTAAAAATGCCATTAAAATTCAACTTTGTTAACAATGCTGCAAATTCTACTTTGTTTGTGTCCTCACTTCCTTATCTTATGTATAACATTTGTGTTTGATGTATTTCCCCCTCTGATAATCAGAAAACACTATAGTTTTTAAAATTTGAATAATACTCATTAACGTATATTATTTTTATTTTAAAATTTGTTCTTAGTTGACAAAAACATACATATATTTATCATGTACAATATCATTTTAATATGCATCTGTTGTCAAAAATGGTTAAATCAAGCTAATTAATGTGCATTAGTCACATACTTAGAATGTTCTTATGGTGAGAACACTAAAAAGTTACTGTCTTGGCAATTCTCAAGTATTTGATACATTGTTAATAACTAGAGTCATCATGGTACACAATATATCTCTTAATCTTGTCTAACTGAAATCTCGAATCCTTTGACCAATATTTTCTCAATTACCCCACTCACTCACCTTTGATAGCCACCATTCTAATCTCTGATACTATGAGTGAGATTAAATAGTACTTATATTTCTATGATTGATTTATTTCACATAACATAATGGTTTTCAGTTCCATTCATGTTGTCAGAAATTTAATTATTTTTTATGCCTGAATAGTATTACTTTGTGCATACCTATCACATTCTCATGACATCAGTGGAAACAGGTTGTTTCTAATTCTTGGCTTTGTGAACAGTGCTCTAATGAACATGGGAGTGCAAATATCTCTATGTCATAGTGATTTCATTTCCTTTGTATATGTACCCAATGGTGGGATTTCTGGATCATTCAGTATTTCTATTTTTCATTTTTTGAGAAAATGCCATACTTTTTCTATAGTGGCAGTGCTAATTTACATTCTCACCAACAGCATGCAAGTGTTCCCTTTCCTCCATATCCTTGAAAGCATTTGTAATCTCTCTTTTTCATTATGGCCATTCTTATTAAAGTGAGATGTTATCTCAATATAGTTTTGACTTGTATTCGCCCGATGATCAGTGATAATAAATATTTCATATAACTCTTGACCATTTGAATGCCTAAAGAGAAAAATCTATTTAGATATACTCTCCATTTTTTATTTGCATTATTTGTCTTTATGCTATTGAGGATTTTGGAATTCTTCCTATATTCTGGATATCAACCCCTTTTTGGAAGTATATGTATATTCGCATATAATATTTGCAAAAAGTATATCTGCACTGTGTTAATTTTTTCTCTGGTTGTACAGAAGCTTTTTATTTTAATGTAATCTCATTTATCTATTTTAGAATTTGTTTCCTGTGCTTTTGGAATTCCATTTTAATTTTGGTACACAGTGTGAGAAAAGTATCTGACTTAACACTTTTGCATGTGGATTTCCAATTTCCTAGCACCATTTGTTGATGAATCTCTGTTTTCCATTGAATATTTTTGTATGCTTGTCAAAAATCAATATGTGTAGATTTATTTCTGGAATGTAAGTATATTCCATTAATCTATATTTTTTATTCTTGTACTGGTAATTCACTGTTTTGATTACTATAGTTCTTACTAAACCTTACAATCATAAAATATGAGCCCTCCTCATTTACTTATCAAGACTGTCTCTTTCCCATTAGTTTTAAGATATTATTTATTTATTTATTTATCTATTTATTTATTGAGGGGAGGAAGTCATTGGAATTTTGATAGGAATTGCACTGACAAATTACTTTGGGGAGCAATGTCATGTTAATAATGTTGATTTTTTCAATGCATGGACATAAATATCTTTCCATTTGTTTATGAATTTTTAAACCTATTTCCATGATGTTTTGTAGTTTTAAGTATACAAGTCTTGTACCTCCTTTGTTACATTTATTTTATTCTTTTTAATGCTATTTTAAATAGTTTTCTATAATAATTTTCTATAATAATAGTTTTCTTATAATCATTTTTATTTCTGTTAGATTTTTTTCTTAGCATAGCTAAAGGTTAATAATTCTAGATAAATGTGAATATTCTTGATCTTTTGGAAGAACAAACTTTGGTTTCATTAATTGTATTTTTTTCTGTGTTTCATATGTCTTTAATCTTTATTAATTCTGTTCTACCAGCTTGAGGTTAGTTTTCTATTTCTACTTCTTAATGTGTTAAGCTAAGTTATTTTGATTTGAATTTTTTTGGTATGTTGGGTTTTTATTTTCATTCGTCTCAAAGTATTTTCTAATTGCCCTGTGATTTTTTTCTTTAATTCATTTGCTGTTTAAAAGTATGTTGAAAAAAATAAAAGTATGTTGATTAATTTATACATTATTTTTTAGTTTTCCAATTTTATTTCCATTATTATATGTTTATTTCATCATTTTGTGGTTGGAGGAGATATTTTGCATGATTTCAACAGTTTTAAATTTGTTGATATTTGCTTTGTGTCATCATGTATGATCTGGCCTGGAACATGTTTCCTTGCACTTTAGAACAATATTGTTCTGTTATTGGGTACAGTGTTGTGTTCATGTATTTTATGTTGATTTAGTTTATAGTTTTGTTCAAGTCCTCTATTTCCCTATTGATTTTCTGCCTAGTTCTGTTATTTAAAGTAGGTTATCGAATTTTCCACTAGTTCAGTGTAAGAATATCTATTTTTCCCTCCATATTATCAATGTTTGCTTTATATTTTACAGGCTCTGTTTATATATATATATACACTCATATATATTTATAATTATTATAGATTCTTAATGAATTGACACTTTTATCAATACCTAATGGCCCTTTTTTATATTGTAACAATGTTTTATTTAATTCTATTTCATCTAATACTAGTATAGCTATCACAGCTTTCTTTTGCTTACCATTTTTATGGAAGATTTTTAACCATCCTTTTTCATTCTTCCTGTTTGTCTCTTTGGATATAAAGTGAGTTTATTATAGATAACATAATTAGATCATATTTTAATTCATTTATTTCTCAATTTCTAATTTTGAATTATGGTGCTTGACCCTTTTACATTAAAGTTGCTATTTTTTCTAAATGTCATTTTTTTGGTTCCTCAACTCCTGAATTCAATCATCTGAATAGTTAATTTTGCATTGATTTTTTTTATTTCAATATTTTAAGTGTACTTAAGTGTTTGTCTTCCCTGTCTTCTTACTTGTATGATTTCTTACAAGAAATCTACTGTAATTCTTATTTTTGTTTACTTATATAGTGAGTACACCCTCACCACACACAAACACACAAAAAACATACACACACACTCTAGTTTGAACATGATATGCCTAATTAGAGATATTTTTGGTGTTTATACTGTTTATTGTTCTCTGAGATTTCTACATATGATCTGTTATTTTAAAATATTTTTAAGTTGTTGATGGACCTTTATTTTATTCATTTATTTCTATGCAGTGCTGAGAATCAAACCTAGTGCCTCACACATGTGAAGCAAACACTCTATCACTGAGCCACAACTCCAACTCTCTTATTTGTTGTTAATTCAAATATTCCTTCTGCTCTATTCTCTTTCTTTTCCTTCAAATTACATATATGTTACATTTTTTGTAGTTATTATATGTTCTGCTTCTATTTTAATTGTCTTATCCTGGCATTTCAGTTTGGGAATTTTCTGTTGACAAATCTTAAAGATCACTCATTCATTTGTCAGTTATGAGTCCAACAAAGGCATTTTTCACTTTTGTTACTATATATATATATATATATATAATTATTGATACCAGGGATTGAACTCAGGGGTACTAAACCACTGAGCCACATCCTCAGCCCTATTTTGTGTTTTATTTAGAGACAGGGTCTCACTGAGTTGCTTAATGCCTCACCGTTGCTGAGACTGGCTTTGAACTTGCAAATCTCTTGTCTCAGCCTCCCAAAGTGCTGAGATTACAGGCATGGGCCACCACACTCAGCAACTATATTTTTGATTTCTAGTATTCTTCTTTGATAACTTTGAGTATCCACCTTCCCTCTTGTATTTCTCATCTGATATTGCATATTGTCCACTATTTCCATTAGAACTCCTAACATGTTAATCACAACTATTTTATTTTTTTTATTTATTTTTTAAATATCTTTATTTTTTTTATTTTTATGTGGTACTGAGGATCGAACCCAGTGCCTCACACATGCCAGGCGAGCACGCTACCACTGCGCCATAACCCCAGCCCAATCACAACTATTTTAAATTAGCTGTCTGATTCTTAAAAAATCTGTCATATAGAGTCTGGTACTCATGCTTGTTTTCTCACATTAAATTGTGTTTGTTTTCAGGAATTTTATATTTTTTATTTGTTGAGAGCTAGAGCTTATAAATTAAATAATAGGAACTAAGCAAAAGACCTTTAACATGAGCTTCTGTATATTAATATGGCTAATATCTTAGCTGTATTTAATGTATTCCCTAGTTGTAGGTGCCTAAGGACTTATATTCCTGTAGTGTCTTTATTTTTGTCTTTCATTTTGTTTGGGTTTCCTTAAGAATCGTCTTTTAATGATCTGTGTTTAACATCAAAAAAAAGAAAAGAAAGAAAAACACAAAGAAAATCTTGAAGCCAGAGTATGTGTGTGTTGCAGGGAGTGTATCAACTATACAAGAATAGGTAAGAAATAAGGCAGCCAAAGCTGACTAATTTTCCTTCTCACGGGTCAGATAAAGCTTTGATAAATATTTTTCCATGGAGAATCAGTCTTTGTAATGGAAAACACTGCTTTTCAAAATAGTTCCTTTCTGCTAAGACAGGAGGATCATGAGTTCAAAGCCAGCCTCAGCAACGGCGAGGCACTAAGCAACTCAGTGAGACCCTGTCTCTCCATAAAACACAAAATAGGGCTGGGGATGTGGCTCAGTGGTCGAGTGCCCCTGAGTTCAATCCCCAGTACCAAAAAAAAAAAAAAAAATAGTTCCTTTCCCTCTCCCTCTGCTTGCAATGTAAGAGGATTTTGCTTGGACCTTCATAGTAAAAACTGTGGGATTCCTGGTGATAAAATCCATGAAACACAAGGATACCCTTAAGAGTCAGCCTTCCTGAATTTCTCACTGTTAAACTGCTTTTCACTGAGTCTCCAAATATTTATCAAAACTACAACTTTATTTTCCTACAAGACTATGTCTCTTGCATCCTTTTCTTAAGCCAGGCTGATTTCTATATTTACCTTTTTACCTAGATTTTAGTTGACCTCAATTCTCTGATGAGTCCAAGAAAAGTAGTTGATTTTAAGTTTCTTTGACATTTTTCTTGTAAGGATAAAATCAATAACTACAAAGATCTTTAGATGTAAGAGATACAACTTATCTGACACTTTTTACTGCAAAGAATTACCTTTTGATCTACAAATTAAAGACTTTAATTTTCTTCTATTATCAATGTGAATATGTTTTTGCATATATTTCTAACCAACATCACTTATGTGTTTATACAGGGCATTGTTAATTGTTTTGATCTTCCAATTTTCTCACAAATCTGAGTGATTTTCTGAAAACTTTTTAAAAAACACTTTTTTAGTTGTAGATGAACACAATACCTTTATTTATTTTATGTGGTGCTGAGGACCAAAACCAGTGCCTCACACATGCAAGGCAAGTGCTCAACCACTGAGCCACAACCCCAGCCACTGAAGACTTTTAATTATATTTTTAATTTCTATATTCATATATATGAGATTTATTGATGTTTCTAATATGGCTATCATTTTTGTTGGTTCTTTTTTAGTTAAACATTGAGTTACAATATATTTTGACATACTTATAAAAGCATGAAGTATAGTTTGCTCTAATTCATCCCCAGTATTTTCCCTTTTGCTGCCCTCCTCCTATACCCCATTCCCTTTCCTCTACTCTATAGATCTTTATGTTATTTACTTACAGTTTTATTTTTAAGTAGTATCTAGTGGATATACACAATGGTGAGAATCACTGTGGCATATTCATATATGTAAGTCTGTCTCAAAAAGTCAAAGGTTGAATGGTTTTTTTTTTTTTTTTTTTTTTTTTTTTTGGTACCGGGGATTGAACTCAGGGGCACTCGACCACTGAGCCACATCCCCAGCCCTATTTTGTGTTTTATGTAGAGACAGGGTTGAATGTTTTTTTGATATGCAAAAATGAGTCCAAAGTAAGGTGGCAAGCAGGAAAAAGGGAGAGAAAATTCCATGAAAATAGAAGAAAGATCCAGAGGACTAGATGAAGGGAATTGAAGAGGAGAGAAGAGGGATGGGATAAGGGAAAAACAGAATAGAGGAGTCAATCTGACTTAATTTTCCTATGTACAAATATGAATATTTCACAGTGGCTATAATTTTGATGGTTATTTATTGTTCTCATGCAAAATAGAACTTCACTTTTCATGTACTTCCATTTCTTTGCATCACTAATTCTACCTGTCTGCTACATAATTAACTCACTAGTTTCCATGGTCTAGGTTAATGAATTTAAATAATTTTTTTAAAAACCATATGCCATATGTTCGGTTTTCTTATGTACTTCTTGTTATAAAGTAAATTTTTCAAATACTAATGTTTACTTTCATTCTCTTATCTCCTCCCTTTTCCCACCTCTTGTTTTCTTTATCTAAGATAAGAAGGAGTAAGAGCAAAAGGCATAGTCAGGTTTATCCAGAACCCTGGATAATGAAGACAGACATACAATCTTGAAAATAAACTTGACCATAGAGTGAAGATGGCAAAAAATCATAAACAGAACATACAAGAAATATGAGACAGCATCAAAAGACCAAATCTAAGATTTATTGGGATAGAAGAAGGCACAGATTACAAACCAAAGGAATGCACAATCTCTTTAATGAAATAATATCAGAAAATTTCCCAAATACGAAAAATGAAGTGGAAAATCAAATACAAGAGGCTTACAGGACACCAAATGTACAAAATTTCAACAGATCTACACCAAGACACATTATTATGAAAATGCCCAACATACAGAATAAGGATAGAATTTTAAAAGCTGCAAGAAGGAGAAACCAGATTACATATAAGGGGAGGCCAATTTGGATCTCAGCAGATTTTTCAACCCAGACCCTAAAAGCCAGTAGATCATGGAACGACATATTCCTAACTCTGAAAGAAAACGGATGCCAAAAAAAGAATCCTATATCCGGCAAAATTGAGCTTCAGATTTGATGACAAAATAAAAACCTTCCATGAAAAACAAAAGTTAAAAGAATTTACAGCAAGAAAGCCTGCACTACACAGCATTCTTGGCAAAATATTCCATGAGGAGGAAATGATAACCAACAATGAAAATTTACAAAGAGAGGAACTACACTAAAGGAAAGACCATTCAAAAGGGAAAACAATGCAAGGCAAAAACCAAAAACAAACCAAAATGACCAGAATTACAAATCATATTTTAATAATAACCCTGAATGTAAATGGACTAAATGCACCAATTAAAAGACATAGACTCACAGACTGGATTTTTACAAAAGACTCAACAATATGCTGTTTTCAAGAGACTCATCTCACAGGAAAAGACATCCACAGACT
>CM053417.1:26713479-26781243 GCA_028644305.1 Xerus rutilus
TGCAGCCACTTCAATGTTTATAGCAGCTCAATTCACAATAGCTAAACTGTGGAACCAACCTAGATGCCCTTCGATAGAAGAATGGATAAAGAAACTGTGGTATATATACAAAATGGAGTATTACTCAGCAATAAAAGTGAATAAAATTATGGCATTTGCAGGTAAATGGATGGAGTTGGAGAATATCATGCTAAGTGAAGTAAGCCAATCTCAGAAATTCAAATGCCAAATGTAGTTGTTGATAAGTGGATGCTGATCCATCATGTGGGGAAGGACATGGGAACAATGGAGGAACTCTGTTCACAGGGTGTAAGGGGGGAGGGGGCATGGGGACAGTAAAGGTGGTGGAATATGATGGTCATCATAGCCCTAACTTATTTATGACTGCATTATGTTGTGATTCTATATCACTTACAACCAGAGAAATGTAATGTTATCCTCTAAAAGAAAAATAATAATAAAATTTTAAAATTTGGAAAAAAAATAAAAGGGTAGAATTTATGGTATGTCAATTTGATCTCAATAAAGTTGTTATAAAAATAATTTTACCTATTAAACTTATTCTTCAAAAGTGATAAAAATTCTACATCATGTACAACCAGAAGAATGAGAACTTATGCTTCACATATATATATGTACAGATATATATATATATATATATAATATGTCAAAATACATTCTACTATTATGTATAACTAATTAGTACATATTTTAAAAGGGGCTGGGAATAAGGCTCAGTGGTTAAGAACCCCTTGGTTTCAATCCCCTGGGGTGTGTGTGTGTGTGTGTGTGTGTGTGTGTGTATGTATATATAAAATCTGTTTCAAGATCATAACTTACTTCAGAGAATATGTTGCCTATACAACATCTATAGAAGTACTTATTGGCTACTAGCTCCTCAATTTGGTTTGAATTTTACTGTGTCACTAACATTTTCTTTTTCTTTTCTTTTTTTTTGGTACTGGGGATTGAACTCAGCGGCGCTCAACCACTGTGCCACATCCCCAGCCCTATTTTGTGTTTTATGTAGAGACAGGGTCTCACTGAGTTGCTTAGCACCTCGCCGTTGCTGAGGCCGGCTTTGAACTGTCTTAGCTATTAAAAAATTTAAATATTTTCTTCTCTATTTCACATTCTTTTTAAATTTTGTTTTAATGAGTTATACACAACAGCAGAACGCATTTATATACTTCAATATATCATACATAGATTGGGTATAATTTCTCATTTTTCTGATTGTACATGTTGTAGAATCACATTTGTCATGCAGTCATGTATATACATACATAAAGTAATAATGTGTTTCATTCTACTATCCTTCCTATCCCCATATCCTCTCTCCTCCTTTCACTCCCCTCTACCTAATATAAGGTAACTCTATTTTTTCCCTAGTTCCCCACCCCTTATTGTGAATTAGCATCCATAGATTAGAGAAACCATTTGGCCTTTGGTTTTTTGGAATTGGCTTACTTCACTTAGCCTGATATTCTCCAACTTCATCCATTTACCTGCAAATGCCATAATTTCATTTTTCTTTAAAGCTGAATAATATTCCATTGAATATACATATCACATTTCTTTATGCATTCATCTATTGAAGGAAACCTAGGTTGGTTCTATAGTTTAGCTATTGCAAATTAAGTTGCTCTAAACATTGACATGGGTGCATCTCTGTAGTGTCTTATTAGTGTATACATGTGCCCCAATAAACTCAGTTTTTTCAGGGTCAGTATGATAAATAAAATTTTTTCTTCAGGCAGATTTCCTCTTTGGATCCTTTCCTTGCCAGTTGGTGAAAGAAAGCAGTTTACTCAACAGGAGATATTAAGTAATTAGGACTTGAACTTCAAATCCCACAACTGAAGATGATGTCTTCCACAAAGTTCTACCTAGTACATTTATTTATTTATTTATTTTTGTACCAGGGATTGAACTCAAGGTACTCAACCACTGAGCCACATCTCCAGCCCTATTTTGTGATTTATTTAGAGACAGGATCTCACTTAGCGCCTCGTCATTGCTGAGGCTGGTTTTGAACTCATGATTGTCCTCCCAAAGTGCTCCCAGTACATTTATAATGGATGTTTACAGTATCTACAGGGTAACAAAAATTGTCTACAAGAGCCATGTTTTCCAAAGAGACATTTATGCCTCTTGAGAGAAACTACAACAAAAGTTAACCTATTAAAATCCTTCTAAATTTCTTCATCTTAGTATAAGATATTGAAATCTGATATATAAATAATCTAGTAGAGATTTCATTAAATGATGTTGGTGATGGTGATGATCAATATTACTAACAAATTTATATTACTGCGCTATTCATATTTATACAACCTGTTTCATACCAAAGCTATGATGTGTTGATTACATACCCTATAGCAAGTTCTGTTGTTAGAAAGCACATACATTGAGCCAGAGATTTCGAATATGAAATACATAAAATTAAAGGGTGAAAAATAAAATAATTTTGCTCAATCACTTGGAGCAAGTGATTCTACAACTTTATTTGATATATTAAACTTGATGGTCATTTAAACTATATATAATTTTAATAACTCATGTGTAGTTAAGTTGCTCCTCAGACATTTCAAAGTAATATTTTCCATTGGTCCTTAAATTTGTATAGATCAAAGAAAGACATTTGCTTTTGAACCAACAAATTTCCAAAGAGTGCTCTCAAAATTGTTCTTTTTTGTGAAAATAATTATATACTGCAAATTATGGCACACAACCATCCTGAGTTGCAAAGAGAGGTAATAGAATGGGAATAAGATGGAAATTTTCTTTGTAATAAAAATTTATGCTTTAGCACTACAGTGGCAGTTGAAACACTTCTTAAAGGTCTCTATTAGTTTCCACATTCTGAGAACTCACAAAATACATGATTTCTAGGAGAAATAAGCAAGCAGGATTGAATAGACTCCTTGCAGGCCATTACACTTCGATTATAGCACAAGGACTCATATCTTCTTGCCTTCCAACTATTGTTCATCTACAGTTACAGAGAAGTACAAGAGTCTCTTCCACACCTAATTCAAGATGTACCAAGAAGGAAAATATTTATCTCAGGGAGATTTTCATACCCTTTGTTATCTTCCACTCACCACTCTCCTATTTGCTCAAATTATAATACAATCAAAAGCTAAAAATATACTCTTTTAGTATGTAGGAAACTAGATAAAAGAGTCATTCAATTCATTCCCTGGAATCATATATCATTTAATAGCAAGTAGTTACACGAAACTGTAGCTCAAACACCAAGCAAAATGATTTTATTTTTCACCCTTTAATTTTATGTATTCATATTCGAAATCTCTGGCTTAATGTATGTGCTTTCTAACAACAGAACTTGATATAGGGTATGTAATCAACACATTATAGCTTTGGTATGAATTAAGTGATGATAAAGGGACATATAAAGAGGTTTAGCCACAGTTATAAATCCAAAATCCCCATTTTTCCTGCTTTCTAGTCTAGAAGTTAGAAAGATTCCATTTAATCACTTATCACAAACTTTCTTAATGTCTCTTATGTGCTAGAAAATGAAGTGGAAATTGAAAATGCAATAATGATGTAATTTGTCCCCTCAAGGAAATCAGTGTATGATAATCTCCCATTTATTTTTCTAAACACAAGATTAGGGTTAAGTAAATAAGAGCAATAGGTGGGATCTTGTGAAACAAGGGGAGGTTTTCTAGAGGAGATGATGGAGATATGACCAACTTTGAAATAGAAGAAAATTACCATATTTGTGTTTTAGAAATCATTTCATTGGCATTACAGGTTATCAATCAGTGATGGATTAGACTGTAGACAGATGTTAGTTAGACAGGTATTGTAAAACTTTATAAATGATGTGGACATTCTAGGAAGTGAGACCTATGAAACTGTAAGCCTCAAAATAAATTTTTCTGGGGCTGAGATTATAGCTCAGTGGCAGAGCACTTGCCCAGCATGCATAAGGCCCTGGGTTTGATCCTTACCACATAAAAATGAAACAAAGACATGCTATCCATCTACAACTATAAAAAATTTAAAAATAAAAAATAAAATAGACTTTTCCACCAGGCATGGTGGCACATGCCTGTAATTCTAGTGGTTCGTAAGGCTGAGAAAGGAGGATCACAAGTTCAAAGCCAGGCTCAGTAAAGTGGAGTGTTAAGCAACTCATCGAGACCCTGTCTCCAAATAAAATACAAAATACAGTTGGGGATGTGGCTCAGTGGATGAGTGCCCCTGAGTTCAATCTCTAGTACCCCAAAACAAAACAAAACAAAAAATACAAACAAATAAATAAGGTTTTCCTACTTTAAAATTATTCTTGTCAGTTCTTTTGGTCACAGAAGTGAGTTTCCTGAAACAACATATAAACAATTTTATTTTTTTAAAAAAATTTTAGTTGCAAATGGACACAATACCTTTATTTTGTTTATTTAGTTTTTTTAATGTGGTGCTGGGGATCGAACACAATGCCTCACACGTGCTAGGCAAGCGCTCTACCCTGAGCCAGAACCCCAATTTTATACTTATATTGACGTTCAGGAATAACTTTCATTTTTCCATGTCTAGGAAAAAAGAGATAGATGATATAACCCAAAAATAATGTTCAGCATCCTAAACTAATATATTTCTTAATTTATTCAATAAATAACAATTAGTAAAAACTAATTTTGTAGTACAAATTCTTCTGTAGTACACACTCTTCCAATTTCATAGGGGAAATTGAGAAAATAAATTTTACAGAATATGCCATCGAACAGGAAAGATAACATGAGATTTACTATTTTCTATCTTTTACTGTAATTTATTCTGTTTCTGATGTACATAATTTAAGTTATGTGGAGAATCTATATATGTGGAAAAGAACTTGTGAGAATGGTATTTAGAGAATGTAACCACACAAAAGTACCCCCATCCCAATCACTAGAGTAATTATATAAGGTGCAGTAGAAATATTTTCTAATAATAAACATTTTAATCATATGACATATATATGGAAATTATAAATGAGATAATTACGAGAGGGCTCAAAATCACAGTGGTCACAGATGACATTGACTTCTAAGAGTAAGGAATATGTACTGTGTCCTGAGGCCAATGTAAAATCTTTACCACCTGTACCTCAGATAGAGCATTAATCTCTAGGATATATAAAAAACTCAAAAAACTTAACACTGGAAAACACAAATCACCCAATCAATAAATGGCAAAAGGAATTGAACAGATACTTCACAGAAGAAGAAATATTAATGGGCCACAAATATATGAAAAATGTTCAAAATCACTAGTAATTAAAGAAATGCAAATGAAAACTACACTGAGATTTCATCTCCAGTCAGAATGGCAATTATCAAGAATACAACTAACAATAGATGTTGGCAAGCATGTGGGGGAAAAGGAATACTCATACATTGTTGGTGGGACTGCAAATTAGTGCAGCCACTCTGGAAAGCAGTATGGAGATTCCTCAGAAAACTTGAAATGGAACCACCATTTGATCCAGTTATCCTACTCCTCTGTAATATAGCCAAAGGATGTAAAATCAGCATAGTACACAGACACAGCCACATTAATATTTATAGCAAAATATTTTATATTCACAATAGCTAAACTATGGAATCAACCTACATGCTCTTCCACAGAGGATGGATAAGGAAAATGTGGTATATATACACAATTGAATATTTAAAAAGAATAACTTTATGACTTTTGCTGGTCAGTTGATGGATCTGGAAACTATCATGCTAAGTAAAATAAAATAAGCCAATCTCAATAAACCAAAGGCTGAATGTTCTCTGGGATATGTAAATGCTAACACACAATAAGGTGATAGGGGGAAGAATAGAAGTTCATTGAATTTCACAAAGAAGAATGAAGGGAATGGAGGGGGAATGGGAATAAGAAATACAGTAGAATGAATCCAACACAACTTTCCTGTTTATATATGAATACATCACCACTGAAATCCACATAATTTAGAATGGGATCCTAATTAGAAAATGTTATACTCCATGTATGTATAGTATGTCAAAATATATTCCACTGTCATGTATATATAAAAAGAACAAATAAAAAATAAAGTATGAAAAGCACACAAAGACACAACAAAGAAAAAAACAGACTATTATCCCTGATGAAAACAGATGAAAAAATCCTTAATAAAATATTAGCAATCTGCACTCAAAAACATATTAAGAAAATTGCACACCATGAACAAGTTGGTTTCATCCCAGGGATACAAGGTTGATTCAACAAATGCAATTCAATAAATGTAATTCCTCATATAAATAGAATTTAAGACAAATTAGGCACAGTGGTACATGTCTCTAATCACAGCGACTTGGGAAACTGAGGCAGGAGGATCCCAAGTTTGAGATCAGCCTCAGCAACTTTGTAAGACCCATCTCAAAATAAATAAACAAATAAAACCAACAGGATAATTTTTTAAAAATTCTTTATTATTTCTTTTAGTTGCATATGAGCATAATATCTTTATTTTATTTATTTATTTTTATATGGGGCTGAGGATTGAACCCAGTATCTCACATGTGCTAGGCAAGTGCTCTACCACTGTGCTACAACCCCAGCCCAATAGGACAATCTCAAAAGCATCAATAAAGAAGGATCTCACCAGGAAGAAGGAATTCTAAATTATATTATCAGATAATTTCTCATGATAAGTTTTAAAGACCATAAGGCCTAGAGAGAATATATTGAGATGAAAGAGAGAGAAACAGAGATCAAATGAGAATTGTATACCCACTAAAACTATTCTTCAAAAAATAAGGTATTCCTTAGTAGAAATGTTGTAGAGAGTCCCAATAGCCAAAACACTTTTGACCAACAATTTTTGAAGGACTCTCACTTTCAGATTTCAAAAGTTACTGCACAGCTGCAGTTATCGAAGTCCAATGATACTAAAATATGGACAGACATGTGATATAGCAATTACAGTTCTAGGCATATATTTCATATAATTGAAAATAGGTGTTCAAATACAAACCTGTACATAAATGCACTTAGTAGTATTAACACCTGCCAGAGGTGGAAAACATTGTCAACCTGAAAATGGATTAAACAAAATATGATATAACATTATAGTGGAATACTATAAGCCATAAAAATAAACCATAAAAATTAATGAAGTATTGTTGAACATGAATGGATATCAAAAGCATGCTGAGTAAAATAAGTCAGTTACACAAAAGGCCACATAATATGTGATTCTACTTACATGAATTTTCCAGAATAGGCATATCCATAGAGCCAGAAATTCAACTAATGATTATTAGGGAGTGGAAAAAAGGAATGAATTGCACCTCATTGCTTATAGGTTTGGGGTTTCTTTTCAAGATGATGGAGTTATTCTGAAAACATCTATTAGTCAGTTTTTTATTACCAAAATTATATACCTGAGACAGACAGACTTTATAAAAAATACCTATATTTAGATCACAGTTTTGGAGGTTCAATAGCATGGTTCCTGCATCAGCTCGGTTCTGGAGAGTGCCTTCTTGCCCTGACATCCTCGCTAATGACAATTGCATGAATAAGCACAGCAATAAGAGAATATAGTTTGATACAGGAAGTAAGATACTCAGGGGATAGAGTCAGATTTTGTAACAACTCACTCTTGTGAGAACTCTTTCCAGGAGAACAATATTCCCTTCAGATAGGAGTGCCCACAATGATCTAGACTTCTTCCTAGATACCACCTCTTAAATGGCCACACTGTTTTCTAACATTGCCATTCTGGATCCAAGCCTCAAATACACAGATCTTTGGAGGACACTCAAACTGCACCATAGAGTGATGAGAAAAGTACACTTAGTAAAAATATGTTAATTAGGTTTTCATTGCTGTGATCAAAATACCTGAGAAGAACACTTTATAGGAAGACAAGTTGATTTTTGTTCATGATTTCAGAGGTTCAATCCACGGTCAAGGCCTTCCATTGTTCTGGACCAAAGGTGGGGCAGAACATCATGGTAGAAGGGTACTGCTCAGCTCATGGTGGACAGAAAACAGAGAGAGAGAAGAGGCAGAGGCCACAGAAAAGTTGAAACCTTCCAGGGCACAGCCCCAGTGACCCACAACTTCCAGCCATGATCAACCTGCCTACAGTTACCAACACAATTAGTCCAAACTAGGAAAGACTGATTAGTTCACACCTCTCATAATCCAATCATCCTACCTCTGAGTATTCCTATATTAACACAAGAACTTTGGGGGAACACTTTATATCCAAATGATAATAATACATACACATTTTAAAAAGCAATCACCAGAAACCATTAGAAAAACACCTTTAACCACAAGTGGTGATACACTCCTGTAATCCCAGCTACTTGGTAGGATGAGGCAAGAAGTTCACAAATTTGAGGCCAACCTGGTCAACTAATGAGACTCCTTCTGAAAATAAAAACTGAAAATGGGTTGGGGATATAGGTCAGTAGTAGAGTGCCCTCAATCCCGATTTATAAAAGGAAGAGAGAGAGGTGGGGGGGAGAGAGGGAGGAAGTAAAACATTTGGAATTGCTAAAAGAAAAACATGTGAAACAAGAATTTGTTATAAACTACATTCTGGTGAATCACAAACTTAGATTTTTGATCAGACATTTTCCCTGAATATCAACTATTACCAACTGATTTTTTGACAACTGCGCTTGCATCACACACATCTCAATCTTAACATGTCCAAAATGCAACACTTTATTTTTCCTTCCCCAAACTCTCCTAATAATTTACCAAAATTTTTCCACTATTAAATATTAAAAACTACTATCCAATAACTTAAATCCAAAAATGAAGTGGATCACACTTAGTTTTACACTCTCCTTCATCTCCCACATCTATGGCATCAGTGAGCCCTATGCATTTTATCTTCAAATTACATTTTAATTCAGTGTGTTTCCCTTCATCTGTACTACTTCTATTTTTTTCTGAGCCATTATCACATCTCACATTTTGACTAATATAAAATCCTTCTATCTTTTCCTTTCTTCTGTCTTATCCTTTCTTTTTTCCACTATTTCCACATACCCCAATCATCCATTTTTCACCTAGCAATTGGGGGTGCTCCACTTAAAACATAAATTAGATCATAATAATTTCACCCTTTAATTAGATTTCATTAAAATTCATTATACTATAAAATCTGAACTCTTCATGTTGACTTAGAACATCCTTGATATTACCCCTGCTGCCTGAAGTCTCCAAATTTATTTTATTCCATAGTCCCCAAGTTCTTTGGCACTAGCCACATTATTCTCCAAGTTATTAAAGAAGATCTTTACAAACAAAATAAAAATTACAATGAAAGTAACATTGAAAGAAGCTTTCAAAATGGAGTCATGGAGATTAGAAAATAGGGTTTATGTATAAATGTACCTACTGATTAGAATTTGAACTTTGGTAACTTCTACCCCTTGACCAAAGGCATGTAGAATGACTGGATAATTACATTTTTCTCAGAGGCTCAAGATGAGTATCAAAAGATTATAGGAGGGGGGGCTGGGATTATGGCGCAGTGGTAGCATGCTTGTCTAGCACACGTGAGGCACTGGGTTCAATCCTCAGCACCATGTAAAAATAAAAAAAATAAAGATATTCTGTCCACCTACAACTAAAAAATAAATATTTAAAAAAAAAGATTATAGGAGGGGCTGGGGCTATAGCTCAGTGGTAGAGCGCTTGCCTAGCACGCGTGAAGCACTGGGTTCAATCCTCAGCACCACATACAAACAATAAATGAATAAAATAAAGATCCATCAACAACTAAAAAAAATTTTATAAAAATATTATAGGATTTTTAAAATTACTTTTCCATTCTGTTGATACATTCTTTTGTTTTTCATCTTCTGTTGATCACATAGACCATGTTCATTCTCAGCATACTATAGCCTACATAAGTTTCTACTTTTCCTGCTTTTCTTGGAAAACTGGTTCTGACCTATTTGAAACTAAGTCTCCCAAGTTGCAATTCCTAAGATCCTAAATAAAATCACTTTATTTTTGTAGTATTCACCTTTTGATTGATCAACATATCAAATATTTCTAAACTTTGCATATGTAATTTTTTCCAGAAATCTCTTCCCCCACTTGCATAAGGTTTCCCCTTATTGTTCTGATCTGCTTTTCTTAGCTCTCAATGGTATCTTCCAGGACATATTATTTGAAGTATGTCTGCTCATATTATCATATCTTAGATGTTTCTGCTTACTCATCATCCTTAAATTGTTTTATTTATTTAAAAAATTCATTGTTTTTATTTAAGGTATGTAACTTGATGTTATCAGATACATATAGATAGAAAAAACGGTTAATAGTATGAGGTAAATAAACCTATATACCTTTTTTATTCATTTTGATAATAGCCATTCATTCTTAAGAGCATTGCAGTTATAAATATAGTTGGGTTCAGTTAGACAGAAATCATATGTGAAAGTAATTTGATTTCAATACACATTCCATCTTTTTCTCTTCCCCTCCCTCCCCCTATTCTCCTTCCTCTACTTTCTGATCTTCCTTTTATTTACTTACTTATTTATTTTTACTGGTACTTTCTATATATATAAAGGTAAAATTCCCTTGGGTACATTATATATGCATGTAACAATTTGTTAAATTCGTTCCGTATTCCCCCTTTTTCCAATCCTTCCTTCCTCCCTTCCATTCTCCTTCTACTCCACTGATCTTCCCTATATAATTATGATATTTGATTTTCCAGCTTTATTTCTTTAGTTCTTTGGGATAAATACCAAGGAGTGGGATAGTTGGGTTATATGGTGGTTCCATTCCTAGTTTTTTGAGGAATCTACATTCTACTTTCCAGAGTGGTGGTACTAATTTCCAGTCCAACCAACAATGTATCAGCATACATTTTCCCCATATATTCACCAGCATTTATTATTTGAGTTCTTGATAATTGTCACTCTGACTTGAGTGAAATGAAATCTTAGTGTAGTTTTGACTTGCATTTTCCTGATTGCTAGAAATGCAGAACGTTCCTTTATATACTGTTGGCCATTTGTGTTTCTTCTTTTGAGAAATATCTCTTTCTTTTGCTCATTTATTGATTTTTTGACAATGAGATTTTTGAGTCATTTATATGTACTGGGTTTTAATCCTCTGTCAGAGAAGATGACAAAATTGTTCTCCCATTATGTAGGCTCTCTCTTCATGCTGTTAATTATTTCTTTTGCTGTGCAGAAGATTTTTAATTTGAGGGCATCCCACTAATTGATTCTTGGTTTTATTTCTTCAGCTTTTGGGTTCTTGTTAAGGAAGTCAATGCCAGCACCTATATGATGAAGTGTTGCCCATGTGATTTCTTCTATCAGTTGCAACTTTTCTGGTCTAATTCTTAAGGCTTTGATCCATTTTAATTCAAATTTTATGCAGGGTGAAAGATAGGGATCTAATTTCATTCTTCTACACTAAACTGGATACCCAGTTTTCCCAGCATCATCTACTAAAAAGATTATCTTTTCTCCAACATACAGTTTTGGCTTGTGTGTCAAGTATCAGGTGGCTGTGAGTTTTTGGTTTTCTCCTGCATCTTCTATTCTACTCCATTCGTCTTAGTGTCTATTTTGATGTCACTACCATGATCTTTTTGTTGCTGTGTCCCTGTGGTATTATTTGAGATTGGATATTGTGATGCCTACTTCATCACTCTTCTTTGCTTAGAATTGCTTCAGCTATAACTGGTCTCTTATTCTTCCAAATTAACTTAAGGACTATTTTTCCTAGTTCTGTGGAGAATGTCATTGATATTTTGATGGGGATTACATTAAATTTGTATAGCATTTTTGGTACTATGGCCATTTTGACAATCTTAATTCTGCTTATCCAGGGACATGGGAGGTCTTTCCATCTTCTAAGATCTTTTTAATGTCTTTCTTTAGTGTTCTATAGTTTTCATGGCAGAGATTTTACACATTTTAGTTTTGATAAATTCCTGTTTTTATTTTTTTTATCTTGAAAGTGGTGGTTTCCCTGACTGTTTTCTAAGCACATTCATCATTGGAGTATAAAAAAAACAATTGGTTTATGAGTGTTGATCTATCTTACAACTTTGCAGAATTCGTTTATCAGCTCTATAAGTCTTTGAGTGGATTTTTGGGGGTCTTCTATATATGAAATCATATAATCTACAAACAGAGAGAGTTTGACTTTTTATTTTCCTATTTGTATCATTTTAATTTTCTTCAATATCCTGCTTGCTCTGGCTAGAGTTTCAAGAATTATATTGAGTGAAAGGGGAGAGAGTAGACATCCTTTTCTTTTTCCTGATTTTAGAGGAAATATTTTGATTTTTTCCCTCTTAGTACGATATTGGCTTTGGGTTTGACATAAATAGCCTTTATAATGCTGAGGTAATTTCCTTGTATCTCTAATTTCTGAGCATTTTTGGAGGAAAGAGATTCAATTTAAGTACAATTATTTTATTTTTAATTAATTAATGTATGTATTTATTTTTATTAGGTATATATGACAGCTGAATGCATTTTGATTCATTGTACACAAATGCAGCACAACTTTTCATTTCTCTGGTTATACACAATGTAGCATTGCACCATATGTGAAGTCATACATATACCTAAGGTAATTATGTCCCTCTCATTCCACAATCTTTTCTGCCCCCATGTCCCCTCTCCTCCCCTCCCTCCCTTTTGACCAAAGTTTCTCCATTCTTCCAATCCTCCCCATTATGGATCAGCATCCACTTATCAGAACATTCAGCCTTTTATTTTTTGGGAAGAGATTCAATTTAAGTACTTTTAAAGAATGGATTGGTGCATTGATTTTGACTCATATTTGTACATTTAAAGAGACTTAGGAAACTTCAACATTTTAACCCAAAACACATTAATGCACTGACTCATTTTTTGCCCACTTTCCAGTTTAGAAAAGGGAAGTTATTCATTTCTTGAACTTCAAACAAGATGATAAAAAGGCATTTATCTAGTTTTATATGCAATTGCAACATTCTGGGATATTCTTGATTTATAGTGCCTACAATATGCTTGATCTTTGGAAAGATAGAAGCCAACTTTTAGAGAAGTGTCATGTGTCTTTCCTTTTCCAGGATAATCAGGAAAACACTACAAAGACTACAACTATTATGATCTAAATTAATGCTTAACCTAAAAGCCTATTAATTGGTTAAGAAAATGATTGTCCACAAATTGGCATGCAGAAGGCTAAAACCAGAGCTGAAGTAACTAGAATAAAAGAGGAAAACAAAATGCAGTGAAGATATTTACATTCATTCAAAAGTCTACATGTGTATTTTAATAGAAGTGAAAACCCAGTCTAGCTTTCACGTTTCTAGGAAAGTTTTATCTCGAAGGGAGAGGGGTGTTGAGAAGGTATTCTTCCAAATCAAAAAGTACTTATGTGCACTCCAACTCCAGGGGAGACAAAAAATTAATATGCATTATACTATAGACATAGTATAAACTATACTATATGTATATAATGTCTATACTAATACTATAGACATTGAAAGTTAATCCTGTTTCTTCCTTTTTTCACTGTTCACAATGGAAGAAATCTGCTCTTCAATTTTTTTACAAGTAAAAAAGGAAGCATTCTGTATATTTATTATCTCTCTGTTTAATATATGTATTTTCTTCAA
This sequence comes from Xerus rutilus, assembly GCA_028644305.1. Lineage (NCBI taxonomy): Eukaryota > Metazoa > Chordata > Mammalia > Rodentia > Sciuridae > Xerus > Xerus rutilus. The sequence goes on from CM053417.1 coordinate 26,727,128, forward strand.
AATTATTTATTTTTCCTGGGCATAGTGACACACGCCTTTAATTCCTGTGGTTCAGGAAGATTGCAAGTTTAAAGCCAGCCTCAGCACCTTACCAAGGCCATAAGCAACTTAATGAGACCCTGTCTCAAAATAAAAAAGGAGGGGCTGGGAATGTGGTTCAGTGGTTAAAAGTCTCTGGGTTCAATCCCTGGTACATGCTCCCACTAAAAATTTATTTATTTTCAAGTTCTAAAAAATAGTCAAAGACTAGCCCAAGTTAAATCTATGCAATTCCTTATTTACCACATTTTATTGGTGCATAATTGTTTTACATAATGATGGGATTTGTTGTTATACATACATATATGCACACAATATAACAATATAGTTTGTCCAATATCAACCCCCAACACTCCTCCTTGCCCTCCACCTCCCACCTCTTGGTCCCTTTCCTATACTGATTTACTTTAATTTATAGGAAATATGACCCCACCTTTGTTTTCCTTTTTCCTTTCTAGCTTCTGCATATGATAGAAAACACATTAGCCCTTAACCTTCTGAGTTTGACTTATTTTGTTTGACATGGTCTCTAGTTCCATCTATTTTCCTGAAAATGTCATAATTTCATTTTTATTTATGGCTGAATAAAATTCCTTTGTTTCTAAATATCACCTTTTCTTTATCCATTTATCCACTGATGGACACTTAGGATGGTTCCATAGTTTGGCTATTGTGAATTGTGCTGATATAAACATAGGTATGCATGTATCACTCTATTAAGGTGACTTTAATTTTCAGGAAAAATACCAAAGAGTGGTATAGCTGAGTTATATGGTGGTTTCATGTCTAATCTTTTGAGAAACCTCCATACAGATTTCCATAGTGGTTGTAATAATTTACAGTACCTCCAACAGTGGATGTTCCTTTTTCTCCACATCCTCTCCAGAATTATTAATTTTATTCTTGATTATTGCCATTCTGAATGGAGTGAGATGCAATCTCATTGTGGTTTTGATTTACATTTCCCTACTTGCTAATGATGTTGAATACTTTTTCATGTATTTGTTGAGCATTTGCATTTCTTCTTTTGAAATGTGCCTGTTTAATTCATTTGCCCATTTATTGATTGGGTTATTTGATTTTTTGATGTAAATTTTATTGAACTCTTCATATATTCTAGATATTAATCCCCTGTCAGAAGAGTAGCTAGCAAAGATTTTCTCCTGTTTCTTTAGGTTCTCTCTTCACATTCCTAATTGTTTATTTTGTTGTGTGGAATATTTAATTTGATGTTATCTCATTTATCAATTCTTGGTGTTATTTTCTGAGGCTTAGGAGTCCTTATTGAAAAAGTTGCTGCCTGTGCTTAAAAGTTGGAGTGTTGATCCTACATTTTCCTCTAAGAATTGCTTAGTTTCTAGTCTAATTCCAGGGTCTTTGATGCATTTTGAGTTTATTTTTGTGCGGGGTGAGAGGCAAGGATCTAGTTTCATTCTTCTATATTTGGACAACCAATTGTTAAAAAGGTTGTCTTTTCTCCAATGTATGTTTTGGCACTTTGTCAAGGATCAGATGACTGTAGATGTTGGAGTTTCTCTGTACTATTGGAATAGGTGTCTGTTCTTATGCCAGTGCCATGCAGGTTTTGTTACTATAGCTCTGTAGTATAATTTGAAGTCAGGTATTGTGATGCCTCTTGCATTGCTTTTTGGGGGGTTAAAATTGTTTTGGCTACTCTGAGTCTTTTTATTCTTACAAATACTTTTTAGGACTGTTTTTTTCTAGTTCTGTGAATAATTTCATAAGTATTCTGATGGGTATTTAATTGAACCAATATAATGCTTTGGGTTTCATTTTAACAATATTAATTCTGCTTATTCATGAACATGGTTTTCAGCATTTGTTTTTGTTTTTTTGGTATCAGAGATTAAATTCAGGAGAACTCAACCACAGAGCCATATCCCTATCCCTTTTTTGTATTTTATTTAGAGACAAGGTCTCATTCAGTTGCTTAGTGCCTCACCATTGCAGAGGCTGGCTTTGAACTCTTAATCATCCTGCCCTAACCTCCCGAGCCTCTGAGATTACAGGTCTTCAGCATTTTTAACATGAATGAGTGCTGGATTTTATCAAAGTTCTTTTCTACAAGTATTGAGATTGTCATATAATTATTATTATTAATTCTATTTAAATAGTAAATTACATTTTTTTGATTTGTGAATGTTGAACCAACGTTGCATCTCTGGGATGAAGTCCACTTGATCATGTTGTCTTATTTTCTGAGTGATTTTTTGAATGTGGCTTGTTGATATGTTATTAAGGATTTTTGCATCCATGTTTATCAGGGATATTGGTTTGCTGTTTTCTTTCCTTGTTGTTTCTTTGGTTTTATTATCAGGGTTATACTGTCTTCATAATTTCATAGAATGTATTTGGGAGTGTCCTTTCCCTTTCAATTTCATGGAATAATTTGAGGAAGACTGGGGTTAGTTCTTCTTTAAAGATTTGGTAGAACTCAGCTGAGAATCCATCTGGTCCTGGGCTTTTCTTTTTTGGTGGACTTCTAATTGCCATTTCAATTTCATTACTTGATATTGGTCTGTTTATCTTTTCTACATCTTCCTGGTTCAGTTTGGACAGTTCTAATGTGTTTAAAAATTTGACAATGTATTTTAGATTTTCCAGTACTCCATATTGAAGTATAAATTCTCAAAACAGTTTCTAATGATATTCTGAATTTCAGAAATGTCTGTGTTGACCTCTCCTTTTTCATCTTTAAGTGTGTTTATTTGGGACATCTCTTTCTTTTGGTTAGATTGGCTTATGTTTATCAATCTTATTTATCCTTACAAAGAACCAAATCTTTTGCACTGATCATGTGCATTTTTGCTCTCAAGTTATTAATTTGATATCTGATCTTAAGTATTTTCTATCTTCTACTGATCTTATAATTAGTTTATTTTATAAGGCCTTGAAGTTGAACATAAACTTTTATTTGTAATCTAGTTTTTGTGTGTAGGCAATCTATAAATTTTCCTCTTATAATTGCTTTCATACTGTTCCAGAGATTTTGATATGTTGTAACTCTTCTTATTTGTTTCTATGAATTTCTTGATTTCTTCTTGAACTTTTCTTTATTTTAAAGAGCATTCTTCAATCTCCATATGTTTATGTGGTTTCTATTATTTTTCTTGCTGTTATTCTATCATAATAGAATGAAACTATTATCATTTCAATAGGATGCATAGGATTATATTGATTATTTTCACATTTACTAAGACTTAAACTGTGACCTAGAATATGGAATATTTTGGAAAAGTTTCCATGAGCTGCTGAGAAAAAGATAAAATAAGATGTTTTGGGGTGAATCTTATGTAAATGCTTATGAATTCCATTTGATTTATAGTATTATTTAAGTTGGAGATGTCTTTATTGATGTTACATTTTGATGATCTGCCTATATTCGATAAGAGTGTGCTGGTATCACCCAGTATTTTTGTACTGGAATCTGAGATTTAATGTCAAGGAGCTTATTTTTATGTAAATCGGTGTGCTGATGTTTGGGGTATATATATTTGCTATCATTATATCTTCTTGCTGGATTGTTCTTTTTACCAGAATATAGTGACCATCTTTGTCTCTTTTGATTAATTTTTGCTTGAAATCTACTTTGTTAGACATCAGAATAGTTAATACTGCTTCTTTTTGAACTCCATTTGTATGGAATATTTTTTCATTGTTTTATATTCTGCCTGTGTGTCTTTGCCTATGAGGCTCTTGCATAAAGCATATAGTTGGTTCTTGTTTTTGATCCATTCTACTAATCTGTCATTTAATAGGCAAATTGAGACCATTTGCATTCAGTATTACCTTGGATATGTGTTTATGGTTTCCTGCCATTTTGACTTTTGATACATATAATTATGTCTTGATTCTCATTTAGTTCATTACTCTTCTGTCATTCTTTATCTGTTTCGGCACTTTGGGATTTCTTTTGGGGTTTCCTCTGTGTGTGGTTAATCCTTGAGTGTTTGTAATTCTAGTTGCGTGGTAATGGATTCTTTTAGTTTATTTTTATCATGGAAAGTTTTTATTTCCCCATCAAATTTGAAAAAGAGCTTTTCTCAGTATAGAAATCTTAGCTGGCATTTGTTTTACTTTAGAGCTTGGATTATCTCATCTTAGTACCTTAATGATTTTAGGCTCTAAGTTGAAAATTCAGTGAGCCTTAATGGTTTGCTTATAAATATGACCAGGTATTTCTCTCTTGCAGCTTTTAATATTCCTTCCTAATTTTATATGTTAAGCATTGGGATTGATTTATCTTGGAGAGCTTCTTCTCTGATCTGGTCCTATATATATCCTATATGTGGATATCTACCTCATTTCTGATATGGGTAAATCTTTCTATTACTTTCTCATTGGAAATGTTCTTAATGCCTTTAGCCTGTATCTTCATGTTCTCTTCTATTCCAATGATTCTCAGGTTTGGTCTTTTGATGTTGTCCCAGAGTTCCTATGTATTCTAATAATATTCTATCATTTTTCCCTTTATTACATATTTTGTACTCAAGTTCATATACCCTGTTTTCAAAGCCTTAAATTCTGTTTTCTATGCCATCTATTCTGTTGGTGATGCTTTCAAGTGAATTTTTAATTTGTTTCATTGTGTTATTCATTTGTAGGAGTTGTGATTGGTTTCTTTTCATATATCTATTTCTTTATTGACATGGTCTTCCATCTCCTGCATTTGCTCTCTGAATTTATCCTTTTATCTTCTTTTAGTTCATTTAACATTTTAATAATCATTTTTATACTCATTCTCTGGCATTTTGTCTACTTCTGTATCTATGGGATCATTTGTTGGACCTACCATCAGGTGATGGGGATTGTTATTGGGCAGTTGTGAATTTTGGCAGAGATTTGTTTTCCTGTTTCCACATGTTTTCAGAGTTCTTAGACTTGCACATCAATTGAGATGTATTCCTAATACTCTTTTATATGAATTCCCTTTTGTGTTCTGGGACTTATATTTTGATATATAAGTAAATGTTAAGGGGTGGGATCTGAAGTTCCCCTCTGGTTGTTCCTTGTTGGGGTCTGGACTGTTTGTTAGTTTGGGTTTTTCTTCTCCCCAATTCTATGTTGAATTAATATAAAATCTCATGTGGGGAGAGATCAGATGTAGAGTGAGATTCACTGTAGATTGGCTGAGTTGCATTTCTCAGCAACAGGATCTCTACTCTGTAGCCTTCAAGTGTCCCAATCACTTTCCACTTCTCTTAGGGAATGGGAGAGTCAGGAATGGTACTAATGTCAACAAAAGATGTAGAGCATTAATATATATGTCTGGAGTCTCCTTTGACATCTATAACACTAATTGACACCTATATAGAAATGGTGGGGTTAGCATTTAATATCAATATCAACACTAAAAAAACTGTGAACTAGATAAGGCAATTTACAGAATGTGTCTACTATGTTATTCACTGTGTAATAATCACAACATGAATGGGTTAGGAATTACATAAACTATATAATTGTATTATTTAGTGTGATTACAATTCCTTAAGAAAAGGGAAAATAGGTTAGGAAGGTGAGAAAAACTTGGAAATATTCAAAAAGGTGATTAGAGCAGAAATAGAGAATAGGTAGTATATGTCAGCTATAAAGAAGGAATAAAAATTAACTAAAAGTGATTTTACCAAAGGAAAGAGAGAAAGAGGTAATAAATTTTGGCTGTTAGAGAAGAGAGAAAAGAAAGTAAGAAGGACACAAACCAAGGTATGAACAAATAAGCAAATGTAATATTGAAACACTCAAACCACCTTATAGTTATGCCCCACCTAAGCAAATAAAGGCTAAATAATAAGTACAGAAGAAAGAAATTAATGTTAAAATTAAATTATATGAATATACATATATTTTTCAAACCTATCTGAGCATTGATTACACATACACCCAGTAACAAACACCCTCTCACACACACACATGAACTCATGCATAATGGATAAAAGTAAAAAAGTAATACAATACAGTGAAATGATGTTTAAATTTTTTAAAAAATTTAAATTTAAAAAAGAATGAAACATTAAAATGAGTATAAAAGATAAATAGAAATAAGGAAAAATTAAAAGGACAAAAAATCTAATTGATAAAAAGGGCTTATTTCTGCTAAGGTGGTCAAAACTGCTGGCAAGGATGGATTTTCATTCTCTTTATTTATTTTCATTTTGCAACCCTTTTATTAAGGGATGAGGGTTATTAAGTTCAATGACTTGTGTTCCTCACTTAGCTGCCAGCTACTAAGTCTAGGAGGCAAAGCTGGTTGTAGTAGATCCCAGCTTCCAGTCTCCCATTATAGGATGGAATACCACAATTCAGGTATTGATAAATTGTGTATTTCTTTAGCAGAGGTGGTGCAGAGTTCTAAATTTGAAGTTCCAGTAGTTGGGGTTTAGTCTTAACCAAACTTTGGAGCTCTGTGGATAGGTGTTTGAGATTTGATCCACAGCCCCTATTGTTGGGGCAATACTGGTCTCTGCAGGATGTCTGTATCTTTAGGGTCCCCAGTACAATTCAGTTTTAGGGTATAGGGACTAAACTTTCACAGGTGTCACCTTCACTACTATGAATATGAAATACTGGTTATCTACCCTGGAGTGCAAATGCTCCTGTGTGGCTGCTATAGTTGTTTTCCCAATAGCTCTTATGGGGCATCAGCAACAAATGGAATTTCCTTCCTTGGTATCTGGAACCTAAATCATCCAGGTATAATGTTCTTTGTGCCTATTTCAGTCTCTCTGGTACAAACACCCTCTGGGAATTCTTTTAGTCTGCTCTTGGTAAGTTTCTTTATGAATTCCTTATCACCTGTCTCTGCTCACAGCTGTACAGTGACTATACATGCTCCCTACACCGTGTGGTGACTGCTTTCCATGCCTAAGCATTTTCCATGCTGGCAGAATGCTTTCTTCCCCAGGGGTGAGCTATTTTTTCATTTTCTTTTACTGAAACACTTCCCCTACTGACTCTGTGTCCATTAAATCCAGTCCATTAAATTTCCTCAAGCCAATTTTTCTTTCTTTTCAAATTTTTCTATCAGCTGGCCACACTACCCTTTGTGCCTCTGCTTCCCCTCCCCTCCGCTGCCACCACTACTGCCACTGGCAGACAAGCTGATGCATCTCTAATGTGTTATATTTTACCTTATGTTCACATTATTTTTTTATAGTATAGTATTTTGTTTCAGTGAGTTCCCTTAGTTGCTCACCTCTCTGAGGAGCAGTCTTCCTATTTTGTAACTCTTATGCTGAGGAACTCCTGGGAAGTGCATTCTTCCTCTATTTTGCCATCTTCTCTCTCTCCTATACATCATTTAATATAATTGTTCTATCTAGCCATGTACTTTCAACTATCCATTTCTAGAATTTAACTTGTATGAGTGCAGACACCATATCAGTTATTATCACTGTTGTATCCCAATCCTCCCAGCACTGCTTCTATCAATCCTTAATTAGAATTAATTCAATAATTCTCTAAGAATAAAATGAGAAATTAACATTCACAAATAATAGCTATGATGACCATAATGTCATAAATAAAATTATATGTATGTGTAATGGAAATTAGTAAACAAGAATGAAATAGATTTTATTGGAAAGCATATTTTACCAAAAATGATCATTTGGAAAGGGATTCCAGATTTTTTTATTTATATATTAACTGGAATTTGGTATAATTTTATAAGAGCTAATATGCCCCACTCCTCAATATTTTAAGTGTCAAATGATTTTATCAGTGTATTCTGCCAAACATTTGAGACAGTGAATTTTAATGCAATTAAATTATGAGAACAGAGAAAATTAAGAAAAGCATCTGAATAATTTTTGATATGCATATCTGTAAAACATAGATTAAAAGGAGATACTAATTTGTAATATGAATATTGATGCAAAAATCATGAATAAAATAATAGTAAATATAATTCTAAATTGTGGTACAAGAATAACCTACCAAAACCAAGTGATTTCCTTTGCATGACAGAAACGCAAAGATTATACAATATTGAGAATATATTAATATAATTCACCATATTAAGCATAATGAAGGAAAAATACACTTATGTGAATAAATTTCAAAGAGCCATTCCATAAGAGCTGACATTAATTCTTGAGTATAATGAAAAGATAGAGACAAAAGACCAATGGGAAAATGTCTTTAGTAAAATAAGATATAGAAATACATATCTTAATAAGATATATAGAGACATATATATATATATATATAGAGAGAGAGAGAGACATATAATACACACACATGCATGCATGTATGAATTCAGTAATATATTACACTGAATTTGTGACTAGAATTGCTTTGTCTTAGAGGCCAGAATTAGACTGGGAGCATCATCACAATTATTATTGTTTAAATATATTCTGAGTAATTATATCAATAAGATGGCAAGAATAGGAAGTCCTAATTTTTGTCTCTCCACAAAAATACTTATAATGATCTGTGGTCCAAAATACCTTTACTAGAATGTCAGAATTCAGTTAAAAATTTGTAGCACCTCAGACAAGCATAAAACTTGGAAGTGAGTAAGAAAAGTTTGAGTTTAAGCATATGAGCCCATCCTGCAAGCTGGCACAGCTCAGCACTGAGATTGACTAGGCCTGCAATTTCCCCCTCAGGGAAAAAGAGAAAATTTATGCATCTGACATCCCTAGCCTTTCAGAGAACTTCCTGAAAAACCTACTATTGTCTCACCTGACTCAAAATACTGGACAACTGGTAAAGTTAAAATGCCGGTGGAACCTACAAAGGAAAGAGGTGTTGGTTCTCATCTGCTTGTATAATGTTGTAGGAATAAGAGTACGTGTACAACTCTGAGACTTCTTCTCAGAAGGAAGGGAGGAAAGTGGAGCTCTCATACAGCCTCTTGAACTTATGGTGCATTTTCCTAGTGAAAGGGTTGGGTAGGTGACTTTGAGCATGTCTTGGTCTGGATCTATGATCAAGAATTGCTGAGCTCAGACTAATTTATCTAGGCAGATTCGTGGGGTGAATCACCAGTCTCACAACAGGATGGGTTTTATAAGCTTTAATATGAGAAAATATAACAAAGCAAGCAACAGTTATACTTTGCAATATTGAATATTGTATATAATGAATCAATAATATAGAAGAACAGAAAGAGAGAGCAGCTCCAGCCCAATAAGCACTCACCAATCAACACCAGATAACACAACATGGGTTTGCAAGTATACTCAAAGCATCATCATTACCTCCAACACCCAGCCTTGGGTAAAATAAGCAACACCAAGAATGGGATAGACACATAGGTAAGAGTCTTCCTCCTCAAAGCACCATTCAAGATCCTTCTTCTTTACTCACAACAGCATCAACACCTTCAACACCTATCCTCGGGTAAAATCAGCAAAATCAGCAACATCAGCAAAATCAGCAACACCGAGGGTAGTGTAAACAACACAGGTGAGAGTCCTTCTTTTCCACTTAAAGCATCATCACCACCTTTAACACCCAGCCTTGGGTAAAATCAGCAACACCAAGAGTGGGGTAAAACACACAGGTGAGAGTCTGCCTTCTACCTCGCAAGTCAGCTTCCTTCTTCTCATCATCAGATTCCTTCTTCTTTACTCAAAATATCAGATTCTTTCTTCCCTGGTTGAAATTTCTTCTCAGATGGATTCAATCTCTCCTCTTCAGATGGATCCCTTCTTCTGGCTCTCTCTCCTTTGGAGGACTTAAAAAGGCACAGCAACCCCTCCCAACATGCAGTCCAGCATTATGCAGCTGGCCTTAGGCTGTAAAATCTCTGTGAGGTGGGAACTGGCCAGGTTCCAAAACTCACAGGATCAAAGGCTGAAAGTTTTGAGGCACCAAGAGCTCGTTAGTGCACCAGATGGCCCCGAACAATAACATTGAGGGTGCTTCCTCAAAGTTTTTCCAAATTCCTCACTAACGAGCTCTCCTCTACTAACTCACACTCAAGGATGGGCCCATAATATTAACTATCTATACAGAGCATCCTGCATGGGAATGGGAATGAGAAAAGTTATACAACTCTGAGACTTCAACGACAGCAAGGGAGAGAAGTGAACTTGTACCAAACTAGCCTACATTTCAGTGAATTCCCCAAGGGAAAAGGGGCAGGAGGTTTATGACAGTCTGTGTGGCTCCATGAGACTAGGAAAAGATGCACAACTCTGAGACTACTCCCTTAGGAAGGAGGGAGAAGATGAAAATGTGTCCAATGTCCAACCAAGCTTATGACATTGTTCACAGGAAAGGCTACTTAGAGCAGCCAGCCCAGATCTACAAGACTTGGAGAAATTGTACAACCATGAAACTTCTCTCCTAGAAAAGAAGAAAAAGAACAGAGTGACTCCCTTAATCTCTACCCAGGTTCATTGGCAAAGACATCCCCCCTTCCAAAATCAATTCATAAATTCTTCAAATGTGAAAACACTAATGCAAAGTTATTTAAAAAGAAGCAGAGAAATATAACATTACCAATTAAACAATAAATGTCCAGTAACTGACCCTAAAGAAATGGGAGTCTATGAATTGCTGAAAAATAATTCCAAATAATTGTCCTAAAGAAGCTAGTGTAATACAAAAGAACACAAATACACAACTAAATAAATAAGAAAAAATTGATATGTGAAAAATCTAACAATATCCGCAAAAGATGGGAACTATAAGAATAACCAAACAGATTTCTGAAGCTAAGGAATGAATACCTGAATTAAAATTTCAATAGAGAGCTTCAAAAGAAGGCATGAACAAGTAGAAGAAAAAAAAGCAAATATTAAATAGAGGTTTCTTGAAATTATTCATTGTTAAGAGTTAAAAGAAAAAATAATGAATAAAAGTGACAATGATCTATGGAACTTATGGAATACAGTCAAGCAAATCAACATATACATCACTGGGATTATATACATACAGGAGAGAGAGAAAACCAAAAAAACTTATTTTAAAATAATGGCTAAAATCTTACTGAATCTGAGGAGGGAAAGGTGCTTTAGGATCATAAAGTTCAAAAGTACACAAAGAGTATGCATCCAATGATGTGTACATCTAGACATATTACAGTCAAATTGTCAAAACTCTAAATAATTTTGAAATAAGAGAAAAAAATCATCATATACCAACGAGTTCACAGAACTTCTCATCATAAACCTTATAGGACAGATACCAATAGGATAATGCATTCAAAGTGCAGAAAAAAAGCATGCTAGTGAAGAACCTATACCTGGCATAACTATCCCTTACAAGTGAAACAAAGATAATTTTCCAAATAAAGGTTCAGCAAGTAATTCACCACTAGACAAAATTTACATGAAATGCTAAAGGGAATGCTTCAAATTTAAACAAGTGGACATACACAGCAATACAACAACTATGAAAGTATAAAAATCACTGGTACAAGTAAACATATAAAGAAATATAGAAGAACACAAATTGGTTATGGTGGTATGTAGTTCACTTGCACAGTTACAAGACAAAATCATTAAAAGTATAACTACAAAAATTGTTAATGATTGACAATACAAAGTATAACATCAATGACATAAGATGGAGGAGTTATAAAAGTGTAAAATTTGGGGACTGGGGCTATGGCTCAGTGGTAGAGTGCTTGCCTAGCATGTGTGAGACACTGGGTTCAAATCTTAGACTGCATATAAATAAATAAAAATACAGGTCCATTGACAACTAAAAAATATTTTTAAAAACAGTGTAAAATTTTTGTACTTGATAGATGTTGAGTTGCTATTAGCTTAAAATAGACTATTTTAAGTAATATTTTTCATAAAATACATGCAGATTATGCACAAAATAAAAAGAAACCAAAGAATATTACTTCAAGAAATCAATAAAACATAAAGACAGATGAAAAGAGGAGAAAATTACTACAAAGCAGAAATAAAGCAATGACCAAAATTGTAACAGTAAGCCCTTTACTATGATTATTTTAAACATAAGTTGGTTGAATTTACTAATCACAAGACATATAATGGCTGAATGGATAAAGAAAGAACATCTAATAATATGCTGACTACAAGAAACTGACTTCATATTTAAGGACACACTAGTTGAAAAGAGAAAAGTGTATTTTATGGAAATGATAATCAAAACAGACTGAGAGTGGCTATACTCATTTGAGAAAAAAATAGTCTTTAAATACAAAACTATCACAAAGGACAAAGAAGGACAATTTATAATGCTAAAAGTGTCAACTCACCAAGAAGATATCACAATTATAAATATGTATATAGATAAATCAGATCACCTGAATATTGACAGTTTGACAGACTGAAGGGAGAAAAAGTCAATAATAGTGCAATACTTCCATGCCAAATTTTTAATAATGGATAAAACATGCAGAAAGTTCAATAATCAAACAGAGGAATTTAATAACTCTGTAGGAAAATGTGCCAAATAAACACATACAGAACATTCTACCCAAGAGCAGCACGACACACATTCTTCTCAAGCACACACAGAACATTTTCCAAAACACAGTGCATGTTAGCCCACAAAACTAGTTTTACAAAATTTAAGAATATTAAAATTATAAAACTATAATGCACTAGTAAAAAGAAAATGTGGAAAATATTAAATAAAATCATATCAAGTACCTTTTCCAATATTTGTATAAAACATGATCAATAACAAAAGAAAAACTGGATAAATCATACATACTTGGAAATCAAAGAACATACTCCATTAAAACTCCAATAAGTCAAAAAAGAAATCAAAAGGAAATCAGAAAATTGAGAAAAAAATGAAAGTACACCATATCAATACTTATAGAATAGAACAAAACTAGTACTAAAAGACAAGTTATTTTTCTTTTTCTTTTTCTTTTTCTTTTTCTTTTTGGTACTGAAGATTGAATTCAGGGGCACTCGACCACTGAGCCACATCCCCAGCCCCATTTTGTGTTTTATGTAGAGACAGGGTCTCACTGAGTTGCTTAGTGCCTCACCCTTGCTGAGGCTGGCTTTGAACTCGTGATTCTCCTGTCTCAGCCTCCCTAAGTGCTGGGATTACAGGTTGTGGCACCATGCCTGGCTTAAAAGGCAAGCTCATAGTAACAAATGTATTTGTTATAAAAGAAGAAAATTTTAATAAAAAAACTTAAATTCAAACATCAAATAATTAGAAAAAATAGTAATAACTATGCCCAAAGTCAGGAGAAAGAAAAGGATGTTAAATATTAAAGTAAAATAAACAAAATTAAAAGCAGGAAACAATGGAAAAACTCAACAAAAACAAAAAAGGTGTTTTAAATACTAAATAAAATAGATAAATTTTTAGACTAAGGATAAAAAGAAGACAAAATTAGAAATTAAAGAAGGCGTATTGCAATGGATGACAGAAATAAAATAAATCATGTAAGTGCTATGAACAAAGTTCTATCAACAAATTGGATAAACAAAAAGAAAGATAACTTATTAGAAACATACAGTCTAAGCAGACTTAATCATAGAGAAATAGAAAATAAAAGCAGACAAACAGGAATCAAGGGCATTGAATTACTAATCACAAACCTCTCATCATAGAAAATGCAAGGACCAAATGGCTTCATGGGTGAATTCTACCAAAATTTTAAGTAATTAACACCAATCCTTGAATTTTCCCATAAGTTGAAATAGAGGAACAACTTCTAAACTCACCTCTTTTTGGAGGGGGGTGTTGGGGGCTGGAGATTGAACCCAAGACCTCTCACCTGATAGCCAAACACTCTATCAATGAGATATACCCAGCCCTCAAACTTATTTAAGAGGCCAGATTTACTGTGATAACAACCAGGCAAGGACACTACAAAAAACACAGCTCAATATTCCTAGTGAAGATAGATGTAAAATCCCTCCACAATAAACCAGCAAACCAAATTGAACTTCACATTTAAAGAATGATGTACTGGAATGGTTCCAAGATGGTGGCCTAGATGATCACAGCATTCATAGTCTCTCCAGGACTGGGATTTAAAGTAGTGAAAACACTGTTTCTCAGCAAGTTTTTAGAAGACAGGGGAGAGCTGCCTCTGTCCAGGAACTCCACTCTTGTGCCCACAGGGTCGCTAGGCCCTAGAGTTGCACAGGACCCAAACTGTGGACTCCGGTGCAGGACTCTGACCTGAGGACTCTGACCCGAGGACTCTGACCCATCCCCTCGGCAAAACTCACTCCCACACAGGATCCTTGGCTCCAGCACCCACACACCCTGCAGGATCTTGGGTTGCCCACCCACACAAGATCCCTAGCTTTTGCTGCCACGTGGGACTCCTGGCTGCTGCTCTTGTGTAGATCTCCATCTACCAGGGCAGAACCTCCCTCTTTGCATACACATGGGAACAAGGGACAGGATCTGGAGACAAACTTTTACTGCTGCCCAGCACACCACAGAGCTGCATCTCTGAACACACCACACAACACTACCACCCAGCTCAACCCAGTACCCTGTCTCTGAAGCAGATGGCTTATTTGTGAGAATCTAGCTTCACCATCTGTGCCCTGAGTGGGCAGATACCAGTAAGCAATGGACAACTCCACCTACTGGAAGAGATGGGAAGCAATCCGGTGTATTGAGACTTTTTATTTTTTATTTTTTCCTAATATTCTCTTTCTTTTTTTTCCCCTCTCTCTTTTCTTCCTTTCTTTTCTTCTTTTCTCTCTCTCACTCTTTTCCTGTCCTCACATCCCCAACATTTGTGAAACCAAGTATGTTCTGTGCATTAGGCCATGGTGGACCAGGATATCTGATTATTATACTACAGTTGTATTATATAGTCTCATAATTTCTACCTTTACATGTTTTAGTTTTCTTAATTTTTATGTCTCCTTGTTAATTGTACTCTATTTTCTTCCTACTTACTAGTCTTCCCTAAATCTCATTCTCTCTTTTCTTCTAATAGCCAACTTCTTTGGGATTCTTCTTCCATGCTATCTAGGATCTAATAACTATATCCTCACTTCCTACCTCCCTGACATCTCATCCTACACCACACGCTGGTTCTCTCTAGCCCACCAGCAGAAACTGTAGACCCTTGTGCAAATTTATTGTTTATATAATAGATGCTAATTGAACTCACAATTTCTGTATATTGTGACTAAGATGTAAATGTATTTAGGAGCTATTAGGAGCTACTTGGTTTGAAACTATATATTGTTTGTATTGGGATCTGTCAATATTGGTCTCCCCCTTAAAGGAGAGGTATTGGAACCCTGTATGGAATCTATAAGCCTACAGAATAAAAACTGTAACATCTCGGATCTGCAATGCTTGAAGGGAAGACACATGAACAACATGAAAAAACAAGGGAAGAAAGGGCCTCGAACAAACCCAGATAATACATTATTAGAATCCATGGTCAACACAGCAGAAGAAATGTCAGAGAAGGAGTTCAAGATATACATAATTAAAATGTTCTCTGACTTAAAGAATGATATAAGAGAGCAAAATCAGGCAGCAAAAGATCATTTTGATGACGAGCTACATAGGCAAAGACAGGAAGCAAAATATTACTTCAATAAGGAGATAGAAATTCTGAAAAAGAACCAAAAAGAAATCCTCAAAATGAAAGAAACAATAAGCCAAATTAAAAACTCAATAGAAAGCATCACCAACAGATTAGATCACTTGGAAGAGAGAACTTCAGACAATGAAGACAAAATATTTAATCTTGAAAATAGAGCTGACCACACAGTGAAGACAGTAAGAAACCATGAATAGAACATCCAAGAATTATGGGATAACAAGAAGAGACCAAATGTAAGAATTATTGTGATAGATGAGGGCATAGAATTTCACACCAAATGAATGAACAATCTATTCAATGAAATAATATCAGAAAATTTTCCAAACATGAAGAACAAATTGGACAATTAAATAAAAGAGGCTTACAGGACATCAAATGTACAAAATCACAACAGATTTATACCAAGGCACATTATAATAAAAATGCCTAGCATACAGAAGAAGGAGCGAGTCTTAAAAGCCACAAGAGAAAGGGATTAAATTACATATAGGAGGAAACCAATTAGGATCTCTGCAGACTTCTCAACCCAGACTCTTAAAGCTAGCAGAACTTGGAACAAATTATACCAAGCTCTGAAAGAGAATGGATGCCCACCAAGCATCTTACATCCAGCAAAATTAAGTTTTAGATTTGATGATGAAATAAAAACTTTCCAAGATAAACAAAAATTAAAAGAATTTACAGAAAGAAAGCCTGCATTAGAGAACATTCTTGGCAAAATATTCCATGAGGAGGGAATGAAAAACAACAATAAAAACCTGCAAAGGGAAGAACTACACTAAAGGAAAGAAAAATCAAAGGAAAAACCAGGTCAAGTTGAAAACTAAAAATAAATAAAAATGTCTGGGAATACAAACCATGTCTCAATAATAACCCTGAATGTGAATGGCCTAAACTCATCAATTAAAAGACATAGACTGGCAGATTGGATTAAAAAAAAAAGACCCAACAATATGCTGCCTCCAAGAGACTCATCTCATAGAAAGAGACAATCACAGATTGAAGGTGAAAGGATGGTAAAAAAAGGTATCACTCACATGGACTGCGTAAACAAGCAGGGGTTTCCATTCTCATATCAGATAAAGTAGACTTCAAACCAAAGTTAGTGAAAAGGGATAAAGAAAGTCATTTCATACTGCTTAAAGGAATAATATATCAACAACACATAACAAAGTTAAATATCTATGCCCCCCAAAATGGGGCAGCCGTGTATGTCAAACAAACCCTTTCCAACTTCAAGAATCAAATCGACCACAACACAATAGTACTGGTGACTTTAACATAACTCTCTCAGCACTGGATAGATATTCCAAATACAAAGTAAACAAAGAACCTACAAAACTCAATAGAACAATCAATAATTCATACTTAACATACATATATAACATATTCCATCCTTCAACAATGAATACACTTTTTTCTCAGCAGCACATGGATCCTTCTTGAAAATAGATCATATGCTATGCCACAAAGCTAGTCTTAGCAAATACAAAAAGATAGACATACTACCCTGAATTCTATCTCACCATAATTGAATGAAATTGGGAATTAATGATAGTTTAAAAAAAAGAAGTGCCTCCAACACCTGGTGACTCAATAATAAGCTATTGAATGATGCATGGATAACAGAAGACATCATGGAGGAGATAAAAAAAATTCTTAGAGGTAGATGAGAAGTCTGATACAACATATCAAAATCTCTGGGACACTATGAAGGCAGTGCTAAGAGGAGAGTTCATTGCATTAAGCTCATATATTCAAAGAAGTAAAAGTCAACAAATCAACAACTTGTCACTACATCTCAAAGCTCTAGAAAAGAGGAACAAAATAACACCAAAAGAAGCAGAATACAGGAAATAATTAGAATCAGGGCTAAAATCAATGAAATTGAAATGAAGGAAACAATTCAAAAAATTGACAAAACAAGAAGCTGGTTCTTTGAAAAAATAAATATAATTGACAAACCCCTAGCCACCCTAATGAAAAGAATGAGAGAGAATCCAAATTACTAAAATTTGTGATGAAAAAGGAAATAACACAAAAGACTCTGCTGAAATATAGAGGATAATTAGAAACTATTTTGCAAATCTATACTCCAGTAAAATAGAAAACTCTGAAGACACCGACAAATTTCTAGACATGAACTACCCAAACTGAACCAGGAGGTAATTCACAAACAACTTGAACAGATCAATCACAAGCAACAAAATAAAAGATACCATCAAAAGCCTTCTAACCAAGAAAATCCCTGGACCAGATGGATTCTCAGCCAAGTTCTATGAGACCTACAAAGAAGAACTAACTCCAATACCCCTCAAATTATTCCATAAAATAGAAAGGGAGGGAACCCTTCCAAACTCATTCTATGAGGCTAGTATCACCCTGATACCAAAACCAGACATAGACACATCAAAAAACGGAAAATTTCAGACCAATATCCCTGATGAATATAAATGCAAAACTTCTCAATAAAATTTTGGCAAATCACATTAAAGAAGCATATTAAAAAATAGTGCACAATGATCAAGTTGGGTTTATTCCAGGCATGAAAGTTTCATTCAACATATAGAAATCAATAAATGTAACCTATCACATCTTATCTTAAAGATAAGAATCACATGATTTTATCAATTAATGCAGAGAAAGCATTTGACAAAATACAGCACCCTTTCATGTTTAGAACACTAGAAAAACTAGGGATAGTAGGAACCTACTTCAACATTGTTAAAGCAATATATGCTAAACCCAAGGCTAACATCATCCTAAATGGAGAAAAATTGAAAGCATTCCCTCTACAAACTGGAACAAGACAGGGATGCCCTCTTTCACCACTCTTATTCAATATAGTCCTTGAAAGTCTAGCCAGAGCAATTAGACAGATGAAAGAAATTAAAGGGATATGAATAGGAAAAGAAGAACTCAAACTATCACTATTTGCAGATGACATGATATTATACTTGGAGGATCCAAAAAATTCTACCAGAACATTTATAGAATTAACAAATGAATCAGAAAAATTGCAGGATATAAAATCAACACCCATAAATCAATTGCATTTCTCTACATCAGCAATGAATCTTCTGAAAGAGAAATCAGGAAAACTACTACATTCACAATAGACGCAAAAAAAAATAAAATACTCGGGAATCCATCTAACAAGAGTAGTGAAAGACCTCTACAATGAAAATTACAGGACACTGAAGAAAGAAATTGAAGAAGATCTTAGAATATGGAAAGATATCTCATGCTCTTGCTTAGGCAGAATCAATATTATTAAAATGGCAATACTACCCAAAGTGCTATACAGATTCAATGCAATCCCAATTAAAATCCCAAACATTTCTATTTCTCTATAGAAATAGAAAAGGCAATCATGAAATTTATTTGGAAAAATAAGAGACCCACAATAGCCAAAGCAATCCCAAGTAAGAAGAGTGAAGCAGGAGGCATCACAATACAAGAACTTAAACTATACTACAAAGCTATAGTAACAAAAGCAGCATGGTATTGACACCAAAATAGACATGTAGACTAATGGTACAGAATAGAAGTCACAGAGACTAACCCACTTAAATACAGTTATCTCATACTAGACAAAGGTGCCAAATACATACACTGGAGAAAAGATAGCCTCTTCAACAAACGGTGCTGGGAAAACTGGGAATCCCTATGTAGTAAAATGAAACTAAACCCCTATCTCCCACCATGCACAAAAATGAACTCAAAGTGGATCAAAGACCTAGGAATGAGACCAGAGACTCTGTGCCTAATTGAGGAGAAAGTAGGCCCAACTCTTCATCACGTTTAATTAGGCCCCGGCTTCCTAAACAAGACTCCTAGAGTACAAGACAGAAAAGCAAGATTCAATAAATGAGATGGATTTAAACTAAAAGGATTCTTCTCAGCAAAAGAAACAATCAATGAAGTGAACAGAGAGCCTACATTCTGGGAGCAAATTTTTGCCACACGCATATCAGATAGAGCACTGATCTCCAGGATATATAAAGAACTCAAAACACATAACACCAAAAAAGCAAACCACCCAATACATAAATGGTCTAAGGACCTGAATAGAAACTTCTCAGAAGAAGATATACAATCAATAAACAAATATATGAAGAAATGTTCAACATCTCTAGTAATTAGAGAAATGCAAATCAAAACTACTCTAAGATTTCATGAATGAAAATCCAAAATACAAGCAGCAAGAAGTGCTGGCGAGGATGTGGTGAAACAGGCACCCTCAAACATTCCTGCTGGGACTGAAAATGGGTGCAACCAATCTGGAAAGCAGTATGGAGATTCCTTTAAAAACCTGGAATAGAACCACCATTTGACCCAGCTATCCCACTCCTCTGCCTATACCCTAAAGACTTAAAAACAGCATACTACAGTAATACAGCCATTTCAATGTTTATAGCAGCACAATTCACAATTACTAAACTGTGGAAGCAACCCAGATGCCCTTTAACAGATGAATAGATAAAGAAACTGTGGTATATATACACAATAGCATATTACTCAGCAATAAAAGAGAATAAAATTATGGCATTTGCAGGTAAGTGGGTGGAATTGGAGAACATCATGCTAAGTGAAGTAAGCCAATCCCAAAAAAGCAAAGGCTGAATGTTCTCTCTGATTAGTGTATGCTGATACATAAGGAGGGTGGGAGTGGGGAGCATGGGAGAAATGGAGGAACTTTGGATGGGACAAGGGGGAGGTCAGGGAGGGGAGGGGGAATGGGAGTAGCAAAGATGGTGGAATGAGATGGATATCACTACCCTAGGTACCTGTATGAAGACATGAATGGTGTGACTCTATCTTTTTTGCAACCAGTGAGATGGAAAATTGAACTTTATATATGTACTATGACTTGAAATGCATTTTAAACAATAAATAGGTAGATAGACAGATAAATAAAAAGAATCATGTACGGTGAT
The DNA here is from genome assembly GCA_028644305.1 of Xerus rutilus. Taxonomy (NCBI): domain Eukaryota; kingdom Metazoa; phylum Chordata; class Mammalia; order Rodentia; family Sciuridae; genus Xerus; species Xerus rutilus. Next base: position 26,747,621 of record CM053417.1, read on the forward strand.
CAAGAGGGATTTATCCCTGGGATTAAAGGATGTTTCAACCAATAAAAATCAATAAATGTGTTGTGCTAAATTAATAGAATGGAAGAAAATTATTCTATGATCATCTCAACAGATATAGAAAATAATTAGAGATTCTTTTTTTTTTGGTACTAGAGATTGAACTTAGGGGTATTCAACCACTGAGCCACATCCCCAGCCCTATTTTATGTTTTATGTAGAGACAGGGTCTCACTGAGTTGCTCAGCACCTCTCCATTGCTGAGGCTGGCTTTGAACTCGCGATTCTCCTGTCTCAGCCTCCCTAAGTGCTGGGATTACAGGCTTGCGCCACCGTGCCTGGCTTAGAGATTCTTTTGTGATAAGAATGGTTAGCAAACTGGTGACAGAAGGAATGTACATCAACATAGTAAAGGCTATATATGACAACTGAAATAATACTCATAAGTAAAAAAGTGAATTTGTTTCCTGAAGATGAGAAATAAGACAAGGATATCTTTACTAGCCACTTTTATTCAACATAGTTCTGGAAGTTCCAGATAAACAAATTAACCAAGGAAAGTAATAAAATAAATGCAAATTGTAAAAGAAGAAGTAAAATTATGGCTCTTTGCAGATAACATAATCCTATATGGAGAAAATCTTAAAAACCCTATACAGGAAAAAAACATTTAAAATAATAAATGAATTCACAAAGTGATCTATAGATTCAGTGCTATCCCCATCAAAGTCCTAATGTTACTTTTTTTTTTAAATTGGAAAGAAACAATCTTGAAATTTATATGGAACAACAAAAGACTGAGAATACCCAAAGATCTTGAGCAAGAAGAACAAAGGCTAGAGGCAACACACTTTCTGATTTTAATATAGATTGTGAAGTTATAGTAATTAAAACTGTATAGAACTGGCATAAAGACACAGACATATAGATCAATGGGACAGAACAGAGAGCTCAGAAATACATTCATGAATATATAGTCAACCAGTTATTGACAATGTTGTCAAGAATACACAAAGGGAAAAGGAATAGTCTCTTCAAGAAATAGTGCTGCAAAAAGTAGATATTCATAAGCTGGGCTCAAGCCTGTAATCCCAGCACTTAGGGAGGCTAAGACAGGAGAATCGTGAGTTCAAAGCCAGCCTCAGCAATGGCGAGGCGCTAAGCAACTCAGTGAGACCCTGTCTCTACATAAAACACAAAATAGGGCAGGGGAAGTGGCTCAGTGGTCAAGTAACCCTGAGTTCAATCCCAAGTATCAAAAAAAAAGTAGATATTCATATATAAAATTAAATTACTTCCCTATCTTATACCATGTATAAAATTAAATTTAAAATGATGCAACTATTATGAAAAATAGTACAGGATTTCATCAAATATTTTTTAAATCCTATGTATTATGGCTTGAATGTTTGTTGCCCCCTCTCATTTCATGTTGAAATTGAATTGATATTGTAATAGTACTGAGTTAGGATGTTTAAGAGATGATTAGGCAATGAAGACCCCACCCTCATGGGTAACATTAATAACAGCATAAAACAATGAGTTTGAATTTCTTTTGCATTTTTGCCCTTCTAACTTCCTCCATTTGAAGATGATGTGGCACTACTGCTCCCTCAAGGACTGAATGTTTAAAATATATCTTGGAATCAGTATCACAAAACTTTCTGGTGCCTTGATTTTGGACTTCTCAGCCTCCACAAATGTGAGCCAATAAATTTCTTTTCACTATAAATTATACAATGTGTGGGATTCTGCTATAGCACCATAAAATGGACTAGATACCACATGATTCAGCAAACACACCTCTGAATATATATCCATAAGAACTGAAACCAAAATATTGAAGTAATATTTGTACTCCCATTTTCATTGCAGCATTATTCACAATATCCAGGATTTAGAAACAATTCATGTATCCACTGACAGAGAAATGGATAAGGAAAATATAGCCTTCATATAAAATGGAATATTATTCCTGCCACTTGTGACAACATACCTAAATCTAGATGACATTATGCTAAATGAAATAATCCTGTCACAGGAGGACAAATACTGCATGATTCCACTTACCCAAGGTATCTATAACAGTCAAAGAGAAGCAGAGACTACAATGGTGCTTATTAGAAGATGGAAGTGAGGGAATACGAGTTGCTGCTCAATGAACACAAAGTTTCTATTGTGCTAGATGAGTAAGTTCTGCAGGTCTGCTATGCATCACGTTGTATATACTTACCAATTCTGTGTTGCACATATAAGATTGAAGGAAGATTGTTGATTTTTGTTATAACAAAAACATAAACCAAGTGACTTAGGATACTTTGGGGGATGCGGGATATGACAACTGAAATATGGCTATGGTATTCTATATGCAGTGTTGAAAGTCATCATATTGTACACATTAAATATGCACGGTTTTGTATAACAATTATAATAACTATTAAAAGTTACTAAACTACATGGTTCCTTGAATTTGGGCTATATAATTTTTTTAAGAGAAGAAATAAGTGACATAAGTATTACTAAAGAATTGATCAGTTAACATTATCTGTGATTTTGTGATTGTATTCTTGGACTACCCAAGTATTATGGACAGAATTGTGCCCCATAGAATCCATATGTTGAAGCATGAAACTCCAATGCATTTGGATACAGGGCCTTTAAAGTATTAATTCAGGTTAAATAAGGTCATAACAGCAAGACACTAATCCAATGTGACTGAGACCCTTTTATGAAGAGAGACATTAGAGATAAGCATACACAGTGAAAAGGCCATGTGAGGACACAGTAACAAAGTGGCTGTAAATAAGTCAAGGAGAAAGACCTCAAGAGAAATTAACTTGCTGACAGCTTGATCTTGGACTTCCAGACCACAGAAAGATGAGAGAATAAATTTCTGTTTTTTAAGCCACTAACTCTGTGGCATTTTGTTATGTAAGCCCTAGGAGACTAATGCATTAAGAAATAGAACATTAAAATTACCGATTATCAAAAAGAAATTTATTAAAGTGAAAAATTCTAAAATTAATAATCTAAACAACAACATAGAATATATTACAGAGAAAAAGATCAGTTCTACAATAACAGCATAAAAGAAATTACATAAATAAATTTAACAACACATACTCATGACACTGGGAAAATGCTAAAACTCTAATGAGGGACACAAATAATTTCTGTATAGTTAATTACTGGTAAGAAATATTTGATACAGAAAAACGTGGCAACTGTTTTCAAACTAACCTGAGAATTTATAATTATCCTAATCAAAACACTGATTATTTGGAACTAGATAAAAATTTTAAAATGGTTAATTCAGAAAAAAATTAACATGTGAGTATTTCCAGGAAATTATTAATAGTAGTAGCAATAAAGAAAGATTATAATTATGAGATCTTTAAAATATTAATATCTATTTTAAGGCAATAATAATTAAAACTTATGTACTGGGAAAAGTAATCAATGGGACAAACTAGGGAATTAAGACATAGACATGAATACATATAGGAATCCAGTATGTAAAAGTAAATACATTTCAAATCATTAAATGTTATTTGACAAATGGCTAATCTTTGAGTTAAAAATATACTAAGACCATGCGTCACTATTCATAGGACTTTACATTTTAGACAATCTTAGATGCAAAATTCAAAACTTAAAAAGTACTGGATCAAAGTATGTAGGATGTTTTTCTCATAATATTTTTTCCTATTTTGCAAAGTTATTTATCTTTAAGTTAATAGATAAAGGTGTATGTATTTATCATGTTCAACATGATGTTTTGAAGTATATAAACATTGTGGCATGGTTAGATCTAACTAATTATCAAATATATTCTCATATAACTATACTTTTTGTAGTGAAAACACTTCACATCTGTTCTCAGCATTTTTCAAGAATATAATGAATTCTCATTAAATATTGTCACCATGCTATATAGTAGATCTCTTGAACTTATTCCTCCTAACTTTAAATCCTTTGACCAATCTCTTCCCACTCTACTCCTCCTAACAGTCCATAGTTTAATAAGAACTATTCTACTCTTACAGCTAGGTTGTGGCTCAGTGGTAGAGCACTTGCCTAGCATGTTTGAGGCACTGGGTTTGATCCTCAGCACCACATAAAAATAAAGATAAATACAGATATTGTGTCCATCTACAACTAAAAAAAATTTAAAAGAGAACTATTCTACACTCTATTTCTATGAGATCAACATTTTTATATTCAACATATGAGTGAGATCATGCACTATTTGTCTTTATGTGCCTGGTTATTTTACTTAACATAATGTTCAATGAGTTCATCCATATTGTTACAAAGTGAAATATTTTCTTCTTTTTGTGACTGAATGTTATTCCATTGGGTATATAAGCTACATTTTCTTTATCCCTTAATCAGTTGATGGACACTTGGGTGGGTTCCATATTTTGGCTATTGTCAATAGTCATGGGAGTGGGATGGCTGTATCATGCAGTAGATTTATTTTCAATTTTTTTGAGGAAACTTCATACTTTTTGACAAAATAGCTATAATAGTTTACCTTCTTACCTATGATGTGTAAGGTCTCAATTTTCCCCACACACTCATCAACACTTAGTTTTTTTTTTATTTTGTTATTTTACTAATAGCTATTCTAAGTAGAATGAAGTGATTTCTCTTTATGGTCTTGATGTGCATTCCCTTAATGATTATTAATATTGAACATTTTTGGACATATCCATTTATATTTCTTCTTTTCAGTTAAGTATATTCAGATCTATTGTTCATTTTTATATCATATTATTTGTTTTCTTGTTATTGAGTTGAGTTCTTTTTATAGTTTGTATAACTAATTGCTTACCAGATGTATCATTTGCAAATACTTTCTCCCATTCGGGAGATTGTCCTTCACCTTGTTGACAATTTCCTTTGCTGTGCAGAAGTTTTTATTTGTTGTTATTCTTCTTCTTTTAGATATATATGACAATAGAGTGCATTTTGACAAATTATACATACATGGAGTATAATTTAATCTAATTAGGATCTCATTCTTGTAGTTTACATGCTGTGCAAAAGTTTTAAAATATGATATAATTCCATTTGTCAATTCATGTTTTTGTTTTTGGAGTCATATCCAGAAAATCATTGCCCACACTAATTTGTGGAGCTTTTCTGGTATGTTTTCTTCTATAGTTTGTAGTTTCAGCTCTTATATTTAAGTCTTTAATCCATTTCAACTTGATTTTTATATATAGTGAGACAAAGTCTAATTTTATATTTCTGCATGTAGTTTTCCAATTTTCTCAACAGTATTATAGAAGAGACTGTCCTTTAACCATCGTGTATTGTACAAGCATCTATTTCATAACTTATTTATTCTTGTTTATGTAGTTTATTCCATCCTTTATATCTTAGATCAGAAGTCAGCAAACTTTTTTCTGTATGGGGCAAGATACTAAATATATCAGCTTTTCCAGTCTCTGTGGTCACTGTTGCTACTACTCAACTCCACATTTGCATGAAAGAAATCATATACAATATATTAAAATCATAGCTATATTTTAATAAAACTTAAATACATTGAGATTTGAAATTTATATAATTTTCATGCATCACAAAATATTTTTTCAGCCATTTAAAAAGTATATTGTCTTAATTTGATGGCTAAGCAAAAATATGAAGCAGATTATAGTTTAACAAATCTTATATGATATTAAACATATAATTCAGTATTATTTTTAATTTTCTCTCTTATATTTTATTCTAGGAATAGACTTACTTTTTTATCTATTTTCAAATTGTTGGATTTCTTTCTTACTGTTATCTGTTCTTGTATACTTTGTTATTTTCTTTATAAAGCTCATCTGGAATGAGAAATTATTTTCTCTCTCAGAGTGACACCTTACAAGTTGGGGCTCACAAATTCATGGTAATATATAACAGTTCCAATCTGTGTCAAACAGTTTTTATGTGCCCTTTAAGATTCTCTCAGCCTCATTTGTCTTTAGAGCTTTTTCTAGTCATTCTAGCACCAGTACCTTGAGTAACCAACTTCAAATATAAACTATCTGAATGAATCTTACCTCATTTGTGCATTACAACCTTCATTTCCTTTGCTAAGGCTTCTTGACAGTGAAGTGTAGATAAACACATGTACTATCAAAGTGTTAAATTAAAGTATCAAGGGTAAAACTTTCACCAATGGGAGATAGAAACTTGCATACAAATTCTTTTTATTCCTGAGATGGACTTTTCTAAGAAACAATTATTCGGCTTCCTGAAAGAATGTTCTGTAGAAATCTAATTGCATTTAGTTCTAAGTGCTGGCAAGTTTGGCATCTCACCATAATATTGACTTTTGCTGTTGTTCTGCCTTTGTCTTCTTTCCTTCTAACTCCTGATCCTAAAATTGTATTCCTTAATTGAGAAATAGTGCTTTGCCTCAGGCTCCATTTCCTGGGGAACACAGGCTAAGAGACAGTCACTAAACTTTCATTTCGGTTTTTCCAGGTCCTTTTATCTAACTTTCTCTGTTACCATGTACCATTCCAGCTAATAAATTTTATAAAAGCTATTCCCCTGATAAAAGCAATAAAATTTTTTCAAGTTCTTTTCAGTTTAAGAACACTACTTCTGTTTTCTGATTTCAATTAGTGAGACTACCATAGTGTTACTGTTTTGGGTATGCACAGTAATCAAACTCAGGACCACTTTTTTTTTAGTCCTTAGGCTCAATAAAGCATAACATCATCCCTACCTCACAACTCTAGGTTTCTCTGAACCGCAGGAATGGTTAACTTTTTTTTAAACATCATTTTTGTTGAAGGAATTATCTTTCTTTGCTACATTTATAGATGACAGAGGGAGTTGAAGAGTGAACTTAAAATATCTTATTGATTGAAAGTTGCTAAACAGAGATATATTTTGTGATCAAAATATTGACAAAGGTTCAAATCTGCTCATGATATTGTAAGGTTAAAATTCTAATAAATTTATCATTTTGAATAACTTTCAAGTTATATTTTCTCTAAACATAATTAGTATATTTAGGTGCATATCTAAAAATAGCTGGGTGTCTGTTCCTAATTCTGTATTATTTCATCATTAGTGAATTATATCCCAAGTAAAAATGCTTTACTGCAGTAAACATTCCCAATTAATATTTGTATGTCCATTAACTGCTGATCTGAGAGACAACATAATATGATAGGCTAAATAATAGTTGCCCAAAGGTGTACGCATCCTAAGTCACAGAACTAGTGAATATGTTCCTCATGTGACAGGAGACTTTACATATATGATTAAATTGAAGACCTTGAGATAAGGAATTTTTCCTATATTATCTCAATGTGGGAGGATAAAATTCACAGTAGGAAGTGTGACAACTGAGGCTAGTGGCTGGAGTTATGGGAAGAATAGACAATGAGTCATGGAATACCTTCAAGAAGATGTGAAGGACTAGGAAATGTATTCTCCTTCCAGATTCTCCATAAGGAACCAGTGTTTTGTACTTTGTGATTTTAGCCTGTGAAAGTCATTTCAGATATCTGATTTCCATAACTGTAAGATAATAAATGTACATTATGTTAAATCATTGTGTACAAATTTGTTATGATAGGAACAGGAGACTAAGACGTGGACTCTTTGGATGCCATATATTTTCCTATCCAAAGAGCAATAAATCTAGAAATTGATTATTTGAAATTTAGATGTACTACACATCAAAAAAGTATTTATAAGACATTATATCAAGGGTTTTAAGCTCAGAGGCCATACTTAATATTATACATGACAATCAGCACTAAGCATTATAGTTGGAGAAACGATATGAAATAATGAAGAATATGGAAGAGTGCATGCCTCTCTTAAAGGCCATTATCCAATCTGAGCCAATTGTTATATCACAAGAATGCAGGCCCAAGTGATAACAAGTGTTATATTTTCTTTTTTCAAAGGAAGTCAATTATGGAAATTATGTAAAATTTCCTAATTTTAAATTAGGCAAATTAATTTTTTTAAATATTTCTTTTAGTTGTAGATGGACACAATGTCTTTATTTTATTGCTTTGTATATGGTGCTGAGGATTGAACCCAGGGCCTCACGCATGCGAGGCAAGCGCTCTACCACTGAGCCACAATCCCAGCCCAAATTAATTTTTAATTTAATTTAATTAGGTAAAATTAGATAATTTAAAATTTGGTAAAGGTAAATAAAAATTTAAAAATTGTCCAGACCAATACTATGTGACCAAGAAAAGCATATCTATAACAAGGTGTTTTATTTGCTTATGCTATGGTTAGTCTACAACCTGTATATTAGGCTTTGGGAACTCTGTCAGGAGATATTTTGATACTCAACAAGGACTGCTTTTAGGAAGTAAACCTATTCTTTATAAGTATGACCACTTTCAAATCAATTTTTTTCACTAGTTTAAGGATGAGGATAGAAAACCTTAATGATCAATAATAAAAATAATCTAGTCCATCACAAAGTTTTACTATTTTACCATTTTCCTTCTTTTCTTTTCCTTTCTTTTTCATACTAGGAATTAAACCCAGGGCTGACTTATCTCTGACCTATATCCCAGCCCTTTTTAGTTTTTGTTTTGAGACAGAGTCTTGCTAAATTTCCCAGGTTGACTTCAAACTTGTCATTCTCTTGCATCAGCCTCAGGAGTAGCTACAATTACAGGCATGTACTACCACACTCAGTAGTTTTACCATTTTAACAAGTGACTTCTAATATTCACATTTAAGCTTCTTTAGAAATCACATGCTTGATTTCCTTCTTTTTTTAAGACTAAATAATATTCCATTGTCTGTGGATATTTTTGCCTGTATTTCTTATTTTTCTTTATGTAGCCATTGATGGACATTTGCATTGCTTCAATCACTTGGCCATTGCAAATATGAATGAACTTTGAAGACATTATGCTCAGTGAGACAAGCCAGACACACAAAGCCAAATATTGCATGATCATTTATATGTAGAATCTGAAATAGTTAAACTTACAAGGTAGAGAGTAGAATGGTGATTGCCAGCAGTGGGAGAAATGCAAAGGGAGAAATGCATTTCTCCCTTAGCAAAGGGAGAAATGCAGAGATGTTGCTCAAAGGGTACAAAGTTTTACTTGTCAAAAATCAATAAGTTCTAGAAATTTAACCGACATAATGGTAACAATACTGTATTGTATACTTGAAATTTACTGAAAGGATAGACCTTAAGTGCTCTTACCATTAAAACAAAGACAAAGCAAACTTTGTGAGGTGATGGATATGTTAATGAGCATGATTGTGGTGATCACTTCATTGTGTATATATATAAAGAAAACTTTACACATCTTAAGTATGTACAATTCCTATTTGATAGGGAAAGTCTTCAATAAATTTGGGGAGAAAAACATGTGCTTTGGTACTATACAGTATGTATGCCACAGAATAGTATAACATGTGTATTGCCTATTACCAAGGAGCCACAGACACTTTTGAAATGTCATGCAATATACTGATTCACATAATTCCTCACTAAAACTCATTCTGTGAAACTTCAGAGCACAAGGAACTGATGAATATAACTCTTGGAAAGGGAAAGAGGGAAAAGATAGAAGCTAATTGGTGATGGCACCATAGCAGGTGTTCTCCCTCAAGGGCAATGATGACACTGCTCATACATTCAGAGACAGCCTCATGCACTCTTTGGCAAGCTTACACAGATCCCTTTTTGTAAACAAGTCAAGTATCTACATCTGTGACAAACAAATCCATGATTTAAAGAGTGTTTCATGGCCTACGGGCCCCAGTAACAAGGCCAGAATAAAGTTTGTCAACTTGATAATACTCATTCTATGCCAAATAGGATTTAATGCTCAGGTGTGGTCATATATCAGGAAAGATGAAAATGAGTCTGAGGCGTTAAAAAAGAAGTCTTGGCAGCTACTGAGTTTCATAAGCAGAAACTGGGAAATACCTTTGATGGTTGAATATTAATCATTGCATGGTTGTTCTCTGGCAGGGTTAGAAAGTGTAAACTCCCAGTCTAGGGAATCACAGCACATGCTCTGACCATCTGCTAACAGTGTCTGAGAGTATATATCTTCCCTTTTACTTCATATCTTCCCTTTTACTTCAATGAAAATTATTTAAGTATCAAAGACTGAAGCATAAAAAAGGATTTGGAATTTAATTTTAAAGGGAAAATACACATTTTCCTCATTTTGGTGGTTCCATTCATTCAGGATTTATTTTTTATTAAAAAAGTGTGAATATGACAAACAAATCCTTGGAGTTCTGGAACTACTTGCCATAGTATTGTAAGAAAGAAACAAATCCTGCAAGTAAATGTTGGAGTCATGGAGTCCTTCATTTGTGATTGTTATTTCTGAGCTAGAGGCTGTAGCTGTATTTAAAATATTCTCAAAATATTGTAGATGTACTCAACCAAATATTACAGAGTGAGGACGTGTATTAGGAGATTGATTGAGTCACTTGGTAAACTATTTCCAGAAATTATGCCAAGTGATAGGAAAAAAATTGTAAAAGATATGGTTCCACATGTGCCTCCTTAAAGTCTAGAAAAACAACAAAACTAAAATCACCATCTTTATTTATAATATAGTATTTATAATAACATTAAATATATTTAATCATAGAAGCAATGCTGCAAGACATGTCATTTCCCTTTTACAAATATTTTATCTGATGTCCCCAATGAATCACTTATTTACACAAACTCATGCAGTGTGTGAATGACAGAGTTTGAAAACTAGATTTGAACACATAGATCAAATTTTTTTAAATATCCTACTTATCCTGCTTTGGCTAATTTTAGTAGTAAGTATATAACATGCATACACATAGATATAAAACAAGGTAGGAGCTGTGAAAATGATACAGAAATGGCACCATGGAAATTTGTTGGGATCACTTGAGGACAAGGAATGAAATAACGCATTTTGGTGGAAATTCAATTGGACCTTAGAAAATGAAAAAGATTTTAGTTTGGCAAAAATGGTGGTAGATGGATATCCAAATAAACAATTGGAGAAAATATGGAGTCAGAATGTTAAAATATAGATGTAAAAATATTGATAAGTTCAGACGACAGTAGAATTTTTGAAGAAGAATAGTGGGATAATAAGATTTAAAAAAAGAATGATGTCAGATAGTGGAAAGACAAGCCCAAAATATTTTTTCTAAAAATAGAATAGTCAATCTTGCTGAAAACATTCAACTGATTTTAATGATTTTTTTCCTATCTGATCTACTTTTATTGTGCCTGTCTTATTTGTGACTAGTGACATAAACTACTTAAAAATACATAAAATGCTATGAGGGCAGATTTTTGTGAAGATAATTGATGACTATAAATACCTAGAATTGTTCAAAACTATATACTTTAAAATTCATCCAAATACAGATTAAAGTTCAAAGTATATAGACTGAAGAAAAAAATCTGTAGGTTATTAAGCCCATTGGAGGCTTAATTAAGCAGAAAGATATTTCTTCATGAACATTTGCCTGACAAATGGCCTTCCTCTGTCTGGGAAGTTTGCCTGTTTATAACAGAATTGAGCTCACTTGTTGCTATGATGAAGGGAAGTGAATAACAACATAGCCATCTAGATTTATTAAATCGACCTTAAGTATTAATGAGATGAGAGATGTCATAGTAAGATCATCCTCATATTCATTTAGTACAATGAGTCACTGAAGAGACTAAAAATTTTATCTCCAACTCTTGGATAAAATTGAGACATCTGATGAAGCCACTTGCTTCAGGTAATGAAGAAAATGTGTTTGAGTGTTTCCGGATAAATATGTTGGTAAAACACAAATATTTGTGCATATTCACCTTTTCCTGAAACACAAGTAAAATTGCAATAAAGAAACAAAAATGGCCTTAAGAGTAGAGTGTGGTGCCACATGCCTGTAATCTCCACAACTCAAGAGGCTGAGGCAGGAGGATAGCAAGTTTGAAGTCAGCCTGGACAACATAGTGAATTCCTTCCTCAAAATTAAAAAAAAATTAATGAATGAATGATTCAATCAATCAATCAATTAATTAAAAGGGCTGGGATATAGCTCAGTGGTACAGAGGCCCTGGGTTCAATTCCTAGTATGAAAAACAAAAACAAAACATGGCAGAGAGAGAGAGAGAGAGAGAGAGAGAGAGAGATTGAAGATGGCAAAGATTTTAGTAGTGAGGAAAGGAGATGGTAACAAGAAATAAACCCATTGAATTCTAGAAGCTTAGAAATTCTAGCTTTCTAGAATTTGAGAATCTGAGACCTGATGCTTCCAAAATGTGGTGGGTGTAAAGGCTGAAAATCAAGAAGTTTGGTTAAAAGTGAATATATTCAATACTTAGCTCTACAGATCTTTTTCATCAAGAAAGCCAGGAGACTAGATGTTACATATTGAAAACACTGGATCCAAGAAACTCTGCACTCAGGGATATTAGGAACAAATAGAGGCAATGGTGTCATTTTGAAAAGAGAGAAATTCAAAGAAGACTACACTACAGCTGCCAAACTGACACTGTTTAGGTGGCAGACTGGAGGATTCCTTTTCTGAATAAAAAATTGGGAGCAGAAAGAAATATTTTGGTTATAGGAGAAGAAAGTCCTAAGGGAAAATCAGATATGGAATAGAGAGGAAAAGAAACACCAAGTTATTAATTAATAAATCATTTATGTATACAAGTTGTTCAGTGAATCTATGCTAGCATTACTATATAACAGAATATCAATATTGGGAATGGTGAAGGTTTACTGTTGTTGAAGGCCCCTGAATGAATTGCTTTCCCCACCCTTGCCCTCACTGAGAAGAAGTAGGTAAAGTTTGACAAGAGTTGAGAAAGTATGCAGAGATTTCGCAGCATAGATTAAGAATTGAATTCAAAATTGCTGATGACTGGGATACTACTATAATGTATGGTAACTATAGATAACAACAGTGTACTGTGCATTTCAAAAATCTAGAAGAATTTTGAAAGTTTTCACCACAAATAAGTGATTAATGTCTGAGGAGATGAGTATATTTAAACTGATTTAACATTACACAATGCATATATGTATTGAACATTCCAAGGTACCCCATTGATATGTACAATTTTTATGTTTTTGTATTATCAGTTAAAAATAAATAGGGAGTAAAAAACACAAAACTGATGATGAAAGAAACAAGGAAACAGCCTGAAAATGCTGGTTTTAGAATCAACTCTAGTATAAGTCATTCCAGTGTCATAGACAGAGAGGAGGAATTAAGATAAATTTGGATGGCAGAACAATGTGATTTATATACAGTTTTATATGAAAGTGTAGCATGTAACCTGTACACAAGTAAAAACCAGTACACCAGACAATACACTCTAATATTAGAGCAACAAAAAAAGAGTTTTTTAAAGGTAAATGTAAACAGAAAGTATTAGCATTTTTTAAAAAGAATCCAAAGGAAATAGAGAATATTAAGAGCTTAATTAAAAATAAAACCAAGCACTGAACTTGTACCTTCAGAGATATAGAAGACACTTCCTTCATGAAGCAACAATAGGCTATACAAATTAAATTGAGATATTATTAAGATTAGGCCTCTTGAAAAAATATGAATCCAAAATGAACATTCAAAATAAAGGTTGGAGCATAAAGTTGTTGAATTTTCACAAAAGGTAAAACAAAATGACAAAGACACAGACGCTAGGTGATATATACCAGGAAAAAAAATTACAAAGCAAAATCTAGAATGTCAAACACCTAACAATATGAGTTCCAAAAAGAGAAAATAAAAGAGCACAGGAGAGCAAATTTCCCTGAACTCAAGCATATAGATATCTAGACTTAAGGAGTCTAAAACGGTAGGTAACATGGAGTTTCATGGAGATTGTTTTCAAACCAAGTGACACACCAGAGCTGCTAGCATATTACTTGCTGTTTACTTTGCATACATGACCTGAGGTAAGGTATACCTAGACTTCCCCAGTCTGGCCACAAAAAAGAAAAGACTAAAAGATCTGAAAAAGGAAACTTATAGAAGAGGCATGAGGATAGATCTTTTAAAATGGGCACAGATTATGGCAATTTTTATTTTTAGCACTGAATTCTATCAAGAATTTCAAGTAGAAAAGGAGTCACATAACAACCATGTAGGTAGGATGGTTCTTCAAGTGTCATCCAGGTACTCTCAGCCATCCCAGTCACTGTGCCTATAAATAAGGTAGTCACGTTGGTAGTAAAGAGGCTTTGTATTATCAGTTTAATGTTACTCTAACAAAATATCTAAGAAAATTAACTTGTAAAGAGAAAAGTTAATTTTGACTCAAAGTTTTAGAGGTTCCAGTCCATGATCAATTGGCTCCATTGTTTTGGGCCTGTGGCAGGAACATATACCACAGAAAAAAGTAAAAGAAAAAGAAACCACCTTATCATCAAGAAGCAAAAGGGAAGAGAGAGAGACTTGGGTTCCATAATCCCCATTAAGGACATGTCCCCACTAATCTCCAAGTAGGCCCTACCTTCTAAAGGTCTACTATACTTTCCAGTAGTTCCATTCTGAGGACCAAGCCTTTAACACATGACCTTTGGGAGACATTTATCTAAATCACTGCCTTTCTTATCTATGCCACTATAATGTGCCACCATTAAGAAAAAATACTGAGCTCTTAATTTAGTATCATTACTAAGGAGGCCAGCCAGTCAATTGGTAGCATATCTGTTATACACATTTCACCTGAATAAAACACTGATTCTTGTTTATTTAATATTGCATTCATTCCTTTTGTTAGTTTATCTTAGCTGTCTCAATACCTCTGCATGATATGATATCTGAAGACTTACAGAATACCTGATTTACCAGTGTGGCACTATGCACAATACTATAGCAGAGTAAGGTAACCATGTTATAGTGAAAGAGTTATGACAAAGGGTGCTTAATTATAAAATGTGTTGGCATTACCACATTCCTTATCCCATAGAAGCAGCTAACATAAATGAAAAAATGTAATGGCCTATTAAAAGTTTAGCTCTGGAAAAGAGTCCCACAGAACACCTTCTTCCAGGATCCAGTATTTATAATAAACCAATAGGTGATACATGTTTCTAATCCTCAGTAACTAAAATACAGGAAAGAGTGGAAGTAGGACTCATTTTTCTCATTAAGATACCACATAATTCAGTTAGAGATTCATGCTTTATACCTTTTTATCCTTAGAAAGGATTTTTATGCAAGAAATGAAGTAGTTTTCACTAAACATGAAGCCATAACTTCTAGATATTTTGGCCACATCATGCAGGAAGACCATCATGAAAAGAAAGGACTTACTATAATGGTCAAGATTATTGAACCTGATTACTACTTGAAATAAAGACTTAGAGTTGCTGTGGTGCAAGGTAGACAAGAATGACTAAATTGAGAACTGAGGAGATTCATGGAAGTAGCTTAGCTGCTTGTATGCCAAGTTATAATACCAAATGGCAAACTAGCAACCATGGTCCAAAATGAGTTGAACGATAGTTGCCCAAGAACTCTGAAGGATGATGGACTAGGTTACTATACTAAAGAAGCAACCCAGCCCTCTTGAAGTGCTGGCACAAAATGATGTAAATATACAATGGGTAGTAGAAAAGAATGATAATAAATTATGATTTGGGGAAAATTGGAACAGTGGGAAATTTAAATTTTCTAGCAACCTTCTTGTATACGTCTTTGGAAGATACTATAGTTGATTACTTTCATACAAGTTTTATGATAGATTGGCTTTAATCAAGGCCAAAGCAGATCTAAAGAATGAAAAGAATAAACTATTTAAGAGCTCTCTTTTGTTCTGCCTCATACAGCTTTGGCATAGATTTTACTTTATCCAGCGCTAAAAGCCAATCAACTTAATGCTGGTGTAAATTGACAGTGTTGCCTCAGGCACTACTGTACCACTTAGCTCTAACTTTCTGTCTGTGACTCTTCTTTGTACATATACATATGCAAATTAACAAACGCTAGAGATTTAACACTCCACGGGATAGCTCTGGACTAATGGTGAATGCAGCCTGATGAATATATGTTTCCTTATTCTCTCAGAAAGTTCCAAGGTACAAACTTTATAGCTTCTCGGAGAGTTCCATCAGAATGCAGCCTTAGTTGTCCATAGCAGCTAGTATGGTAATACATCTTTGCAATGTTTTTTTCAATTCTTTTATGTTTCCCTCTTTCCTTTTCTTTGTTGCTATTAACTAAGAAATTACCTCTCATTGCAAACCTTTATTTTGGACTCTTTCTTGGGACAGGGAGAAGCTATATGCATATAGTTGCTATTTTTTTATCCTTTTCTGCACGCACTGATATGAAGTTTTACCTGATTTGAGCATAGTGCTTGGGATTTAGCAGCTGTTCAACATATATTTGCTGATTTGAGTAACATTAGGACATTTATAGTTCATACATATGCTGATAATACTCAATTACCAAATTCTAGGATAGTGATTTATTTGAGAACTTTAGCATCTTAGAAATTATATCTAATGAAAGCAGTAAAATTAAAATTAAATATTTTCCTCATTCTGTATTTCAGACCGAATGCAACATGCTTTATCTTATATCAAGTTTTAAAAGCCTACCATTTGGTAAGGAATCACAGAACATTCCAGTTGTTAAATTAAGTCCTCTTCTGTGAGCCCTAAGCTATTACTGATCTTAAATCTCCTAAATTCCCATTGAATTTCCAGTCAATTACACAGTGTCTTACTGGAATATTGCTTAAGTGTTAAAAATACCCTATTCAGTCATTTATTATCTATTTCTTTTTTCCTAATTTCTGCAAGAAATTTTGATATCCCCATCTAGGTAATGTGCTCCAGAAGGTGAAGGACAATAACTTTGATTCCTTTAAATACTCTACAGTGTTATTCACAACAGATCATTAAAAATACTTGATTTAGGAGCATGATAAACTACAATAGATAATATATTAGTACCTTGCTGTTATTGTTACTATGGCTTGGTAGTATAATTTCAAGTTTGGTATTGTGATGCCTCCAGGTTACTCTTTTTGCTCAGGATTGCTTTGGCTATTTTGAATCTTTTGTTCTTCCATGTGAATTTTAGGATTTTTTCCCCTAGTTCTGTGAAGAAGATCATTGGTATTTTGACAAGAATTTTGTTGAGTCTGTGTTACACTTTTGGTAATATGGTCATGTTAAAAATATTGCTGCTTCTTATCCATGAACATGGGAGATCTTTCCACTTTCTATAGTCGTCTACTGTTTTCACCATTCTGTGCTGTTTTTTTTTTTTTTTTTTGGTACCAAGGATTGAACTCAGAGGTATTCAACCACTGAGCCACATTCCTAGCCCTACTTTGTGTTTTATTTAGAGACAAGGTCTCACTGAGTTGCTTAGCGCCTTGCTGTTGCTGAGGCTTTGAACTTGTGATTCTTTAGTTTCAGCCTCCCAAAGTGCTGGGATTACAGGCATGATCCACCACACCAGGCTGTGATTTTCTTTATAAAGGATTTTCACCTCCTTGGTTAGATTTATTTGTATTTTCTTAATGCTATTGTGAATGAAATCATTTTACTGATTCATTTATCAGGAAATTCATTGTTTGTGTATGGAAAAGCTATTGATTTCTGTATGTTGATTTTCTATTCTGCTACATTCCTCAATTTGTCTATCAGGTATAGAAGTATTCTGGTGAGATCTTTAGGTTTTTCTAATATAGGACCATCTCATCTACAAATAGAGACAATGGACTTCTTCCTTTTCTATTTGTATCTCTTTTATTTATTTCTCTTGCCTAAGTGCTGTGGCTAAAATTTCAATTACTATATTTAATAGGAGTGGCAAGAGTGGACATGCTTGTCTTTTCCCTGACTTTAGAGGCAATGTTTTCAGTTTTTCCCCATTCAGCATGAGGTTGAATTTGCATTTGTCATACATGGCCTCTCTGATATTGAATTAAGTACTTCTTTTTTTTTTGGTAGCAGGGATTGAACTCAGTGTTACTCGACCACTGAGCCACATCCCCAGCCCTATTTTGTGTTTTATGTAGAGACAGGGTCTCACTGAGTTGCTTAGCTCCTCCCCGTTGCTAAGGCTGGCTTTGAACTCTCGCAATCCTCCTGTCTCAGCCTCCCAAAGTGCTGGAATTACAGGCATGTGCCACCATACCCAGCTGAATTAAGTTCTTTTTATTCCCAGTTCCTTTTGGGGTTTTTATCATGAGAGTATTAAAATTTGCTCAAGGCATTTTTTGTGTCTATTGAGATGACCATTTGATTTTTGTTCTTGGTCTCATCTATGTAGTATATTATGTATATCAATTTGCATATGTTAAACCATTCTTACATCCCTGCAATGAAACAAACTTGATCATGATGTATCATCATGTTAATGTATTATTGAATTTAATTTTTTGATACTTTATTAGGGATTTTTTCATCTACGTTCATCGAGGATATTAGTCTATAGTTTTCTTTCTTTGAAGTATCCTTAAAAGACACAGAGAGAAACACATAGCTTTAGCATCTGGTTCTTAAGAAATATGTTGGACAAAAGGCAGCTTCTTTACCAAATGTTGCTGAAATAACTGGATAGCCATATGTAGAAGAATGAAACCAGATCCCTATCTCTCACACTACAAAATTTAACTAAATGGATCTAAGATCTGGGTACAAGACTAGAAACTCTACAACTGATGGAAGAAAACATAGGGGAAATATTTCAACATATAGGCACAACTTCCCAAATATAACTCTAATAGCTCTGGAAATAATATCAAAAATCAACAAATGGAATTGAATCAAATGTTAAAACTTCTACACAACAAAGGAAACAACAGAGTGAAGAGACAATTTGCAGAATGGGTGATAATCTTTTCCAGATGCTCTTCCAACAGAAGATGTTAGTATTTAAAATGTATTAAGAAGTAAAAATTCCAATACCATTTTAACAAATAACCCATTTAGTAAATGGGCAAATGAACTGAACAGACATTTCTCAAAAGTACAAATGGCCAACAATTATATTAAAAAATGTTCAAAAGGGAAATGCAAATAAAAACTATAAAGATTCCATTTCAGTCCAATCAGAATGGCAATTGTCAAGAATACAAATAATAAATTCTGTCAAGGATATGGGTGGAAAGGAATTCTTATACACAATTGGTGGTACTATAAATTAGTATAATCACTATGGAAATCAGTATGGAGATTCCTCAAAAAAGAAACAACTACCATATGATCTAGCTTATTTTACTCTTTGGTATTTACTTTCCCAAAAGAATTTAAACCAGCTTACATTAGAAGTACATGCATACCCATGTTTGTTTTAGCAAAATTTAACCAGGTTATAGAACCAGACTAGGTGTCTGTCAACAATAAATAGAGAACGTAGCATATATCTACAGTGAACTTTTGTTCAGTCATAAAGAAGAATGAAAGAATGTCATTTGCAGGAAAATAGATGAAACTGGAGTGCAGCATATCAAGCAAAGTGAGCCAGGCCCAGAAAGAGAAGTACTATATATTTTTTCTCATGCATGAGAACTAGTGGTGGGAAAATGATATCACAAAAGTAGATAGAAGAGACACCAATAAAGTAAAACAAGAGTGGAGAAAGTGAAATTGATCCATTTATGGTATATGCATGTACTAATATGCCATGGTTAAACAAACCAATCTGTATAATTTATATGCATCAATAAAAATGAATAAAATAGAGAATTAAAGTATATGATTATTTCCAAATTAATATGATTTTAAAAGCATCTCCTAATTTCCATATAAGTTCTTGGTCTGACAGTAAGTTCAAGATTTTCCTGTTATTAACACCAATGACTGACACCAAGTCTCTATCCAACTGTTACGGACATGTTCTAGCAATGAAGCTAAAGAAAAACCAGATGTGGAGAGAACATTCATCTTCAAGCAGTTTGCTGATATAGGTAAGAAAAGGTTCCTTACATGCGTAGGATAAATTTATACATTCTCACTGCCTCCAGGGTCATTCTTCCCCTTTGAAGTATAAAATAGTCAGATATTAACTCGGAGACTTTTTCTAGAACAATCATATCTTTAAGCCCACATTATAAAACTAGTATTCTGAAAATTATCTGTACAATTATTAGTGCCAGAGTTTGTATGAGTTGTTCTTTGTAGAGACATGTCTGTGCAAGAGAATCAGAAGAGTCAATTAGTTGACTTTTACCAAATCCTTAAGTCACTGATTAATTAAAACTGTGATATTTTATTATACATTACTTAATCCCCAAAAGACCTTATTTGCATGTCTTGTTTAACTATAATTTTTAACCCAGAGTGGAGCTATATATAATAAATAAACTACAATCTTCTGAGGTTCTAAAGCAAGAAAATATCTGAAAGATTTTGAGACAGCACATTAACCTTTGTTTGTTCCCCTACAAATGGCTGTACCAAAATTTCTGCACAAATACTGCCTCATTGTGTACTACACAAATCTATTATTCATACAACACAGACTTTTTCTACTACAAATCAGGACTTGAAATAAAAACAAGGAAAAAAACATTCTAGCTAAGATCGGTTTTTTTTTCTTTTTTATTTTTGTAGCAGGGATTGAACCCATGGGTACTCAACTACTGAGCCACATCCCCAGCTCCTTTGTATATTTTATTTAGAGAGAAGGTCTCACTGAGTTGCTTAGGGCTTTGCTAAATTGCTGAGGCTGGCTTTGAAATTGTGATCCTCTTGCCTTAACCTCCCCAGCTGCTGGGATTACATGCATGCGCCACCATGCTGGGCTGCTAAGATCTTTATTATTCTTAAAATAATACTGGAAGCTCCCAAAGTCACTTTGGTGGTATTGTGTTTGGAGGGGGAATGTATGCGTGGAAGTATTGCTTGGCCTAAGAGAAATGAATAAATAATTCCTTTGGTGGACTCAAAGGCCAGTGTGATGAAGGATATCAGATTATAATATTCATTTAAAAAGAATGAGGTACCCTGAAAAATTGTGTCTTCTATAAGAAATAATGGTGCATTTGTAGTGAACAGTAGCTCTTCAGCATATTAATAACATTCATTACCACTGAGGGAAGCTTCAGATAGACTTAGTCACACAAGGCCTTTCCAAACAGCATTTTAATGCAGTCACTCTTAATACTGGAGACAGATATTTAACTAGCAAAAATTTCAATCCCTGAATTCTGAAATCACAGTGAGAGGAAAGTACAAAAAAAAAAAAAAAACAACTAATGGCTAATGATTTTTATACCCAACCAAGAATGAAGTTATATTGATAAACATAATTTTATGTCAGTTTAAAAATAAATTAATTAAAAAAATTAGAAATTTCTAATTTTGTTCTATGTCTTTTCCATTTCTTGCTGGGACTATTGCAACAGCATCCTATCATATGTACCTGCTTAAAGCTTTAGCTCTCTTCAAACTATCTGCATTTATTTTGTGAAGGACCAAAAAGTAAATGTTTTAGGCTTTGAAGACTTTATAGGCTCTCTTGTAGCATCTCAATTCTGTCATTGTGATATAAAAAATCCATAAACATGTAAATATAGCTGTGTTCCAAGAAAACTTTGTTTACAAAAATAACATTTGGACAATAGTTAGTAGCATCCTTAATTTGGCCAGTGGTTAGCAGTATTTTTACACTTGCTTAAAGCACAACTAAAGTAATCCTTCTAAAACTAATCTTAATTGTTCCAACCTCCTGCTTAAAACCAATAAATAGCTCTCCTTTATCTTTTGGATAATACAACAATTTCTCAACATGGTTTGTAATAGTCTATGTCCACCTCTCTAATGTAAGTATTGCCATTTTATTTCTTATATTTTGTTTTAATAATAGGAAACAGCTTGTGGTTCCCTTTTGCCCCATCTTATTACATGTGTCTTTGCTTGATATGCCCTACTAAGCTCTTTCCTCCCTTAGAAAATATGATATTCATCCTTTAGACTTGAGTGCCATAACTTCCAGGAATCCTTCCTTTTTCTTTCTTAATCAAATCTTCTCTATGTCTCACAGATTGTATGTATAGATATCATATTTTCAAGAGCTTAGAACTCAGTATAAGATATACTATATCTTATTGAAATCACTCATTTAAATTTGTAAAATCAAAATTATTTTATTCATTATTGCATTTCCATTTACTGAAGAATCTCTGAAACAAAGTACACTACAGTACTTCAGAAATAGTGGTATACCTCAATGTACCCTTTCGTTAGTAAAACAACTGTTTAGTGAAAATAATTTTAATGAAGAAACATTTAAAGCTTCCAGAAATTATCTTAAGGGCATAAAATAAATGAAAAAAAAGAAAATCCATTAAATCCTAGTAAAATTGTTTTAGTCATCTTTTTTGCTGCTGTGACCAAAAAGATCTGATACGAAAAATTTTAGGAGGAAAAGTTTATTTGGGGGCTCATGGTTTCAAAGGTGTCAGTCCATAGACAGCTCCATTTCCTGGAGCTCAAGGTGAAGCAGAACAACATGGCAGAAGAGTGTGGCAGAGAGATGTTGCTTATATGATGATTGGGAAGCAGAGAGAAAGACTCCACTCACCAGATACAAAATATACACCCCAAAGACACGTATCCACACCCTACCATCCTTCAGTCACTGCTCAATCTCTATCAGAGGATGAATTCACTGATTGGGTTTCCTAACCCAATCATTATACCACTAAGCCTCCTTGAACTGTCTCACACATGAACTTTTGGGGGACATCTAACATGTAAATCACAACAAAGATCAAAAAGAGTCTTTGGCATATGACTTGCAACCAAATACTGCTCCCCTTCCAGCTCCATATGATGGTCTATTTTAGCACTCTATTGCTGGAAAGTATGGTCAAAAAATAACTGAATCTCTTTCCACAGTGCTTTTAGTCTAGAACTAGAGTTTTGTGCCAGGTCATATAAGACACAAACATTTCTACTCTCTCTCTTCAGCTCATTATTGTGGTAGCAATACTTACAAAAATAAGTAGCCAAGAAGTTCAGTGCTCCCTTCTACAACCTAGCTTATACTCATAAGGCAGTGGTCCTGTTTTGGGCATGGAAACCCAAGAACACTGAGTCCCTGACTACCTATACCCCAGTTCACCCTAAAGCAAAGATTCTACACTAGGATCAAAAATGTTAGAGTACCAGACACTACCATTCCAACATTCCCAGTACCTGAACGTAGAACTAGGAATGTTATTCTGGGAGAAACAATTGGGCATTCCTTCCATGAGCTCCAGTATAGTGACATAGACATTATACCCTGGGGAAATAGCAGATCTTATGAAAGGAGAGCTGGAAGCTGTGGCTAAGGGGACTCTGTTATTTGCAAGAAAACTTGGAGAAGTTCATGCATATGGATGTTACTGAAAACAATGGTGACGAGCAATTAAGATGGTCATATAATTCCATGATAATAGTAACAAAAAGTGAAATGGCAGATCAATTAGAAATATGATAGAGAATACTTGGGGAAAAAGTAGTCATCTTTTTTATTGAATTTTTTCAGTCATACATGACAATATAATCCATTTTGGCACTTAAACAAACATACAATATACTTTGTTCTAATTCAGACCCCAGTACCTCTCCTTCCCTTTCCTTCTCGTAAGATCACTTTTATTCCAGAATGTGGGAGTCCAGAAGTCTGTGCATGTATGTTTAATTTTACCTATTCAAGAACCATAAGAGCAGAAACTGTAGAAGACTTGAAAGCATTCTCTAACCTGAACATCAAACAATCAACACAGGGCAGTAGCTTCACTGGCACAATATGCCTAAACCAGGGATGACCATTAGGAATCCAGACTTTAAAATAGCATCACACTCATCCCTAGTATTCTAGAAGACTCAAGCCTTCAAACACTCAGTGGTAATTTGTGAGAGAATCTCTAAGCTAATAGTCCATGGATAAAAACAGCACAAATGTGTAAATTTCCTGAATTGTGGAAACAGGCTCTAAGTCACACATGTATATCTAATGATAGTGAACGTTTAAATGGCTACTTGGATTAATACAACCTTTAATAAATAGTTTATGCATAATTAGGACTGATGCCAACTAAGCTAATCAAAAAGATATAAATAGGATAAAAAAACCTCTGAGGGTGTATATCAGAGTTTGCACACTATAGGGGAAATAGATCTCATAGAATTATTCCAGGCAAGTAAATAAACAACCAATGAAACAACACAACCAAAAGCTCCAGAACTCTCTGATATGTGAAAGCTAACACACAATAAGGTGGGGAGGGGAAGAATAGAAGTTCAGTGGAGTAGACAAAGGGTAATAAAGAGAAGAGATGGGGGATAGGAATAGGAAACACAGTGGAATGAATCTGACATAACTTTCCTATGTACACACATGAATACACCATAATGAATCTCTACATCATGTATTTACAAAACTGGGGTCCTAATTAGAATAAGATATACTCCATGTATGTATAAAGATGCTATATTACTTCAACATCAAGTTTTCAACCGCAAAAGTAATAATATGTGAAAAACAAAAGGGAAATGTATGCCATGCATAGGAAAAAAACTAGCAATGGAAATTGCTTTCAAGGTCCAGATGTTGGACTTAGCAGATAAGAACTTCAAAGCTTTCATTATAAATATGTTAAAAGACTAAAGGAGAGCTGTGGATGTAGCTCAAGGGTAGAGTACTTGCTTAGCATGCTCAAGGCCCTGGGTGTCATTACCAGCATGGCAAAGAAAAAAAATCTAAAGGAAACTGTGTTAAAGAATTAAAGGAATATATGATAACAATAATTAAGACAATAGAGACTATCAATAAAGAGAAAGAAATTATAAAAATAGAAATTCTGAAGTCAAAAAATTCAATAATTTAAATATAACCAGCACTTTAGGGACTCAACGTAAGTTTGATAACCCAATCAATAAATGGGCAAAGGAACTCAACAGACACTTCACAGAAGAAGAGATATGAATGTTAAACATCACTAGCAATTAGAGAAATGCAAATTAAAACTATATTGAGATTTCATCTCACTCCAGTCAGAATGGCAATTACCAAGAATACAAGTAACAATAAATGTCGGCAAGGATGTGGGGAAAAAGTTTCACTCATTCATGACTGGAAGGACTGCAAATTGGTGCAACTATCATGGAAAGCACTATGGAGATTTCTCAGAAAAGTTAGAATGGAACCACCATTTTATCCAGTTACCCCACTCCTCAGCATATACCCAAAGGATTTAAAATCAGCCTACTATAGTGATATGGCCACATCAATGTTCATAGCCACTCAACTTACAATAGCTAAGCTATGGAACCAACCTAGGTATCCTTCAACAGATGAATGGATAAAGAAAATGTGGTACATATACACAATGGAATATTTTTCAACCATAAAGAAGAATGAAATGATGATATTTACCAGTAAATGGAGGGAACTGGAGACTATCATGCCAAGTGAAATAAACCAATCCCCCCAAAAAACAAAGGCCAAATGTTCTTTCTGATATATAGATGCTAACCAACAAGGGAGGGTAGGGAGGGGAAGAATAGAATTTCATTGAATTAGACAAAGGGGAATGAAGGGAAGTAGGGTAGGAATAGGAAAGACAGTAGAATGAATAGGATATAACTTTCCCATGTTCATATATGAATACACAACCAGTGAAACTCCACATCATGTACAACCACAAGAATGGGAAGTTATCCAGGTGTAGTGGTGCATGGCTTTGATCCCAGCAGCTCCAGAGGCTGGGGCAGGAGGATTGCGACTTCAAAGTCAGCCTCAGCAACTTAACAAGGCCTTATGCAACTCAGTGAGACCCTCTCTCTAAATAAAAAAAATATGTAAAAAAGGGTTGAGGATGTGACTCAGTGGGTGGGCACCCCTGGATTCAGTTCCCAGTGCCACAAAAAAGAAAAGAATGAGAAATTATATTTCATGTGGTTATAATATGTCAAAATGCATTCTACTATCTTGTATAACTAAAAAGAACAAATTAAAAACAATTTAAAAAGTAAGTTTGCGTTGGCAGAAGAATCAGTGAATTAGGAGACAGATTTAATAGACCTTAGGCAAAAAAGAACAGAGAGTAGGACTGGGGCTGTAGCTCAGTGGTAGAGCACTTGCCTAGCATATGTGAAGCACTGGGTTCAAGTCTTAGCACCACCTATAAATAAATAAAATAAAGGCATTCTGCCCATCTACAACTATAAAAATATTTTTAAGAAAAGAACAGAGAGAGCTGGGCGTGGTGGCTCAAGCCTGTAATCCCAGTACTTAGGGTGGCTGAGACAGGAGAATCGTGAGTTCAAAGCCAGCCTCAGCAACGGCGAGGTGCTAAGCAACTCAGTGAGACCCTGTTTCCACATAAAACACAAAATAGGGCTGGGGATGTGGCTCAGTGGTCAAGCACTCCTTAGTTCAATCTCCAGTACCAAAAAAAGAAAAAGAAAAAAGAACAGAGAGTAAAAATAATGAAGAAATAACAACAAAGCTTCAGAGAAATGCGGTACACCAGTAAGCACAATATGTATATAATGGAAATACCAGAGGAAGTAGAAAGAAAGACATAGGCAGAAAAATATTTAAAGAAATACTGGCTCTTTTAGTCAGCTTTTTCATACTTGTGACGAAAAGACCCTACAAGAACAATTATAGAAGAGGGAAATTTTATTTTGGAGCTCACAGTTTAAGAGTTCTCAGTCTATAAATAGCTAGTTCCATTGCTCTGCACCCAAAGTGAGGCAGAACATCATGGCAGAATAGCATGGTGGAGGACAGGCATGCCCCCAATGACTCACCTCCTCCAGTTACACCCTACCTGCCTAAATTTACCACCCACTTATTTACTATAAGGGGGTTAGTGTACTGATTAGGTTAAGTCTCTCATAACCAAATTATTTCAAGTCTAAACCTTGTAGTGTCTCACACTTGAGTTTTTGGAAAACACCACATATCTAAACCATAACACTGGCTGAAAACCATCAATCTATACATTCAAAGCTCAAGGAATTATAAGTAGATAAAACAAAGAATATGTATACTCAAATATAACTGAGTCAAATTATTGAAAGCCAAAAACAAAGAGAAATCATGAAAAAATGCTTTTTCATGTAAAATGGAAAACTTGAAGTTTAAGATCTGATTTCTTATTTTTTTTTTTAAAAAAAGTGGCAACCAGAATGCATTGGCATGATATTTTCAAGTTTTTTAAAAGGAAGAACTATTGTCACTCAAGAAACTTATAAACAGTAAATTATCTTTCAAAAGTAAATAACATAAAGATACTACCAGATTTTTTAAAAGTTAATTTGTTTCCAGAAAATTAGCCCTACAAAAAATAGTAAAGGCTGAAATAGCTGAGGCTAAAATCAAGTAACATCAGACATGAAAAATGAAAGAAGAGTTTCATTAGGGTAAGCATTGTGCTAATGATAGAAGAGAGTATAATTACATGATTCTTTTCATTTCCTCTTTTGACTGAATTAAATTAAATAACTGCATTTAGAACAATATCCATAAAATTGTATTGTTCAGTTTATACTCAATAGAAATGTGATGTATTTAACACAGACGAAGGGGTAGGAATGGGGCTTATGGACATCTCTGGAACTGCAAAATACATTACACATTATTTGGAATAGACCTTATGCTAAACCATACAAGTTTCAATAAATTTGAAAGTACTGAATTAATACCAAGTATATTTTATAACCACAATGGATATAATTGAAGAAAATGAAAGAAAAAATGTATGAAACTCAAAAGTAAGTTGAAATTAAACAGCACACTAGTATGACCAAAGGGTCTGAAACAAATCACAGAGACATTTTTAAAAAGTTCTTTAATATAAATAAAAAGGAAAAAATATGAAATCAATACATATGGGATACAGATAAAACAATAGCTATAAATGATAATTTAAAAAGTGAAAAATCTCAAGTCAGTAAATTAACCTTCCACCTTACAATATTATAAAATGAAGGGCAAAATATCCAAAGCAAGCAGAAGGTAGGAAATAATAAAGATTGGAGTTAAATGAAATCAAGAATTTTAAAAATATTTAAAAAATTCAAAAATCATTGTTTAAAAAGATCAACAAAAATGACAGAGCTTTAGTTAGAGTGATAAAATGTAAATAAATAGGGGAGACGGTTCCAAGATGGCGACCTAAACTATCTCCTCCGTGCTAGGCTCCCCGGGACCGAGGCTAGAAGTGGTGGAAGTGCCATTTTCCAGCCAGCTTCCTGGCATCATTCTGCGGCTCACCATCCCATGCAGGAATTTCGCTCACATGTGTGTGTGCAGGATCACTGGGAGGCAGCAGTAGCCATGGGCACCGTGACTTTGCCGGCGACCGTCGGAGCACAGTTGTGGTGGGAGTTCTGGCCCAGGGCTCCAGCCCGAGATTTGCCCTTGGCAGACAGGGCCTGCTTCCACACAGGGTGACTGGCCTAAGTGCCCACCCAGCCGCGCAGGACCACTAGCAGTTGCTACTCTGGTTGGACCGGTCTCCTGAATGGACCCTCGGCCATTGTTCTTTGAGGATCCCCTTCTAACACACCAGAACGTCCTACACCAGGGGGCTTGGGTCAGCACCTGGGAGCAAATTTTGGCCACGGTGCAGTGCACCGTGGAACAGTGACTTCACCAGTGGTGCAGAGTTTCACCCTGCTGTGGGACCAGCACCCAGGACAACAGCGGGGAAAATCCAGCAGGCAACGGACAATGCCACCTACTGGAGGTGAAAGGAACCATACCTGTTTATTTACATTGAGACTTTTTACTTTTCTTTCTTTTTTTTTAATTCTTATTTTTTATTTTATCCTTTATCTTTTTCTAATAGTTCTATTGTTTAATCCTTTTTTTTTATTTCTCTGCTCTCTTGTTCTTTCCTTTCTTCCTTTTTCCTTCCCTCTTTTTTCTCTCACTCTTTTCCTACCCTCTAATCCCCAACAGTTGTGACATCAAATATCTGTTTTACAATGGGATATGGTAGATTGGGATTTCTGAACTGTATACTAGAGTGGTATTATATAGTCTTGCAACTCCTACTTGCATATGTTTTATTTTTCTTGCTATCATCTCTCCTCGCGGTACTCTTTTCTTCCTCCTTACTGTCTTCCCCAACTCACTGTCACCCCTTTTAGTAATAGCCAACTCCTCTTGGACTCCTTTTTTATTCTCTCTAAGATCTAATAACCATATCCTCACTTCCTACTACCCCGACATTCTATCCTACAACCCACCCTCAAGTTTCCCTAGCCCACAAAAAGATACTATAGACCTTGTGCAAACTTACTGGTTACATAATAGATTGTAAAGGAAAACATAATTGTGACTAAACTTTAAATGTATTTGGGAGCTGTTAGGAGCTACTTGGATTGAAATTATATTGCTTGTATTGAGATCAATCAATATCGGTCCCCCCTTTAAAGGAGAGATAACAAAACTCTGCAGGGAAATCATACCCATATAGGAGCAAAAACTGTAACAACTTGGATCAGCAGAGCTAGAAGGAAAGACACACAAACATCATGAGAAAACAAGGGAAGAAAGTGACTCAAACAAAGCAAGATACTACACTATTAGAATCCATGGTCAGTACAGCAGAAGAAATGACAGAACAGGATTCAGGATGTACATAATTAAAATGTTCAGTGACTTAAAGAATGATATAAGAGAGCAAGCCCAGTCAAAAAATGATCATTTTGATAATGAGATACATAGGCAAATACAGGAAGTAAAAGACCACTTCGATAAAGAGATACACAGGCAAATACTGGAAGTAAAAGATTACTTCAATAAGGAGATAGGGATTCTGAAAAGGAACCAAACAGAAATCCTTGAAATGAAACAATAAACCAAATTAAAACTCAATAGAAAGCATCACCAACAGATTAGACCACTTGGAAGACAGAACCTCAGATACTGAAGACAAAATATTTAACCTTGAGAATAGAGTTGACCACACAGTGAAGACGGTAAGAAGCCATGAACAGAACATTCAAGAATTATGGGATAACATTAAAAGACCAAACTTATGAATTATTGGGATAGAGGAAGGCATAGAATTCCAAACCAAAGGGATGAGCAATCTATTCAATGAAATAATATCAGAAAACTTCCCAAATATGATGAATTGCATAATCAAATTAAAGAGGCTTACAGGACACCAAATTTTCAAAATCACAACAGACCTTCACCAAGGCACATCATAATGAAAATGTCTAACATTCAGAATAAGGAGAGAAACTTAAAATCCACAAGAGAAAGGAATCAAATTACATATAGGGGGAAGCCAATTAGGATCACTGCGGACTTCTCAACCCAGAACCTGAGAGCAAGAATATCATGGCAAAGCATATACCAAGTGCTAAAAGATAGTGGATGCCAACTAAGAATCTTATATCCAGCAAAATTAAGTTTTAAGTTTGATGATGAAATAAAAACCTTCCAAGATAAACAAAAATTAAAAGAATTCACAGCAAGAAAGCCAGCACTACAGAACATTCTTGGTAAAATATTCAATGAGGAAGACATAAAAAACAACAATGAAAACCTGCAGAGGGAGGAGCTACACTAAAGGCCAATCAAAAGAGAAACCCAATCAAGTTAAAAACTAAGAATGAACCAAAATGTCTGGAATTACAAACCATATCTCCATAATAACATTGAATGTCGATGGCCTAAACTCAGCAATTAAAAGACACAGACTGGCAGATTGGATTTTAAAAAAAGACCCAACAATATGCTGCCTCTAAGAGACTCATCTCATAGAAAGAGACACTCACAGATTGAAGGTGAAAGGATGGAAAAAAATTTATCACTCACATGGACTACGTAAACAAGTAGGAGTTTCTATCCTCATTTCAGATAAAGTAGATTTCAAACCAAAGTTAGTGAAAAGGGATAAAGAAGGTCATTTCATACTGCTCAAGGGAATCATACATCAACAAGACATAACAATCTTAAATATCTATGCCCCAAACAATGGGGCAGCCATGTTCATCAAAGAAACCCTTCTCAAATTCAAGAACCAAATAGATCCCAACACAATAGTATTGGATGACTTTAACACAACTCTCTCACCACTGTACAGATCTTCCAAACAAAAACTAAACAAAGAATCTACAAGACTTAATAGGAAATCAATGGTCTAGACTTAATGGATATATATAGAATATTCCAACCATCAACAAGCAAATACACGTTTTTCTCAGCAGCACATGGATCCTTCTCCAAAATAGATCATATGCTATGCCACAAAGCAAGTCTCAGTAAATTAAAAAAAATAGAAACACTACCCTGCATTCTATCTGACCATAATGGACTGAAAATAGAAATTAATGACAGTTTTAAAAAAAGAAGTCACTACAACACCTGGAGACTCAATAATTTGCTATTGAACAATGCATGGGTAACAGAAGACATCAGGGAAGAGATAAAAAAATTCTTGGAGGTAAATGAGGACTCAAATACAACATAGCAAAATCTCTGGGACACTATGAAGGCAGTGCTAAGAGGAGAAAGTTCATTGCATTAAGCTCATATATTCAAAGATGTAAAAGTCAACAAATCAATGCCTTGACACTACAACTAAAAGCCCTAGTAAAAGAAGAACAAAGCAACACCAAAAGAAGTAGAATACAGGAAATAATTAGAATCAGAGCTGAAATCAATGAAATTGAAACACAAGAAACAATTCAAAAAATTGATAAAACAAAAAGTTGGTTCTTCAAAAAATTAAAATTTACAAACTCTTAGCCACCCTAACAAAAAGAAGGAGAGAAAAAACCCAAATTACCAAAATTTGTGATGAAAAATGAAACATCACGACAGACCCTGCTGAAATATAGAGGATAATCAGAAACTATTTCGAAAACTTATATTCCAGTAAATTGGAAAACCCTGAAGACACCGACAAATTCCTAGAGAAATATGACCTACCCAAATTGAACCAAGAGGACGTTCATACTTAAACAGATCAATTACAGGCAAGGAAGTAGAAGAGGCCATCAAGAGCCTTCCAACCAAGAAAAGTCCTGGACCAGATGGATTCTCAGCCAAGTTCTATGAGACCTACAAAGAAGAACTAACTCCAATACTCCTTAAACTATTTCCATGAAATAGAGAGGGAAGGAACCCTTCCAAACTCATTCTATGAGGCTAGTATCACCTTGATTCCAAAACCAGACAGAGACACATCAAAAAAGGAAAACTTCAGACCAATATCCCTGATGAATATAGATGCAAAAAATCTCAATAAAATTTTTGCAAATCACATACAAAAGCATAACAAGAAAATAGTGCACCATGATCAAGTCGGGTTCATTCCAGGGATGCAAGGTTGGTTCAACATATGGAAATCAATACACGTAATCCATCATATCAATACACTTAAAGATAAGAATCACATGATTCTATCAATTGATGCAGAGAAAGCATTTGACAAAATACAGCACCCTTTCATGTTCAAAACACTAGAGAAACTAGGGATGGTAGGAACATACTTCAACATTGTTAAAGCAATATATGCTAAACCCAAGGCCAACATCATCCTAAATGGAGAAAAATTTGAAGCATTCCCTCTAAAAACTGAAACAAGACAGGGATGCCCTCTCTCACCACTCTTATTAAATATAGTCCTTGAAACTCTTGCCAGAGCAATCAGACAGATGAAGGAAATTAAAGGGATACGAATAGGGAAAGAAGAACTCAAACTATCATTATTTGCAGACGACATGATCCTATACTTAGAGGATCCAAAAAGTTCCACCAGAAAACTTCTAGAACTGATAAATGAATTCAGAAAAGTTGCAGGATATAAAATCAATATACATAAATCAAATGCATTTCTATACATCAGCAATGAGTCCTCTGAAAGAGAAATTATAAAAACTACTCCATTCACAATAGCCTCCAAAAAAATAAAATACTTGGGAATCAATCTAACAAGAGCAGAGAAAGACCTCTACAATGAAAATTTCAAGACAATAAAGAAAGAAATTGAAGAAGATCTTAGAATATGGAAAGACCCCCATGTTCCTGAATAGGCGGAATCAATATTATTAAAATGACCATACTACCCAAAGTGCTATACAGATTCAATGAAATCCCAATTAAAATCCCAAAGTCCTTTCTTATAGAAATAGAAAAGACAATCATGAAATTCATTTGGAAAAATAAGAGACCCAGAATAGCCAAAGCTATCCTGAGCAAGAAGAGTGAAGCAGGAGGCATCACAATACCAGACCTTAAACTTTACTACAAAGCAATAGTAACAAAAACGGCATGGTATTGGCACCAAATAGACATGTAGACCAATGGTACAGAATAGAAGACACAGAGAGTAATGCACATAAATACAGCTATCTCATACTAGACAAAGGTGCCAAAAACATACATTGGAGAAAAGATAGCCTTTTCAACAAATGGTGCTGGGAAAACTGGAAATCCATATGCAGTAAAATGAAACTAAACCCCCATTCTTACCATGCACAAAACTCAACTCAAAGTGGATCAAAGACCTAGGAACTAGACCAGAGACCCTGCGTCTAATTGAGGAGAAAGTAGGTCCAAATCTTCATCATGTGGGATTAGGCCCCGAATTCCTTAACAAGACTCCTATAGCACAAGAAATAAAAGCAAGAAGCAATAAATGGGATGGACTTAAA
>CM053417.1:26781343-26825122 GCA_028644305.1 Xerus rutilus
TGGGTACAGTAAAGATGGTTGATTGAGATCATCATCACTACCCTTGGTGCATGTATGAAGACACAAATGCTGTGACTTTATCTGGTTTGCAACCAGAGAACTGGAAAAACTGAGCACTATAAATGTACTATGACTTGAAATGCAACTAAATAAACGAAATAAAAAATGTAAATAAATATATAAAAAGACTCAAATTATAGATGGAGGAATAAGGAAATTTTGGGAGGATAGGGATTGAAATCAAATTTCTTGCACATATGATTTTGTTAAAATGCACCCAAATACTATGTATAATTGTAATGCTTTAATAAAAAATAATTATTGGTCAGGAATGAAACA
Source organism: Xerus rutilus (assembly GCA_028644305.1). NCBI lineage: Eukaryota > Metazoa > Chordata > Mammalia > Rodentia > Sciuridae > Xerus > Xerus rutilus. Next base: position 26,781,683 of record CM053417.1, read on the forward strand.
GGAGACTTTGCTATTTTCCCTATAGAAGTTTTGAAGGATTTTAAAAGACTACATGAACAACTGTATGTAAAAAAAATTGGATAACACTGTTGAAATGAATAAAGACATGAACTAACAAAATGGACTCAAGAAAAAATAGATTTGAGTAGAATATAAAAACATAAAGAGATTGACTTACTAATTTAAAAATGTCATACACACAGATACAAACACATACAAACACACACAGAACACCAAGAACCATATGGCTTCAGTCATGCATACTCTCAAACTTTAAGAATTGACATCAATTCTTCACAAACATTTTAATAATATACAAGAATATACAATATTCCAAACTATTAATATGATGCCCCTATCATCAAAATCAAAGGTAACACAAATACAAGTAAATATTTTTGTGTACTTGTATATGTGTGTGTGCAAAAATCCACAATAAAACACAAGCAAACACAATTCAGCATAATATAAAAAGGATTATATACCACAAATAAGTGGGACTTTCCTAGGAATAAGAATAAATCAATCAAGATAATTACAACACACTAATAAACAAAAACCACATAATTAAGTCAAGGTTCACAAATCTAATACATTTTCATGAGAAAAATTAAAACACGCAATGAATTAGAAATATAAGGGTAGTTCATCAAACTAATAAAGAGCATCTAAACAAAATCTACATCTAACATTACATTAAATGATAAAAGACAATTTTTCCCTGCTAAGTCTAAGAAAAAGACAAGGAGATTCTCACCACATCCATTCAACATTGTAAAGGAAGATTTCATAAGGAAAATGAGGCAAGATAAAGAAATTAAAGATATCCAGATTAAGGAGGATTTAGGAAAACTCTTATTATTTACAGATGATATGATCTCACATGTAGAAAATCTAAAAGAATCTAAAACTATTGGAACTGAGCAGTTCAGCAAATTTCTAAGAACTACATTAAAAAACCACTTGTATTCCTATACACTGCTAATAAGCAATCTAAAAATGAAGTTTAAAAAAACAATTGCATATTTATTTATTTATTTGGCACTGGAGATTGAACTCAGGGGCACTCCACCACTGAGCCACATCCCCAGCCCTGTTTTGTGTTTTGTGTAGAGACAGGGTCTCACTGAGTTGTTTAGCTCCACGCCATTGCTGAGGCTGGCTTTGAACTCGCGATTCTCCTCTCTCAGCCTCCCTAAGTCCTGGGATTACAGACTGCGCCACCACACCCAGCTAAAACAATTGCATTTACGTAGAAGAAGCAGATGTTGGGGGGATGGGAAAAGGGAGAGACAGTGAACAAAATTGACCAAACTATGCTATGTACATATATGATTATACCATGGTGAATTTCACCTTTTTGTATATCTATAAAGCAACAATTTAAAAAAAGCTATAAATCTATAAACAATTAGAAGAAGGCAAGTAGAATAGAGGAAATGAAACAGGAGAGGAAAGAGGAAGTACTTGGGACTAGAACGAATGAGGGCTGGGATTACAGCTCAGTGATAGAGTGCTTGCCTAGCACATGTGAGGCACTGAGTGTGATTCTCAGCACCACATAAAAATAAATAAATAAGATAAAGGTATTGTTTCCATCTACAACTAAAAAAATAAATTTAAAGTAGAATGAATTATATTCCAGGCATGAACATGTCAGAATAAACCCCAATATTATGTATAAATATAATGCACAAATAAAAACATAAAAATTCCATTTATAATAAAATCAAAATATTTAGTAATAAATGATATAATATAACATTTAATAATAAATATGAGAAAGAATGTGTAAGACTTATAAAGTCCCCAAAATATTGCTAAAATAAATTAAAACACTTAAATGGAAGAGGACATTATATTATTGATTAAAAGTCTTAATCTTGTTAACATTAAATAACTCCCCCCAAATTGATCACAGATTCAATGGAATTTCAACAAATTGCAGAAACTGACAAACTGACCCTAAATTTCACATGAAATAGAAGCAATCCAGAATATCCAAAACCGCTTTCCCTCCTCTCTTCCGTTCTCATTCCTCTACTCTGTTAGATTTCCTTTTACTACTCTATTTATTCATATAGAATATTTCTTTTTACTTAGCATAAAGGTTAAATCCCCTGTGGAATAGTTACATATGCAAATAACATGATTTTTTACAATTAAATCTGCTTTGCATCCCCTTACCTATAACTCCATTCTGCCTCTAGATTTCCTTCCACATTACTGATTTTCCCCAAGCTCCTCAAAATCTTAAATTAGAGTTATTATATGACCCAGGTTTCTATTCCTAGGTATACATATAAAAGAAATGAAAATACATATTGTGCACATGAACATTCACAGCATCACTATTACTAATAGCCAAATCCAAATATCTATCTTCTGATGAATGGAGAAATAAAATGTGCCATAACATATATATTCACAATATACATGTTAATAATATATAACAGAATAATATTCATGTTTATAATATAAAATATAATCTTAATTTACCATACAGGAATGAAACATTCATAGATTTAAAAACATGACTGCATTTTGAAAATATTATTCTAATATTTAAGAAAATATTACTTTGCCATTCTTTGAAAGATCCATTTATGATTCTATTTATACAAAATGCCCAGAATACTCAAATCTATAAAGACAAAGTAGATTAGTAGCTGCTTTAGGCTGGGATGTGGTGTGGTGTTATGGGGAATAAATGCTAATTTAGGAGTGGTGAAAATATCCAAAATTAGTGTTCAAGACTTCATAACTTTGTGAATATATTTTAAAATCTCAGATTTTTACACATTTTAAAAAGTGTAAACTGCAAGGAGACATCAAATTTGAACAGGAGCAATCACGAAAATCAGATCTCATAATTGCATTTGAGATAAAAAAAAAGAGCAGAGAAACTAGAGCAGGTATAAAATGGGTTTAGCTAAACTTTAATTGACAGCATTTTACTGCATCAGGACTTTTTCAACGTCTTAGACATTGTCAAATAGATGCACTTCCTTAAGTGAAAACATTATGATACTCTGAAAGTAGCATTTGACTCAAGCCATTTTTCTATTATATCTCATTATTGGGTTCCAAGAAATAGGCTATAATAGTGCCTGCTTATTTTATTTCACATCAACTAAAAAGGCAAGAGATTCTCTCCAAAATTCACAATCTCCTTGATAATTTTTGATAGATAATACATCCTCCATATTTTTTAATATTTATTTTTTTTTAGTTGTAGGTGGACACAATAGCTTTATTTTATTTTTATGTGGTGCTGAGGATCGAACCCAGTGCCTCCCGCGTGCTAGGCGAGCACGCTACCACTGCGCCATAACCCCAGACCACATCCTCCATATTTTTAAAATCAGTTTAGAAGTTGGCTGATATGGTCAAGTGTTCTCTAAATTGATTTTACACTGCTCAAATTCACCATCAGGATTGTCCACCTTTCTTTAATAATACTCTATAACTTATTAAAGTCTCATCAGAAATTTAGTAACACATTCTCACCCTTCCACTGGGGATCAACACATCCTCATATTTAAACTGTGACTATTACAGAAAGGAATTTAGAGAAGAGGCAAAATCCTCTTCTAGGAAAGTAGGGACATGGTAAAATACTAGTACTTTTCCTGGAAAATTATCCAAAATTTCATGGAAGAAAACTATCCTTTGTTATTTACATCTACATATATACCCAACCAACCAACAACCATTGTTTATTCCATCTTTTATATTGTATTATATAAAAGATTATAAGCTGCCTTGGACTATAATAGGGACATTCTGGTTTACAAGTAGATCCCCACCACTTCCTGATATTTGAAATCACCCTGCTCTTCTTTGTCTGTTGAATTTATTCTTATTCATTCTTCAAAGACCAGTTCAATTGTCAGCCTGTCAATAAAGCCTCTCACTGTTCCCCAAGTTGGTTTCAATTTGTTCTCTTCTGTCACTAAGTCTCCTTTATGAAAATTTTAAGATTCTCAGAAGTTCCATACAGTCTACTGTATGCATAGCTCTGGGAATAGTATCCATAATATTCGAACATGCTTAAGTAATGTGTGTTGAGTGTATGATTGTGATCTTAGTCAAGGGGACTGTTGTGCTCCAGAAAAATTCACCCTGAAGAAGTAAAGCATTTTCTAAATATTTTATTGCTCCTTCAATTTCCATAAAGACCAATCTTCTACCTGAAAAGATGATAAAGCTGCCTACTTAATATGAGATCACTCAAAGGGTTTAACAATTCTTGCCTCAGAGCCTAATGACAAAGGCCTGTAACACTGTGCATTCAATTAATAATATTTAGATTTTAATACATGATAGCATATATTCTGTGCTATGCATTAGTTAGGCAATTTACAACCATTTTCTATTTAATACTTTTAGTGATCACAGTACTCAGTTGAGTTGGTTTGAGAATTTTTGTTCAGGATTCCCATTTCATAAATAAAGAAAGAGACTCAGAACCTCTAATGAACCATTACATGACTCACAAGTCCCATATACATATTTCGTATACTCACTAATGGTTCTTGTAAGTAAATAGCTTTCAGAACTCAAAATTAATACATTTTCCAAGTTCACATGGTAAATCAATAGTTGGGGGACCTGTAATATCTCTGCTGGTCTAGGCACAATTACCACCAGACTAAGCACTCAACATAGTACATTCTGGCTATACTGTGACGTTGTGTGGATCTCACTTTCAGAGGCCAGAAGGGAATCATCTCAGAGAGACATATTAACCCCTGAAGTACAACCTTAGTTGACAATTTACTCTTTACTCATCAACCAATTGTCACATTTTAGCTTGCAGAAGTCTCTTGTCTACTTTCAACTTGTGTTATACCTTATCCACCTATCTCAGACTAATGTAAACCCTGGAAGAATTATAAATTCTGGAGTCCAAACTACTACCTGATTCTGTTCTTTGTATTGATTGATTTTTCTCATGGAATTGAAGAGTAGTATATAGGCTTCTTCTTGATCCAAATAAAGTATTTTCTACACAATTATTCTTGATATAAGAAATCTAAGGCACTAGTACTTCCTCAGCAGTTACTGACAGTTACAATCTTACCACCAGAAGCTTAACATTACTTTTGCTCATCTCTCTCTCCTCTTTCCATTATTTCTACTTCAAGTCTCTGTCATTATTCATCTCCTCTAATGAACCATTTCATGACTCACAAGTCCCACATACATATTTCTTATTTTTACTAATGGTTCTTGTAGGTAAATAGCTTTCAGAACTCAAGCTTATACTTTTTATTCACATAAGAATACACATTTTAAGTATTTTTGAATTGGTCTGTGATTTTTAAGTTGCACCCTAGACTTAGATAAGGAAAGGGGTGACTTTAGCGATGATTGATGGAAGAATTGCTTAGGGCTGAATGAGCCTTACACTTCTTGCATACACTCCAACCAGAGTAACTCTAGCTTTTTATTTTTCAGGTGTTATGGTCCTTCTGATATGTTAAGTGGAAATTTTAGTTACTAGAAAAACATCATTGTAAAAGTGGCAGTAGTAAGTATTATATCTCCAGAAGGAAGAATGTCAATTCACTTCTGGGGCAGACTACTTGGAAAAAGTTATTTAAATTTAAAAAATCCCCTTGGCACTAGATGTACTTCTGATAAAATTATATTTTATTACTGTACAGGTATGTTAACATTTTATTTTTAGTATTTATCAAAATTGAAAATATCATAAGTATATATTTTCCAGTTTTACTTTAAGTCAATGTAATTTTTCAAGTGTATATGAGGTTTCATCACATTTCCATATTACGATTGGCTGTTCAGTCTTGTGCATGACTGCTACACATTGAAATTAATCTAAGCTAGAAATCAGCAAGGTCACTGTGTATAGCTTTGGAAATGGAAATAAGTATCTAAACTTAGTTCAGGCTAACAACTAATCAACTTTGGCTATGACATTCTTTTAAAAATATTTTTATTGAGTTATGATTACATTCAGTAAAAAGCACAGATCTTAAATGTATACTATGATTAGTTTTGACAAATGTCTACACCTGAATCCAACAGCCCAATCAAGATATAAAGCACTTTCATTGCCATAAAAAGTTCTCTTCTATTCTGTTCTTGTCTATTCCCCTGCACGTACCAGAGGCAACTGCCTTTCTGATTTCTCTCTCTATAGATTTGTCTTTCCTATGATAGAACTTCAAAAATTGAATCATGCAGTAATGACTATTGTGAGTTTGACTTTCTTAACTAAACGTAATGTTTTTCAGATTCATGCACATATTTGCGGATATCAGTAGTCCCTTCCTTTTGATTGTTAAGCAGTAGCCCATGGGTAGATGTACGCTGAATGTTTACATTTTCTTGCTGATGGATAGGTGGGTATTTTTCAAAATATTTCTCTTATGACTAAAATTATCATGAACATTTTTGTATAAATCTTTGCAAAGATACAGGTTTTATGTTTCTTGGGAAAATACTAGGAGAGGAATTGCTGATCATATGGTAGTTATAGGTTCACTCACCATTTTATACTCCTACAAAAAATATATGAAAAATCTAGTAACTCCACGCACTCTTCAATGTTTGGTGATGTCATTTTTTTAAACTGTAGCCACTCTAGTGTAGATAGTGATATCTTATTGTGGATTTAGCTTGAATTTTCCTAATGATTAATTGTACTTGTGTATCTTTTCATGTTTTTGTTGGTCATTACTATTTCCACTTTTGTGAAAGGTCTATCAAAGTATTCTTCCAATTTTTTATTTGTTTTTCTTTTAATTGTTTATTTGTAAGAGTTCATTGTATAATTAAGATATTAAATCCATTATCAAATACACACACAAACATATACAAGAGGGAGAGGAAGGGATATCTCTTAATTTTATTTATTAATCTATTTGTTCTCTGTATGTTAGTAATGTATGAATATATTAGCACAAGCAATTTCCAGGATAGCATGTTATCAAATATTATAAATACTTTTACCCCTAGACCTTATAAATTGTAAGGAAAGTATTAGCACCTTCTGGAGAAGAGTATGGAGTCCCTAAAAGGAAAGGGGTAGAGGTTAAACCACTCTCCTTAGAAATTCTAAGTTGAACTTTGAATTATGGAAACCCTAAGAAAGACAGAAAAGCAGGAGAAAATATAATATATCCAAGTTCATCATATTTCACAGAAACACTGCTTCACGGAAGAGGGTATGATTTGCTGATTCTGTGCACAGTATGTAATTGATGCTAAGATTTGTCTGTTATCAGGAATTCTGAGACTGGGAAAGTTTTGGAGGAAATTGACTTTTTCATATAGAAATTTAAAGCCATAACCTCTTGGGGATAGAAAGAGGTGTTAACACATGTATCCATAACTATACATAACACCAGGTGGGTAGGCACATGCCCCTTCATTCCTTGACAAACTCTGATGGGAAGAAAGCTAAAAGTGGTAAACAGGTCATTTTCCAGAATTGCTCATATTTCTTGCTTTTGGTACTATTAGGGTGTTTGGAACAGAAAAAAAGTCCAGTAGCAATAATAACCCAAATAATTCAACATGTAAACTGTCAACTAAAGCAAGTTGCTTGAGTTTTCTGCCACTTCTTTGAAAGAATAGAGATCACTAATATTTAAAATTTTAATTTCCCTTTTGAATTGAGGTAACATTGATAAGGCCACAGATGACAGCTGTGTGTTTTGTTCTTTGGCAGTTCCTTATCCTTTCTAAGGTCCTGCTTAAGCAGAATCACTGCAGCAAACTGAACATTAAAAAGCCACCCATCTGAGAAAGCACACACTGTTCTTGTATGTGCTGACACAGTCAGAGCAGATGTAGCCAAAATCCCCACCAAGCTTCAAATAAACAACACAAGGAGAAGTGACATTGGTGCTCACATTCTTCCAGCATCCTGAAGAATCTCTCTTCTGACCCTGATCTTGAATGCCAAATCCTACAGCTCTCCAGTTCTCTTTTCCTTCCAGAAATATGAGGTAAATAATGTTTTTTAAGAAATAAGATGGCATTGACTTATTTAAATGACTTTGTTGAGTATAATGATAAGTAAACCCATTAAAGAATGTGAGATGGGAATAGGATAGCCCCCAATAAGAACTGGGCGATCCTTTCAAGAAAATATTCTATTTGCACTCAAGAACTAGAAATGTATCCATGGACTGAAATAGAGGTCACATGCATCTATGGCTACCACCATGTATGTACAATATACACAAAGATAGAAACTAAATTATAGTGCAGAGAAAGATTAAAACCTTTGAGTAGAGTGAATTGTAAAAGGCTTCATAGAAGTGGTGAATTTATTGCCAAATTTTGTGAGATGTAAATAAAATATGTGAATTGCTAAGGTGGTCCTACCTGGATTCTTTGCCACTAGAGTGGTAAGTGGAATATTCAGACTACTTCTAAGGAAAAAATAGAAGAAACAAATATCTTTTACCAGAGTATATAGAGCATTAATAGGAATGGAGTTGGCCTAATCTGTATAACCAGATAGTTGTTGGGGGATTGGGGACTACATCAGTGAAACATATGGGCACAAATCTTAGCTCTTTAGAGCCCATATTATAATATGGGGAAAGAAATAATAGACATAGCACTTCATAGTATATGTTATAAGGTGATAAAAACTACAGATACAATAAATTGGAAGTTACCACAGAAAATGGCATCTTAGCAAAATCTTAAGAGATCTGGGGTTGACGCAATATTAAGATTTTAAATGTTATGGACTTTAGCATGTAGTGAAAAGTGAGTTGCTAGAAAAGAAATCTTAAATAAAGGCATTGGTGATTAAGAACATATTTTAGACAGTATCTTCAGGAAAAGCCTAGAGAACTGGAGGTTCACTGTGCAACAACTAGCACCTGATCACTTGATGAAAAGATAAAACAGGCGTTAATGCCAAAAGCAGAAGTGAAGAAAGAAAACAGGACCATCTCCATTGAGGTAAGAGATGAAAGAAATGACACTTTGAGTCCTAAGACTGTGTTTTACTGATATTACCTTTTGTAATGGATGTTAAACAGTGGAGGACTATACCTAAATAGTACTTGCTACTTTTCAGGAAAACACCTTAAGATGTTGTAGTTTTGCATAATATACAAGCAGAAGTAAAGGCATGTGAGGTTTTAGAATTCATGTGCTAGGTACTCAGAGTTTCTTCTGAAAGTTTATTGCTCATTTTAAAAGGGGTAAACATGAATGAAAGAGTCCACCATCTTCCATTTTCTGTTTCTAGGAGGAAAATTGGACTAAGCATATTTCAATACCAATCATCTGATAACACTTACCATTGGATCAAATAGAACACTTTAAGACTTCTCCTTTTTTCTAATCATATTAAAATCATTTGTTTCATGGGAAGTGTTTAAGATGAATATCATATACCATGTTAATTCTTTCATTATCTGTTATAATAGTCAATATCATAAACATATTCTGAGATTTCAATGTTTGTGTACCCCATTAAATGTAATCAATAATATTAATGGAAGTAGTAGTTTCTATACATTTACTTAAAATTCTAAAAATTATAAGGTGGATGCAGTGGTGCATGCCTGTAATCCCAGCAACTCAAGAGGCTGAGACAGGAAGATCATATTTGAGGCCAGCCTCAGCAACATAGAAAGACCTTGTCTCAAAGAAAAAAAACAGAGAGGAAAAAAAAAAGAATTTAAAAAGGGCTAGGAATATAGTTCATAAAGCATCCCTATGTTCAATCCCCAGTAACCAAAAAAATCTAAAATATAAAGTAATTGCCAAGTTAGTAAAGCCTGTGGTGTATCTAACTGAGGTATAACTAATTCCTTGGTGAGTAATCATGTTGTAAGTGTTAAAATTAAACTATTTCATGAGCTTTGTAGTAATGTTCTAGGATAGAATTAGGCAAGGAAAAGGTAACACATATTCTTTTATACGTTACTAAAGAATCCCAAGAAACATAGAATAGTGAAATAATTGAAGTATTGAGATTCATTATCCCCATTGACAAACTATGCAACCTAAATCTAGGGAGGAAATAACAAGTCTAAGGTGGTACATGGTATTTGTGGAAATAGAACTAGAACATAAGTTGTTATCTAGTTCACTGCTCTCTTTGAGCTATCATAGAATAACTCACTATATGGTAATCTGAGCTGCAGTGTGACTCATCATTAGAGGATGACTTCTTTAAAGTACTGGGGCTGGGGGAAGTGAACATTGGTATTAGTATGATATAACTTTAAAACTAGGAAAATGGATGCTACTTAATAGCACTTGCATATTCAAAAACATTGGATAGGATCAGGGGCAATCCAAAATAAGAGCTAATCTTTGCACCAGTACCTTATTCAGAGAGTGCAATATTTGATTTTGTACATAGAGAGTAGGTTTATCTTTTTAATATTTTTAAACTTATTTCATTTTCCTGCAGTACAGTGAAGACCTCTGGCTTTCTGATTCTTACACTAAGCTTTATCCCAAAACAAAAATATCCCAATGATAAATAATATTTTGTTAAAAATAGTGCATGTAGGACATTAGGAAATGAGAGCTATTCAAGTAAAATAAGAAATTAAACCTTCAAGGACACAACTCTAATATGTATAACTGGAAAAGGGATTTAGATAATAATTTTTCCTTATGTAGTCTGTTGGTCTTTGTCTAAACTCTGTCATCTAGTGCAATCCTCTTAGGTTTCTTGTCCTTGGTCTTTTTTCGTCACTCTCTTTCCAGAGACATGAGGACCTAACAGCAGCAAATAATGTGGAGGTAGGATGGATTGTGTATACGTATTGTGTGTGTGTGTGTGTGTGTGTGTGTGTGTTTGTGTTACTGGGGCTGGGCAGGGTGATAAAAGACAGCAGCTAGGCATTAGACAGACTTCTTTGACCTAGATTGACAGCAAAAAATACAGAAATTTGACATGAGTATCTCAGATTTTCCTCATTAATCCTTTGATTACAATCCTTCAAACACAAAAGGGCCATTATTCCACATTATTATTATCACTATCATTATTATTATTTCAATTATCATTATCATCACCACCATTATCTCTATTAATAATAGAATGATTGCATAAAAGGTAAATAGCCACTACTCTCATCATCATCAACCTGGATACTCTTCTTCAATTCAAAAAAGAAATTCTTTCAACATATAGAAAAGGAATAACTTCAAGAGGAGAATGTATTAAGTCTTTGAAAAACATGGAAGGGCAGGATAAATTGTCTTCTGTTACTGAAGATGGTTTCCATCAAATAGAAAATGTCAAATATTAAAGAAGAATAGCATTATTACTATATACGCACAATCCAAAAATGAATTTCAACATAATTATTTTCATTCATAGTAACTCTTGTTCTACCGTGAAGGCTTTCTAAATAAGAGAACCACTCAACTCATCCATTCATTAAATGAAAATATACTAATTGCTTACTCTGTGAGAAAGCATTGAACTAGGTGCTAGAGATGCAAAAATGAGCAATATAGGCACAATTCTGGTTCTTATGAAGTCTACCTTCTAAAAGATAAAAAACAAACAAAAATACATACATATCTGTGTGTGTAATATATTTTTAGCACAGACTTGAATGAAGGGTATTGCTAAAAAATATTGGCTAGCATGTCTTGAATACTATATGCCAACCTCTTCCTACATCCTTAACAACAGTCTGTCCCCAGAATATCTCTTTGAAGAGCATGCTAATCATTCCTATTTTACAGAGGAAGAAATTAATATTCAGAAAGGCTAAGTTATCTGCCCACAGTTTCACAGCAAGTGGCAGAGTAAGGATTCTAATCATCTTTGTGACAGTGAAGTCAAACTCTTTGAAAACACTGGGAATTTTTCAAATAATTTTTCTGCTTTACTGAGGATGGGGTGGCTACATAATTTTTCCCTTCCTAGGAAAATTACATATTTGGGGGTTGGGTTCTTCTACATATGTAAAATATGTTGCTTTGGAAGTCTGTCTGCTTTGGCTCCAGGCAAGATGTGCTGGCTTGTAGGTCAACACTAGTAATATTTAAAAAAGGACAGATGGTAGTAGTTGCATGCTATACACAGAGTAAGACTTCCTGAGCTTTAGCACAAACAAAAGCAAACATGAAAACATCTGTGAGATCTAATGAAAAGGCCTGGACTAGAATTCAGAAACCTTGACTTTGTCACTTCACCTTGTTTGAGATTCAGTTTCAACACATGCTTTACATTACTTAAAAGATAGTACTGTGGAAAACAGGCATCTTTTTCCTTAACAATCTTTTTGTCAATCACATAAGCATAAGAGAAGGTATGCCTTAGCCTTCTGCTCCTATTGCTATCCTTTTAAGAAACAGCTTGCTCTTGCCTCACATTTTTCTCTTGCTGTATCTGGTTGTGTCAAGGGAGGAGGTGGTCATGAGGTGAGGCACAACCATTTCTGTACCTTGATGAGCTGACAGATGGAATACACCTAGGCATCTCTTCATTTCTCACCCCAGGGAAATTATTCTTCAGTAACACTTCTCAAAATGGGATTTGGGGAATCTCTGGGCAGACCAGATATTGAGCCAATGGCACATTGGTGGTACCCAAAAGCAAAGTAGGGATTTGGGTTCTGGCCCATTATGCGTGTTTATTAGCTAACATCTGTTCAGCTGTCAGTTCCTGATTGTCTCACTTTAATTAATTGGCATTGTTTCTAGCCTCAACACAGGGATTCATTATAAAATAGGTAAATTCTCCAATGAAATGAATGGAGAATAATTTAGATCAGAGATTTCAGGAATAAGAAATAGTTTTCATCATCTTTCATATGTCTTATAAAAGAAAAACAAGCTGACACATGTCAAACAAAATGAAAGGCTGGGGAACAAAAATGTCTGCACAGCTGGCAGTGATGTCATGAGATTGTGTCTTAAAAAAGGAAAAACTACCCCCTGAAATAAATGAAAGAGCTTGTGATTTTATGGCCCCAAGTTTAAAGGATGGAAACCAATTTGTGTTTACATACAATAAGAAATAGAAAAATCTATTTTTTCCAAGAACAATCTTCATTACAAAAATAAATAAATAAAAATCTACTACAGTGGAGATTTTCACAAAGAACTCCCATATGAAATAGACAAGGGATCTGAGGATCATAGAATTAGAGACAGCATAAGCTATGCATTTTGCATCTGGCCAAACACAGCTACAACACTTCACATAATAGGACAATTATTCCTCCAAAAGGTGAAAGTACTTGTGCAAAATTGCACAGCTTAAAAATGGCAGATGCAGGCTAAAAATCTATAGAATAATCTCTAGTGTTATCTCCACTATAGTACAAGGCTTTAGTTTCTCCACTGAAAGGTATGAAAAGAGGAATGGTGAATTATATTTTCTCTTTAGATGATTACATGTCTAGTTTTATTCCTTTTAGAACAAGTGACCTAGCTGAAGTTCAACATGTTGCAAAGATAACAGAGGGAGATCATAAAAGATCCAATTACTTAATGTGATTAATTTCATATAGAAGTGTGTATCTTATTCACAAACATCCTGCTTTTAATGGCCAGCACTGCTGTTTTCTTACTTTCATTGACTTTCTTACTATTACAGCATAAAATATTTGAGTATACCAAATTTATATAAATGAGTGAATTAATTATACTCTACATATAGTTTTGTAGACATATGTTTTATAAATATAAAATGTAAGATTTTTTAAAAGAAATCTTATTATGGGGGCTGGGATTGTGGCTCAGTGGTAGAGTGCTTGCCTAACATGTGTGAGACACTGGGTTTGATCCTCAGCACTACATAAAAATAAATCAATAAAATAAAGGTACTGTGTCCATCTACAACTAAAAAAAAACTTTAAAAAATCCCATTATGGTATTAGAAATTCTTTTATTATTAAAGGTTAGGCACATATAAGAATTATTATCTTTTTGGCTAACATTTAATATCATTCAGTTATATATTATATATTAGTATATATAGCCACGCACCACAAAAACACATTCAGTCAACTATGAGTCACATATATGAGAGTAGCCCCATAAGATTATATTACTTAGTAATCCTGTCGTCTTCTTAGATTGTTTAAGAACATTCTGTGATGTATGCACAATGAAGAAATAACCTAAAGATGTATTTCTAAGAATACATACCTATCTTTAAGAAATATGTTATTGTAAATTCAAATAATTTATTCTTATTTCTTTTAATTTGATTTTGTTTTCATTCTCATTATTTGATTAAATCCTTGAAAAACAAAAGTGTATCAATGGTGAAAAAATGTGTACCTCAAAACATAAAATAGTAAACAATGATATAAATACTATAGCTCAAAATAAAGTTGTCAACAAAAAACATGATATATATATACTGTCTATATCAATCTATCTATATATCACCCCTGCCCTGTTATGCTGGAGACCAAACTCAGGGCCTCACACATGCTAGGCAATTGTTCTATCACTGAGTTCCCAGCCCAAAACATGGTTCTTCATGAATAAAGAATGAGACTCTATCTACTGGAACATGTGACTTCACAAGTATGATAATTTTATAGAAACAGACTAAAGTGATGGGGAGGTGGAGGTGACATTCTGTGATGTTATACTACTTACTTAATTGGTATACCTTAGCAGTGATTCATTATCATGTATTTCTTACATATCACCTTTCACTTTTGTGATATCTTGCTTCTTTTTTTTTTTTTTTTTGGTACTGGAGATTGAACTCAGGGGCACTCGACCACTGAGCCACATCCTCAGCCCTATTTTGTGTTTTATGTACAGACAGGGTCTCACTGAGTTGGTAGCGCCTTGCCGTTGCTGAGGCTGGCTTTGAACTCGTGATTCTCCTGTCTCAGCCTTCTTGCTTCTTTTTATATTGGAGATAAGACAGCAGAGTTGTTTAAGATTCAAATATGGTACAAATAGAACTCTTGGTAATATTTATTACTCATCAGACAAAGAAATCAATGACATTTCTTCCAGCATCTTTAAACACTATGTCTAAATATTGCAAAAGAACATTAAGACACATTTTGTAGAACTGAAAGAAACCAGAAAATAGATTAACAATCCATTTCTATCTATCAGGTAGTGTGAATACGCAACCATCCAATTTTTGCATATGATAGTTCATGAATTTATCTGCTGACAACGTGGTGAAAGCATTCTCAAATGATAAATACCTTTTAAAATAACTTGGGGTTTAAGTTTGAAGCAAATATCTACTAACATTTTGGTGTCATGAAATGCAATTATATTTATAAGTAATAGCAGCAATAAAGTAAAAATTTTCAAATTTTGGAGAAATGAAGTCGAAGACAGAACAGCAAATCAATATAATATCTGACCTATTGGTCAAACTAGTTCACATTGAACAGATTGTAGATGAATTTGTGAAAGTCTGCAAACAATATATTAGCTTATACATTGTCATTTTTTGTTATTTTAAAACTATAACTATTTTTTAAACTTAACTAACATTGGTAGTCCTGTGTGTAACAAATGCCCTTTAACTATTAATGATGTCTAAATTTCAGCAAACATGGAACTAATGAGTCTCTTATTCAATCAAGCTACTGAGTTGTTTTCACTCACTCTAGGCTATCTCAATAAGTTATTTTATTTCTTTCTCTGTTTATTCCATTTTAAAATCCTGCTTCTCTTGGATCATTTCTTCTGAATTCTTTCACATTTACTGTGAGCTAGGATGCTATAAGTCATCTAATGCCAATTTTCTATTCCAGTCTCAGACTTTCTCATAGACTTGCTGCATATAAGGACATAGACCCTTGCCAGACATATGGTATCTAACTTAAATGTACACACCAAATTAATCCATGACACAGTTACAGCTTTTGTGCATATGTTAAACTCTCTCTGCCCTTTACCTCGGCTAATTTTGAGATCAACAGAATGCATACTCAGGTAGTGCTGTTGATTGTCTTAAATAATCTGCGATAGCTATCATTTAGGTCATCCTGGGTGAAAAAGTTGAGAAATTCAAGTTTCATGTGAGTCAGTTAACTTCACAAACTAAAAACCCATTTCTCTTCCCCAGACTGTGCCCCTAAACTAGACATGCTTACTCACCAATACCTAAATTTTACTCTTCTCTTATTTTACTAGATACATGAGTCTTATGGGTGCATAAGAATAGCATTATCTTAGGTAAAATGGGATTTTGCCTAGTTTTCTACTTTCAAATACTTTCCCTCACACTGTATTTTCTTACTATCTACTTGAATCCCATCTCTTTTCATTGTAATCTCTAGGACCATGATTGAGCAATAGACCAGTCCTGCTTTAACTTTTTAAAATTTTTTTTTAGTTGTAGATGGACATAATATCTTTACTTCATTTATTTTTATGTGGTGCTGAGGATCAAACCCAGTGCTTCACATGTGCTAGGCAAGTGCTCCACCACTGAGCCACAACCCTAGTCTCCTGCTTTAACGTTTTACTGACCGCTCCCTGCACCTTCTTAAAGTAACTTGAACCAACCTATCCTCCAAAACAACTTGTTATCCCTCCTGCACCCTTAATATGCCTGCTGCTATGCTAACATGAATTTTGCTCATGGAAATGCCATGGAGTAGCTGACTAAAAGTACCCACTGTTTAGGCATTACTTCTCCCTAGAGTTCTTTCCTTGAGATTTTTCCCATTCCACTCCTCAATCCCTCAGCCATCTCATCTACTTCTAAGAATTCTATTGTCTTCTATATACTATAATTCTGAAAGTTTTATTTCCATTTCAGATGATATAACAGAACCACATTTTTACAGTGTACAATTTAACGTATTCACTATGCCACATATATAACTCAAAACCAACATGTTTAAAACGACAATAATAATCATGTTCTCCACTCTTATTCAGACCAAATCTGCTCCTCTTGTATTTACTATTATGCTGAGTGAATCACCATCCCCTCAGGACTCCACTAAGAATCTAATGCAGTGCACAAGTTATCCTACACTGATCTGAATGTGTATACTACACTCTTCTGTTTCTTTAATTACCAACAGCTATTTGATCACTAAATTCATTCAGTTCAACATGATAAAAACCTTCATTATTGACCCCATATATTCCATCCTTAAAGCCTCCTATTTGTCCTCTTGACCATTAAAATCACCTCTCAGTTACAGGGAAATGGTCAATTTCATGTCAAACCTATATCTGCCCTTGCATTCACAGAGAATAATTTTTCTAGCTTACATATATGATCAAGTTATTTGCTTTATTTATAATAATGCAATGGTTTCTAATTATCTACAGGGAAATTTTCAGCCTTTAGCAGAGCAAAGAACCACCTTCATAATACACTGCCTGCCTACATATTTAGTTCATCTCCCACCACTGACATTGTACACTCTATATAACAAGTTTACACTGTATACTTCAGAGCTGTACCATTGGAAAATTATTTTAGGACAAGCATTGGTCTGGAGGATAGGTATAGTGGTACAAATTCATCATATTTTCTGCCTCTTCATATTCTGGAAAACCCTATTTCTACTGTGGAGGCCACTTGCAACTACTTCTGATTTTATAGCAGCAATACTAAGAAACCTGACAATAAGTAAAAGATTTTCTGAATGTGCTACTGACTGAAGATTTGCAATTGACTTGAAAGAAATTTGGGGCAGACTCTTAAGTTTCATGGGAGCATTGGCTCCCAGTGTGCAAGAAAATATTTCAGACTCTAATCACTTAGAAAAAGCTAAGTGTATTAGTCAACTTTCCATTTCTGTAACCAAATACCTGAGAAAATTCACTTATAAAAATAAAAGTTTATTTGGGCTCACGGTTTTAGAATTTTCAGTCCATGATCAGTTGGTCCTGTTGCTTTGGGGCCTATAGAAAGGCAGCACTTCATGGCTGGAGCAATTGACAGAGCAAAGCTTCTTACCTCATGGCCCAAATGCAAAAGAAAGTCAGGAAGAGGAAGAGTCTGGGAACTCACTATTCCTTTCAAGGAAATGACCCCAATGGCTCAAGGACCTTCCACAATGTCCTACCTATTAAAGTTTCCACCACCTCCCAGTAACAAGGGAGGCTAGGTCCAAGGCTAGGGACTAAGCCTTGAAAACATGGGCCTTTGGGGAACATTCCATATCCAAACTATAACACTAGGTTAAAACCTCACTTCTGTCACTTGACTTTTTTGATTTTGTGTTTCTATATTAATCAATAAAATGGAAATAATAGTATTAGCAATAGATTGATGGGAATAATAATAATAATTTTAAGGTTTATTTGGAGAGTTAACTGAGATAAAAATGTATCTCATAATAGTGTCTATATCATAATAGACATATTTAATTATAACTCTATATAAGAATAGTAGTGACAGGTTTCAGATGTTATGGTTTTGGAAAGTAAGATAGACAAATAATTCATTTTTCATATGAGAGGAAATTCACTTTAAATAATAAATATTCTTGAGTCTTTATATATTATCATTTAGTGATTATGTATTTATTTACATATATCTGGCACTAGACTGGGAGGGGTGCTTTTAAAAAAATTAACACACATGCATGGTCTCTACCCATGAGAGATCAATGTTGGAATAAAGGGGAAAGAAGATAAAACCCTGAACCAAGTCTCCCATTCCACTACTGACTGCATGCTTATATGAAGAACCAGTTCCAGGTGATCAACTCTGAATTTCATATTCTCAGGACTTTCCTGTGTATCTAGTGCCAGAGTAGAATGATTTGAAAGGGAAATATTTTTCTCAATTTCTTGCTTCTTGCCCTGGCCAATAAAGAAAAGAAAGGCTCTGGAAAGAGGACCTTAATGATTCATAAAGGCTGATAAAAGATAGTTGTCTTTGAAATGAATATCCTTCCACTGAGCAATACATGGGATTTAAAGCTGACACAGGATGCATAGTGAGTACACAAAAGAACAAAGGAGTTAACTGTGAGAAAGAATGTCCCCTCTCTGGGTCCTCTTCAAAACTCTCTTAGATCTCCCCCAAACAGTAAATCTAGTCACTGGTGCTAAATGATCATTAAAGTACTGTTTATAATCTGGACAAAAAATTGTCTTCACTCCTTTTTAAATACAAAGTTTCCATTTTCAAGAGAGAGGAGCCAAACACTTTGGGAAAGCAAAACGCACACACACACACACACACACACACACACACACACACACACATACACCAAAAAAAAAAAATCAAGGAACAAAGCTCATGTGATTGATATTGCCCTCAGCCTTACAGAACATCCTCAGGAGTTGCATTTGACCATTTGTTCCCCTTACCAGCCCAGCTGCTCTCACCAGGATATTGTTACATCCTAGGAAACTACCTGGTGTGTGTTCTATTTTAGAAGTACACTTATCATTGGTCCTGAAATGCCATTTTGCCTTTGGAAACACTTATAGGAACTAGCATTCGGAAGGTGAAAAGATTTGTGAAAGATTGAAAATTTCCCAGCATGAGCCATAATTCTCAAAAAATCCAAAACAGAACAAAGGCTGGGTCATAGCTAATGTCACACCAATAACAACAAAAAGCTGAAAATACCATCCAAAGAAAAATATGGTGATACTAATATTACTATTACAATGAAAAATAACTTCCAATGTTAGCCACTATGAATTGCTTCTTATTTTGCATTAAAAGCTTTACACTATATCTCAATCTTTACAACAACCTATATAAAAGTAGAAACTAAAGCTCAGAGAGGTTATATAATTTGTCTGTGATTATCCAATTAATAGGTTGTCCAAGACAGGATTTTAGTCCATAGCCTCCATTCTTCCTGATACCCCAAACTGTTTTAGTCTGAAACAAGAATGGAGCCTAACCCTCCAAACAGGTAGAAAAGTGATGGGCCCTTGCATTTATATGGCAAGGAAAACATTTTCTCCTGAAGATTTTCTTTTTCATGTGAAAATATTTATCGACAACAAATTTTGCATTCAGGGTTTCAAGAACAAATAGTAGAAAAGACAGATTTCTGAAAATAATAATTTATTTGTGTTTACTACATGTCAAATACTTTACATATATTACTTCTTATTTTTAGAAGATCCCTTCAAGTGATATAGTATTATTCATTAACTATATGAGAAAATTGAAGCTTAGAAAGATATCTCAGAGGTAGAACCTGAGTTTATGTATACCTGAGTCTTAATACATTCTTAGGTGTCTTAGCAACTTAAGGTATTTTGGTGATGATGCTCTCTCCTTCACCTACCCATCTCCTCTTATGAAGTAAATATTTGCATAAATTAAATTTAAATTAGAATTAAATAGGAATAAAGACTTTTATAAAATTCTTTTCAGAAATAATAAAGAGGAAGAATTATGGAATTCTGATAAGTCAGGGTTTATAACAATTATTTTTACCAGATGAACCAAAATTATCAATTATTTTAATAAAATCCAAGATAAAGTTTTCTTTATTTACAAATAGATTGCTGAAATGTACCCATATAAGATATAGTCACTCAGAAAGATGAAGCTATGGGCATCAATTACTAAATGACACAGGTTTCTCCCTGCATCTCTCCTTTGTTTTAGAAGTTATTCAATGACACAATAATGCTTTGTAACAAACTATCACAAAATTTATGGGTATAAAATAAATAATAAGTTTATTTGGGTTAGGGTCTGTGGATTGGCAATTTAAGATGTACTTAGACAGGCTCACTCATATGTTTGATGGTTGGTGGTTGATATTTGAATGATAGGTGACAGAGCTACATGCCAGTTATTATACAGAAATTTAAACTATGAATGTTCTCAGGTTGAAGGAAGAGCAGTGAAAGAAGCAGAAACACCCAAGTCTATCTTAAAACCTCTTTTTGCATTAAGCTTTCTACTCTCCCATTAGTAAAAGTAAGTCAAAAGGTCAAGCTCAGAGCCTACAGAGTAATGATACATGAAGTTTTGATACTGATCACCATTAATGAAATCCATATATCATATTCCACTCATAATTATTTATGTCCTTTCCAAATGCAAAATATGCTTTCTTCCAACTCAGAATCACAAATGTTGTATTAAATTGTGTCATCATGTCCAGTATGAAGGATGTTTTGATCTATGATCATGTTCTAACATGGCTCCACAGATAAGGATTCTCCTAAAGACCAATAGCAATTCTTTTGTCACCTATGTACTCAACACTCAGTGATGATTCCGAGGACTAAATAATGACATATACACTTTATTTTAGAAGGGGTACAATGAGAAACATATAGTATAGGTACATAACAATTCTTCACATGCAAATATAGCCAAGGCCCCACACAAGTGGAGAATGTTCTTGAAGAAAATCCAATTATACCACCTGGGAGTGACTCACCTACACATTGTTCTCCACAAGTCTTACTTTTATTTTTTGCAATATTGTTTTTCTATTCTGCTTGCCCATTTCTGAAGAAGGTGTTTAGAAATATGACGTTTAAGCTTGTTTTAGCCTTATTCCAGAATACTGAAGGCACAGTGGTTTTCTAAATTTTATAGTCCCATTATTTTAAATCCAGGTTGGTAGAACCTTTGCCTATAGAATGTCTTGAAAACTTTATGGGTTTCATTTAAACACAGTTCAAGCCCAGTCCACTGGACAACAGCCACAGCCATAATTCTTTTTGTGATTGCCCTCTTTTTCTAGAATTTGTGAATATTTCCTTGGGCCTATCAGGCTTCTTTATGTTATTTATTTATATGTGGTGCTGAGGATCGAACCCAGTGCTTCATGCATGTGAGGCAAGCGCTCTACCACTGAGCCACAATCCCAGCCCTCCTATCAAGCTTCTATGAGATAAAGCTTTTAGCATTCCTAGCAATAATTTTGTCTACTTGAGAAGGTCTATGTAGCACATCCTTAATTATTTCAAAGGTCTATAGAGTCTTCCAAAATTGTTTTAGAAGGATCACATTCCTGCAAGCTCCCTGAATTTGATATTTTATTAGCCTGACAGGATAGAGAGGAAAAAAAATTATTTTCCAATCTAGTGAATCTTGATACTCTATAAATGCTACAAACTGGGCATTTATTTCTTTGGCTCATCTCCTTTATGTTGTACCTTATCATACACAAATGGTAAGAGCTAGCTGACATTTTCAACATTCTCCCTGGAGATATCTTTACTCAAGTTATATGTTAATTTCATATATTGTCTTTATTCCAGGTTACTACATGTTTTTTCAGGTGTTTTGCCACTAGATAATATAGTTTTCTATTTATCCAACCTGCTACAGTAGTTTCCTCACTATTTTTCTAGCCTCCATTTCCAGTTTTTCCAGTCTTCACTACCTTTTCCAAAGCCACTGATACACATTTTACATTTATACTGTAGTATCACTTAGCTTTTAAACATAAAGTTCTTTGAAAAAAATAAAAAATAATACAAACATATTTATGCATTTGGTATCTACTACTCCAATAATGATACATAACAAAATAACTTCTACTTATGGACTTAAAATACCAGGCATTTATTTAGTTAAGAAGCTCATGGACTAATAATTTAGAAGTCTCTTATCCAAGCCATTCTTCTGGGCTCAGTTGAGTTCACTCACACATTAGGTGGTTGGCTGGCTATCACCTAGGTTAATAGGCATGACTGAGTCATGTATATCACCTCATCCAGCAGGCTTGCTAGGCATGGTGAAGGCAGAAAAAACAATAGAAAATGTTAAAGCTCCAAATACTTTTTCAAGCATCCAAATGCATCTAACTTTTAAAATTCTTCACTGATCAAAACATGGTCAATTCCAGAGTGAATACAAAAAGGCACTGCCAAAGAATGTTGACACAGGGAGATCCAAAAAATTGAGTTTGTGAATTCAAGCAATCTCAAACATTTGTCATGTAACTCCCTCAATTGTGTTCACTTTTTCCTTCCCAATGAGATTACAGACATCTTGAAAAAATTGAATTGCCATGCCTTTTAAGGTTTTACTAAAAATGACATGGAAAATATATTGTGAAATGGAAGATGTGGAAAACGGAACAACAGTTCAAGAGTTAAGGGTTTTCAGTATCCTGTGCCTACAGGGGTCAGGAAGGTAGTATAATCAATGAAGCTAGTCATGGCAGGACACACTGGGGGGGATTGTGGTGAACTCTAATGTATATATCCTATCTAAAAGTAGCAGCTACTATTCAATGCCACAATATCGTGGTCACAGCATGGGAAGTTCTGTTAGATGTTCAATTTTTTTTTCAAAAGAAGCTCAGAAATTCAGCTGGGTGTTGTGGCACACACCTGTAATCCCAGAAGCTCAAGAGGCTGAGGCAGGAGGATCACGAGTTCAAAGCCAGCCTCAGCAAAAGCAAGGTACTAAGCAACTCAGTGAGACCCAGTCTCTAAATAAAATACAAAATAGGGCTGGGGATGTGGCTCAGTTGTTGAGTGCCACTGAGTTCAATCCCTGGTACTCCCTAAAAAAGCTCAAAAATTTACATTTTGATGTGAATCTGCTTTTTAAATGTCAGCAAATAATTCAAAGAAAAATAAACAAAATATTAAGACCACCATTACTATATGGACTCACAAAAGAAATGGCTACAACTTAAGGGTGGATCTGGCCCATAAGTTGCCAGTTGGTGAGCTCTGTTTTAAATATTTATAGAAAGATGAGGCTGTTTGTTTGTTTCTGTGGTGGAGGGGTGAAACCCAGGGCCTTGCACAAACTAAGCAAGTGTTTTATCACTGAGCTACATCCCAAGCCTGATAGATGGGTTTTAATTTCAAATTCACACATTACAAATAGCTCTAATATTGTAGTGAACTGGGAATTAGCATATAGTCCAGAACTTTTTAACTTTCAATAATATTACTTATGCATCTAGATATTTCTCTTGGTTTCATGATGATCCTACAAATAAACAGGTTCTAAAGGCTCAACCTGGTCAAAAGACTAATCAAAACTAGTATATGTTTAACATAAATCTGCCAAAAGATCTAAATTGTCTATTTCCCATACACATTGGTATCCACGGAAATCTAAAGTTTTCCCTAAATATGCACACATAGACTGCTCTGAAGGAATTCATTAAAGGCTAAGGTTAATCTAAAAGATGAAAATTAGGAAATTCAAAATACCTCTACCCAGCACCAAATTTCCACTGGCAAATACCCAGTATTTTAGTGAAACACTTAGGTTTATTTTCCCCAGTAATGTAGGGAAATAAAAGTATGTGAAGATAAAAATTTGAGAGACTTAGTAAAAAGGGCTTGAGCAAATGTAAATCTCACTGCTTACACAGATTTCACTAACTAGTTCATCTTTGATACACAGAAGATAAACAAATCAGTGGATATTATTGAACTTGGACTCAAAAATTATCAGTAGCTTTTGATAACTCATTGTATAACTGATCTGGATATATGGATAATACTAAATGTTGTTCTATGATGAGTTGATTATGTCTACTTTGAGACATTGCATTTGAAAAGAGTAGTACTACATTATTGTATGTTTATACCAGAGTAATCAGGATAGTTGGTAAACTACAATGACCTATTTTCCCAGTTTTCTGGGGACTGAAGGTGTTCTCAGGATGTAGAAATTTCAGTTCTAAACCAGCAAGACAAATCAAGGCACATAGGTCATCCTAGAGAGAACTTGAATCAATGTTGTAGAAGAACTGATAGAAAAGGATTTCAGCACATTTATCCTGGAAAGGATTATAAAGAAGGCATTATATTTTTCTGTGTATATTTAAAGACTGCTATTGTTTTCTTCTATATAGTCCCAAGAGCTTACAGGTACCAGCGGGTAAAGTAATAGGCAGGTAGATTTTGCCTGAATATAAGAAAAAAGTTATTTATGAGCATAGTTGCCTGAAAATTGAATAGATAAACCAAGAAGTAGCCCTTAGTAGAAGTCTTCAAGTAATGGGAAGCATTCATTGTAATGATGTATTAGGAATATTGAAAAGAGGACTAAAATTTTTTTTTAAATTTTTTTTTGGTTGTAGGTGGACGTAATACCTTTATTTTATTTTTACGTGATATTGAGGATTGAACCCAGTGCCTCACACATGAGAAGCCAGTACTTTACCACTGAGCCACAACCCTAGCCTGGAGGACTCAAATTTTTGAAGGAGAAGAACATGTTGGGATTATATGGCCTTTAGGGTCTCTTTCAATTCTATTTTTAATACCTATAATTCTATTAAGAGAATAGGATATTTTGACTTATGTAAGACAACCATTATATGTTTGAATATCTCACATTCATTATCAAAAAAGAATAAAACATTTTTGAAAGAGCAAAATAGGGAGAACCACAGGGCAAGAGTGGAACCAAAATTGATTTGGGGTTAGTGTAACAAGTGATGTTAGCTGTCAAGCCACTTCTGAAGCAGTCTTGGATAAGAGATCAGCCATGGATGAAGAAAGACCATTTTAGAAGAGAATGAGAAACAGTCACAGAGGATGGTGAAGTAATTCAAGCATTAAATTAATTCTTACATGTTTACCAAAGGGATGACAAAAAATATGCTTATTGTTCTGTGTCTCAAGAAAATTGTTTAAGTCACCAAGGTGACTGAAATGCCAAGTATCTAGAGAAGACCAATGCTAAGTTTTAACCCTAATTTTTCCCTCAGAAAATCTCTGTATCATTCAATAGAGAAAACTTAAGCCTTATCCTTAACCCCTTACAAGTGGGTTAAATAGCACCAGGAACTGGCAAGATGAAAGTCATAGTCATATCTGAAGTACTTCCATCTGTCTGAGACAACCAGTTTTCATGCCCATAGGACAGAAAAGCCCTTCACAAGACTGAATGGAAAAGAATTGGCTGTACATCAGATCCTGAGGCAATGATACAAACCTGGATTTCAATTTCATAATCTTTGCTTACATAACATAGTCAACTTGAGTTTGCTAATTTGCAACACATTCCTCCCTGTATTTCTCTATCCAAAATAAGGATAAGTTTTGTTTTCAAAGCATTCAAGGTATGAGAATAAACAAATAAATGTGAAAAGTTATGAAGGAAGTTATACATACTAGATTCTGAATGGATGCACAATTCTGCATTTATATTCCTGGTGCTACAAAGAAAGAATAAGTGCCCTACCTGACTTCAATGAGCTTGTATTTTCTGCACTAAGACAGGAAAAAATACAATTTGACATGTCATTTTAATACTCATCAAAGCTTTAGGTACTTTAACATGATTGTCTTAAAGTGGACATTCTTCACAATTTACAGGTGAGGAAATGTCAATTGTCTATGTAGTGATCCTATCTTTATTTTTGCCTTGGATAGTCCCAGTTTACATCTGTTGTCTTGGTATAATCTGTGACAGTATCTATTTCACCCTCCAAAGTTTCCCATTTTGTATTATAAAAGATATAGTCACCCTGTTTATCATAGTAGTAGATATCAGAGGGATATTTAAATAATAGTTCTCTGAGTTCTTCTGCTCTTTTGAACATTGTCTTAAATTGGATACTATAGAGCAAAAATATGACACATATCAACTTCTCACTTCTGAAATTTCATTGTTAAATTGCCATTTCCAGAAAATCACTCATTCATCTTCATTCAAGCATTCTTGTCTCTCTGTGGCCCATGCTCTCTGTTCTGTCATCCTTATCTGTTCACACTTAGAGTATCAGCACTACCATACATTCCAACTGGGGACCACAGAACCTCAATATTTATAGCATTGATATATCCAACATATTAGCTTCAGACTTTCTTGACTCTATAAATTCACAATCAAATCACCTGAGACAACTATCCCCATGACATTAGTGGATACCAAATAATTCTCAGGACACATTCTATCGCTCAAAACTAAAACTCCAGCACTACTCATGCAAGAAAACTTCATCTTATTCCAGCAAAGTGCAAAAGAACTCCTGTCTAATCAACCTGATTTAGCCTCACAGTTACTTTCTGTTTCTTGACCCCATGTTTTCTGCCAAAACAGAAACAGAAAGTAACTGTGAGGCTAAATCAAGTTGATACCAGCACTCACTTTCTCTTTTACTTAGCCTGGACTCCATGAACATCTCATCTGTTCCAGTGATTTTTATTGCTTTTTATATTTTTATAACATGGAAACAGGGCCATCCTGTATTTGTAGCCATAGCACCTCACATAAAACCTGGATTATGGCAGGTACTTAACACATATATGTTTAATAAATAAAGTAATTATTATAGGGGGATAGCTGGATCTTTGTTAAATTTTCTCCTTCCTCTTTTCAATTTTCAATAAAGGAATAACATATTTCAAAGGAATTGGTGTATCTGAAAGAATTATCTGGCATAGCACATACCCAACGAGGCTGTAACTTTTTTTTAAATATTTATTTTTTTTTAGTCGTAGGTGGACAGAATATCTTTATTTTATTTTTTTTTATGTGGTGCTGAGGATCGAACCCAGTGCCTCACGCATGCTAGTCGAGCATGCTACCACTGCCATAACCCCAGCCCCACGAGGCTATAATTTTGAGTCAAATCTTCACATAGACCAATTTGCTTTGAATACCTACATGAAAATAAAATACTATCCTAATTTTTGATCAACAAAAACCACTTACTATTAATTTTAGGATTGGATTTTGTAAGATTAATACTTATAAATATGTTTATTCCCTCCTAAGTACTTAGCACCTTATTTTTTACCTTTATTTCATTAATTCATTTTTATGTGGTGCTGAGGATAAAACCCAGTGCCTCACACATGCTAGGAGAGCACTCTACACTGACCTACAACCCCATCCCCCACCTTACTTTAATTGTTAGTCAGTAGTGGTTACTAGCCTTGGTATTTATGCTCCAAACATATGAATGTCCAACAATGCATGTTGTATGTAAGAAATGAAGTACTCCATAATTTACTAATAAGCATATTTTCTTAATCATATACACTGAAAAATATAAATGGAATTATATGAAAATTGCTAAATGGAAATATTAAAAAGTAGTGTTTTAAAATACTATTCATGAAGTATTATTTTCAAAATATAAATACTTTCACATAATTAAATGATTTATTTATAAAAATTTGAGTATTTTAAGTAACTCTGTAATATAAGTAGGCCTTTGTGAAATATATAATCTCACTTAGCCTGAAATAATTTTTGTAGTTGTATGTTATAAGAACTATAAATTACAGTTTAGGGTTCGTAAAAGAGGACAGGTTCTGCTAAACAACTCAGATGCTCAGTTGGTGTTATAATTTAGATGTTAGGCACCTCTCAAAAGTTCATGTGTGAGACAACACAAAAAAATTTAGACAACACAAAAAAATGAAATGATTGGGCTATAAAATATTTATCCTAATCAGTGCATTGATCACCTACCTAATAAGGATTTACTTGGTGGTGACTATAGATAGGTAGGGTGTGGCTCAGGTAGATGGGTCCTTGTGATTGAATGCATGCTCACTTGCGAGATATCTCTCTCTCTCTCTCTCTCTCTCTCTCTCTCTCTCTCTCCCTTTCTCTCTCTCCCCTCTCCTCTCCTTTCTGGTCATGTTTCCAGCTGTTTTCCTCTACCACACACTTCCACCATGATGTTCTGCCTCATCCCAGGCCCATATCAGAGTCAGCCATCTAAGAACTTTAGCCTCTGAAATCATGAGTCCCAAAATAAAAACTTTTCCTCCTTAAAATTGTTCTCGTCAGATCTTTTGATCACAGCAGTGAAAAAGTTGACTAAAACAGTTATGAAGATGAAGAGCTATATACCAGAGTAAGGATGAAACTGAGTAGACACATCTTCACAAGGATACTCAAATTCTCATTAGATTAAGGAAAAAATAGGATTATGACTGCTCACATCTAGCTATTTACCAGAATTAAAATTAAATCATCTCTGGACAAAACTAGATTTTTAAATAATTTTACATGCAATTATTTTACTTGCAATAAAATATAATAAACTAAAGAAATGATTTGACAAAATAAGGAAAATACATTACAGATAGATATATAAAAGATTCATATATTGTGGTTAACAAGAAATGATTATAGAATAATTATGATAGAAAACACAATGAAACATCAGAAACAATGTAATGATATTATCAGAATTCTAAAACAGCACCAAAATAAAATAGTTATTAACCTATTCTTCTATAAATATCTAGAAGAGCCTTAATTTTATAAATCAAGCAATCAAAATTCTGATTTAGACAGAGCAGCAGGTGTTAAACAACTTTCTACCAAGAAAAAATAAAATGATATGTTAAAAAAGAGTTGTTTAAAAGCATCAGAAAGTACTTAAGGTGGTCAAGATTTAAGGAGTGAAGTCACAGGAAAATTGAAAAATACAAAACACAGAAAGCCCTGACCAAAGGCATCAGAGAATAACAAGGCGTCCAGTACTTGAAGAATCTATCTCAAAGAACAAATGAAAACACACTGAAGTAAGCTCTAAAATTGTGGCTATTTTCCCTTTTTGGATACTTGCCGATTTTGATAAGCAACATGAGAACTTACAGATCATAGATCTCTTGATCTTATCTCACAGATCAGCTGTCTTATCTGGATTAGAAGACAAATATTAGAGTTTAGGGCTACTAAAAAGCTATAATTTAGGGGTCAAACTCAGAGGAAAGGGAACTATGGAGAAGTTAGCTCAACATTCTACACAGTTTTCCTCTAAAGCATGTTTCTGCGTTTCAAGCTGCACTTGTGGAGAGGGTTATTCTGAGAAATCAAGCTAAAAGTAGCTGTAAGAAATAAAAGACTAAGAAGAGATTTCAGCAGTATTATGGTACTGAGAAGACAAAAATTGAATTTAAGAGCCTATGAAGGTAAAAGCACCAGCCAGGCTCATTGGTGAAACTCTGAAAATGATACATCTCAGAGAAAGGAAAAAATGTTAATATACCAGATTCAATGAGATCAAGGTGATTTGAACAAATTCTATCTCCCCTCAAGATGAAAAGTAATTCCTCTTGAAAGGGAGGTAATAGGACCCATAGTTTCTATTTTTTGCGTGTACAATGTTCAATAAGTGTTCAATAAAATACTAATAGTCATGGTATAAAATAGGACAAACTGAAACCCAAGTGAAAAGTCATTCAATAGAAACAGACCCACTGATAATCCAGGTACTTGAAGTTATTAGACACAAACTTATAGATAACTATGACAAGTATCTTCAAGAATATAGACAAATTATATGAAGAATTTCACAGATAAATACACAAGAATAATCAAATGGATAACAGAAATAAAAATTAAATAGCTCTTAAAGATTCAATACATTTAACAGCAGTTCAGACAGTAGAATAAAGTAATAGTGAACTAGAATATAGATCAGTACAAAATGTACAAAATTAAGCATAGAGAGAAAAGATATGAACAATACAAAAAGTCTATTACATGTGTAACTAGAATATAAAGAATAGACAATTTAATGGGTAAGAAGAATATTTGGAACAACATCAGCCAATATTTTTTTAAAAGTGATGAATACCATCATCCATAGATAATATCTGATAGACATACATACACATGCACATACACACAGGTGCGCGCACGCACACACACACACACACAAAGCACATCCTGTTAACACTCTGAAAACCAAAAAAAATGTTAAAATCATATTAAAGATTTTTTTTAAAAAAGACCCATTTCCTTTAAAAGAATACTAGTAAGCCTAACAGCTGTTTATTCCATCAAAAAGATGGAAGTGAGAATAAAATTGGACATTTTCAAAGGACTGAAAGCAAATTGCAGCAAAGTCGTCATCATTCAATTTACAGTGAAAATATACTTTAAAAATTTCATGCAGGCAAAATAAATCCTCTTCATATAGAAAAAAATGAAAAACTACTAGTAAATCCACACTAAAACCATATTAAAAAGTAAATATGAGAAATGATGTGAGATAGAGGTACTGTAATGTAAGAAAACAAAGAATTTCTGAAAGAGCAAATTTAAATAAATATTGATAATTAAAGCAATACTAAATTTATAAGTAATACTAAATATATGTGGTTTTAAATATATTTTGAATCAAAATCCTCGACAACACTATCAAAAAACATAAGAAGAAGGTGAAAAGAAGTAAAACATTAGAAGATCCTTGCATTATTTGAGAAGTAGGAAATATACTAATTTGTATTACACATTGGTGAGAAAAGAATTCATGTTATAATATTTGGGGTATTCATTAAACAACACAAAGATGATTTATTACAAATGCAATAATACAATTAATAATAGAATACAAACACTTGATTAACCCAAAAGAAACTAATGAGAGGTTAAGTCAAAGAGAGAGGAATATAAACAAGGTAGGCCAAAAAGAAAGTAGACAGTAAATTCATAAATATAAACCCACATGTATCACTAATTACATTAAATGAAAATTATGAGACTCCAAAGAAAGACAAATACTGTCAGAATAAAAATGAAAATAAAATCCAAACACATGGTACTTGCCAGAAACAGATTAAATATAAGGAAATAAAAAACTTGAAACTAATATAGTGGAAAAATAAGCCATGCATACAATTAACCCAAACATATCTAATACAACTATATTAATTTCAAAGATTTTAAGGCAAGAAAATAGGGAAGAAGACTGAGGCAAATTTCATAGTGATAAAATGACAACTCAATAAGAAGGAATAATTCTGAATTTGCATGTACCCAATAATATAATTTAAAAATGCATAAATTATACATTAGTAACAGAAGAGAAATATAACACCTCCCAGATTAGGAGAAATTAATATACCTTCCTCGCTAAGTGACAAAACAAGTAGACAGAAAACTTGTAAGAATATAGAAGGTATAAACAAATTGTCTTAGTCTGGTATTTCCCAAAAGCAGTTCTAGAGATAAGGATTTGAATACTAGTCATTGATTTGAGAGGTCTAGGTAATATCGAACTGGGAAATTGTTAAAGGAAAGGAAGGCTAGCTACTTCTGTGAGTGTGCTGCTCTGGGTAATGGAGATTTATTTTGTTTGAGTCATCTCTAAGAAAAAGTAAAATAAACAAACAGATAAAACTTACTATTATCCCAATCAAGGGATAAGGGAAAATAGACTTAGAATAGTTGTGTACCTACTTCTAAAAGTCTTCAGTAAAAGACTATTCCCTAAGGCTATAAATAGTCTAGCACTTCTGGCCTGACACATGCATATGGGCAGCATAACCCTCCACCTTTCTGTAAAAAGCCCTCAGGTACAGTTACTGCAATTTGCCAGTAAGGCAGAACACATGATAGTGTCCTGGGGATATGAGTGAGACACTGACAGCATCTGCTACAATTAACAAAAATGACCTAATTGACATTTCTATAACACCAAACTGAAAAACTGTAGCATACACATTATTTTCAAATGTACATGCAACATTTACCAAAGTAGACCATATGCTGTGCTATAAAGAAAGTCTCAACAAATTTTAAATGCTTAAAACTGTACTTAATATGCTCACTGACCACAGCTAAATCAAATCAGAATTCAATAAGGAAATGATAGAGAAATCTGCAAATGTTTGTATACTGAATACTATAGTCTAAAATAACCCATTGTTCCACTTCTAAGAAAAGCTGATGTCTCATGTGGCAAGTCTCCATGAGGTAGAAACATGGATGATAAGACATGGAAATCAGCCAAAAAAGGTTAGTAATAAAGCATGTTCCCTGAAGAGAGAATAATATGTGTAAAGGCTACATAAATCAAGGGAAACTTCCTGGAAGAGGCATGTTAAAATGAACCCAATGACAGTAAACCTGAATGAATTTGAGACTGTTGAGTAGCCATGAAAAGGTAAGTTGAAGAAGTAGGATGGAATAAGACAATTATGTGGAAGGCAAAGATTTTAGTTACAGCCCAATGGGTGCCTATGTATATGTAGTATGTGTCTTTTCTAAGGGATAATTCAGTAGAACATTATATAAAAACCTAAGTTTACCCACAGAGATATTAAAATCCACTGAGTAAATATATCCTTTTAATAGCACATGTAAAAATGGTCCACCTTCTGTTCCAGGGAAGGCATTCTTCTGTTTAGTATGACTGCAACAGCAGGTTGCTATCAAGCCCAATATTATTTAGTAACAGATTGTTACAGTAGAACAATCTAATTCAGCCCATCCTTGGTTTTCTAGCAGCCACTGGAATGCACTATTTTGGTTAATTGAATATTGTATTTGCCATGCAAACACAAGGTTTAGCAACATTTGCAAAATCTGAGCACAATATAAATCACTTACTATAGATTAAGAACTCAAAAAAAAACATGTACTTAAATTATCTTCCAGTTCATTTTATTTAATTTTTATTTAATGATCCAGAAGATCCTGTGAGAGCTTACTGGTAGGGTTTCAGGGACATCTACATAATCACGGATACTTGCCAGATTATGTGTTGTAAGCACTGATACTAGAAGCATCTAGTCAGATTGCTGAAGGAAAGAATTTCTCACAAGGTAATACTTTTGAACTGGTATGGGAAAAAGAGTGATGAGGACTGGGAGAACCTTTGAGAACACAATGTCAACAGTTGCACAAATTTAGAAAAGGAGTGTTTCCTTCACTGGACATGAAGGATGTAGGACTACATGTTCCAAATGAGAATCCCCCAAGAAGATAGTACTTAAGCTTTAAGAGTGAATATATCGTCACTCTATTCATCCACCACAATTGCCTTCCACTTCCTTAGCCTAGGGTCCCACTCCAAGTTGAGACTATTTTACTATCCTTGAATTATATTCCCTTAGGGTCCATATCTCTCAGTTTTGAAACCCAGGATACTGTGAATGAAGAAATTAAGGTAGGACACCACAGTAGGTTTCAATGGGACAGAAGACATTTCAGGATATGAAGGGTGATATGTGAAACTCAGAAAATAGAGACAATATGTATTCTACTTTTTAAAATATTTGGAGGGCCAGTAGAATTTGAAGAGAGAACTTACATTTAGTAAGATTGGATCCTCATGACAACCATTATTATTACTATTACTATTATTATTATTATTATTATTTATAAAATTACCCTTATTTTACAAAAACTGATGAAACTGATGTTCAGGTAGACAACCTAAGCCAATATATTTAAACTGCCCACAGTTACATATATAATAAGTTTTAGAAACAGTATTTTCACTTAGATTTGTCTCATTTAAAACCTGCTTTCTTCTCACCATTCCATACACTTTCACATTCATATTGCACAGCAGATTAGGTAGGTAAAGAGAAAAATAATAATAGCTAATATATTTGGTGTTATGTATCAAGCAATGAACTAAGCACTTTCCACATCTTACCTCAACTTCCTTTATCCACTTTTTAAAGCTTTATATTTCACCAGAAGAGTAACATATATTTGCTAATCTGATCTTTGGTACTCAAAGTTAGGATGTCCAGAGTCCTTCATACAAATAAGATGTAAATTTCTAATTAGGAAGTTGTATTCATGCTTTAAATCTGTTGTATTGTTTTTTTTTTTTTTCCTAACACTCCATGAAAAGGTACTACAATAATTTCAAAGGAGAATAGAGAGAATTTTGTTCATGGAAAATGTTGCTTAGAAAGGAAAAGCTCATGCCACCCTATGCCTGTAGAGGGGGTATCATTTGGCTTGGAATCCAGGGTAATATGGATGCTATTGTGCCAACTTGTGACACATGGCACCAGAGAAACTCACCAGCATCACCTGAACTTGTTCACTTTCTGTAATCTTTCCTAACATATGCTACATACGCTTTACTTACCTCATAGAGCTCCCCACTAACCATGTCTTTTCCTTTCCTCTTGGGTTGTTCTGGGGAAAATGCAGTTGAAAGTTGCATATATTTGTTCTCAAGCTTACAATATGACTGAATGGTTTCAAGTACTGCTTGACTCTAGAAATCCAAATGATGCATGCAAAAAGTGTAAGAGAAAAGATCAAATTATTTTCTATATTAATGGAATACTTTATTAACCATAATCATATTTGCTTTAGAAGATTGGGGTTTGAAATGGTACAAATAGATTCCCCCATTTATATACTACTCATTTATGATATTGGGGTTAGAATGGAGGAAAGGCCTGACAGTTATATTCTTCATGACCTATGTTTCATTGGACCTTGTCACTAGGGAATTCTTCCTTGGTGAGGATTTTCTAATCTGAGGAGTATCTAAGTCATGTAAACTGTGATAAGGCCAGTGTCCACTTGCAGCCAACAGCTATCTAGAGGAAGGAGTGAATATATTATTGCCTGTGGTAGAAATTCAGCCTACTGTTTGTTTTTGTAAATAAAGTTTTGTCAGAACACAGTTACAACTATTGGTTTAGGTAATAATGGTATCAGTGTTCCCATTAAAAGAGCAGAATTGAATAGTTGTATTAGAGAATGCATAGCCTAAAAAGCTGAAAACATTTACAATCTGTCTCCTTACAGAAAGTTTGTCAACACCTGGTCTACAGTAATAACTGACTCAGAGGCTGTCAATGAATACAGCATCAACTTATGCAAATAATTGCCCTTCAAGTGCCTTATGTTCTTCTCCATTGTCTGGCTGTTCTCTCTCAATGTTCACTGAAGATGGGAGGGGATATGTGCCCTAAAAAATAATAAGAATCTAGTTCACAGAACATGTGATTTCAGTAAGTAGGAGGAAGAAAGGAATGGAAGAAAATTCAAAATATAAAGTATTTAGATGATAACACTGATTTGGCAGGAGGGCATTAAGAACCTATGAAAAGTGGCATTTTTGAAGCATGTCAGGCAGGTTTCCTAGTGCCTATTTATTATAAAGTTGTTACCAGAAACTTTATGTCTCATGCACAAGAAATAGGAAGTAAATAATTATTATCTGGCCTCTATAGTCATTCATTCA
This sequence comes from Xerus rutilus, assembly GCA_028644305.1. Taxonomy (NCBI): domain Eukaryota; kingdom Metazoa; phylum Chordata; class Mammalia; order Rodentia; family Sciuridae; genus Xerus; species Xerus rutilus. Next base: position 26,817,478 of record CM053417.1, read on the forward strand.
ACATGAATATTTGCAGGGGGGAGGGGGTGCTGGGGATTGAGTCCAGGGGTGCTTTATCACTGAGCTACATCCCCAGCACTTTTAATTTTTATTTTTTATTTTGGGTTATGTTCTCAATAACTTATTTAGGGCCTTGCTAATTTGCTGAGGCTGGCCATGAATTGCAATCCTCCAGCCTCAGGCCCCTGAGTCACTGACATTAAAGGTGTGTGCCACTGCACATGGCTTCAATATGAACTTTTGAGCAAAGCAGGAGTCATCACAATACCAGACCTCAAATTATACTACAGGGCTATAGTAAAAAATGGGCATAGTATTGGCACAAAAAGAGACATGAAGACCAATAGAACAAAATAGAAGCAAGAGACAAACTCACATAAATACAGTTATCTCATAGCAAACAAAGGTGCCATAAACATACACTGGAGAAAAGATAGCCTCTTCAACAAATGGTGTTGGGAAAACTGGAAATCCATATGTAGTAGAATGAAAATGAACCCCTATATCTCACCCTGCACAAAACTCACCTAAAAGTGGATTAATGACTTAGGAATTAGACCAGAGACCCTGAATCTGCAGGAAGAAAATGTAGGCCCAACATTCCAACCTATCAGCTCAGGAACTGACTACCTTAAGAAGACTTGCAAAGTGTAAAACATAAAATTTAAAAAAAATCAATAAATTGGATGGCATTAAATTAAAAGCTTCTTCACAACAAAGAAATAATCAAGAGCATGAAGAGAGAGACTACAAAATGAGAGGAAATCTTTGCTACCTGCTCCCTAAATATGGTGTTAATATGCAGGATATACAAAGAACTCAAAAAATACCCAAAACGCCCATATAACCAATCGATAAATGAGCAAAGAAACTGAACAGGCACTTCACAGAAGAAGAAATATGAATGGTCAAAAAACATATAAAAATTGTTCAACATCTCTAGCAACTACAGAAATGCAAATTAAAACTATACTGAGATTTCATCTCACTCCAGTCAGAACGGCAATTTTCAAGAACACAAGTAACAATAAATGTGAGGATGTGGGGGAAAGGGGACATTCATACATCACTGAAGGGACTGCAAATTGGTGCAACCACTCTGGAAAGCAGTATGGAGCTTCCTCAGAAAACTTGTAATGGAACCACCATTTGACCCATTTTTCCCATGCCTCAGTATATATCCAAAGTATTTATATTCAGCATAATACAGTGATGCAGCCATATCAATTTTTATGGCAATACAATTCATAATAGCTAAGCTATTGATCCAATCTAAGTACCCTTCAACACATAAATGGATAAATAAAATGTTATATATACACAATGGAGTATTACTTAGCCATGAAAAATTACTTTATGACTTTTTTTCCAGCAAATGGATGGATCTAGAGACTCTCATGCTAAGTGAAATAAGCCAATACCCCCCAAAAAGCAAAAGTTGAATGTTACTCTGATATGTGGAAGCTAACTCACAATGAGGTGAGGGGATAAAAAAAATAGAAGTTCAGTGGATTAGACAAAGGGCAATAAAGGAAAGGGAGGGTGGATGGAAAAAGGAAAGATAGTGGAATGAATCTGATATAACTTTCCTCTATATGTATAGGAATATACCACAGTGAATCTCACCAATGTGAATATCAACAAAAGATTAATTCAAAAATAACTGTAAATGACACAAAGATCAATAGAGGGAAGGCAGTAGGAGTTGGGGGGAGGGGAATGGGGAGTACTGGGGACTGAGTTAGAACAAGATATATTCCACGCTTTTATAATTATTTCAAAATTCATTCTACTATCATGTATAACTAAAAAGGACCAATAAATTACAAAATACGAAGTTTTGAGCCAGGCACTATTCTCAGTCCTGAGAAGACAAGAATGAACCATGAGAGCTCTGTTTCTGTTTTCATAGGTCCTGCAGTTTAGTAAACAAAAAAATAAGAATTAGAGGTTTACTCATAAAACATTGTAATTCTGATAACCACCACAAAGAAAAATATAGAATTCTCTATGCATGCATAACAAAAGTCCCAATCAAGACTGTAGGGGTGGAGGATCAAAAAAGGTAGCAATGATAAAGAATGTTTAAGCTAAGACCTAAAGGGTAGATAACAATTTTTATGAATACCTCCTTTTCTCATCTCTATTCTTTCTTGATTGGGAAAGACTGCTATAGGTAGCAACTTTGTGTCTTCAAAGACATGAAATAAAACCAGATCCTTTGCCAAGGGTGAAAAGATAGATCCACGAATTTGAATATATAGGTAGAGTACAAATCACACTGAACCTTTAGAGCTCCAAAATTTATTACAATGGAACACATTTATAAGTGATTTCACTTACACTTTTGTTCTTTCACTCCAGAAAGAATGTAGACAATAGATTTTAAAAAGGTGGGAGGCCGGAGTTTATACAGGCAGAAAACTTAAAAGGCTCTCTAGTGTTTGTCTCTTCTACTTTTTACTCATCTTTCTTTTCTCCATGCTCTCTACTCTTTTGCATATTTTCTTCTTTTCCTTGATTTATTTTCTTTTTTTCTAAATGGTACACTTTATTTTTAATTCCACCTTTAAAGTTTATACAATTTACTCATTAGCAATTAAATTAGGTCTTGTAGACTGGTCTGGAAAGCCAGATTCCAGTTCAAGTGTTGAAATATAAGTTGTAAGCCAGTTGGGTTTTGTCTGTTAGGGCATGTTTCAGTCAGTATTTTTGCTGCTGTGACTAAATGACCCAACCAGCACAACTGTAGAAGACAAAGAGTTTATTTGAGGGCTCATCAGTCCATAGACCTCAGGCTCCATTCCTCGGGACTCAAGGTGAGGCTGAAAATCATGGTGGAAGAATGTGGCAGAGTGAAGGAACTCACATATTGATCAGAAGCAGAGAAGAGAGACTACTTGCAAGATACAAATATATACCCAAAGCCATACCCAGATTCCCACCTCCTCCAGCCACACTCTACCACTTCAGTCACCACTCAGTTAATTCTATCCAGTGATTAATTCACTGATGGAATTAAGGTTCTCTTAACCCAATCATTTCTCCTCTAAACCTTTCATTGTCTCATGCATGATCTTTTGGGGAACACCTCACATCCAAACCATAACAGAGCAAATGCTTTCTGTTTGGATGTTAGAGAATGTTTGCACTATAGGTTTTGGTTCAGAAGATTTGATGCTAGGATACTGATAGATTATTATAGTCTGCTTTGGCATACAAGTTGAACAGCAATAGATATGTCCAACACAAAACTAAAAGATCAGTAAGTAAGAAAAAAATAGGGTACAACAAATGAGAAGACATAAACATTAAGAAAATTAAAACATGTAAAGGTGGAAGTTACCAGACTATATAATACAACTGTAGTATACTAATCAGATATCCTGGTTCACAGTAGCCTAATGCATAAAAAAATACATGGTTTCACAAATGTTGGGGATGTGCATGCAGGAATGGAGTGAGAGAAAGAGAAGAAAAAGAAAGGAAAAAAAGAGGAAAAAAAGGGAAAAATAGGAAATAGAAGGAAAAAATAAAAAATAAAATGTCTCCATGTAAATAAAGAGGATTGCTTCCCTACTCTTCCAGTAGGTGGAGTTGTTTCTTGCTTACTGGTATCTGCCCACTCAGGTCAAAGATGGTGAAGCTGGAGTCTCACAAAGAAGCCTACTGCAGCAGAGATACAGCGAAGGGCCAGGTTGGGCAGTGGTGTTGGGTGAGGTGTTTGGAGACGCAGCTCTGTGGTGTGCTGTGCAGAAGTAAAAGTTTGTTCCAGATCTTGTCCCATGTCCCCAGTGCAGGCAAACAGGGAGGTTCCACCCTGGTAGATGGAGATCCTCACAAGAGCAGCAGCCAGAAGTCCTGCATGGGAGCTGGGGGTCCCATGTGCAAGCAACAGCTGGGGGTCCTGCATAGGTTGGCAACCCGAGGTCCTGCTGGGTGTGTAGGCGCTGGAACTGGGGATCCTGTGCAGGAGCAAGTTTTGCATGGGCAGTCAGTCAGAGTCCTGCGCTGGCTTGCTATTGGGGTCCTGTGCAAACGCTGGGGCTTAGCAACCCTGCACGCACACAAGTAGAGTTCATGTGTGGAGGCAGCTGTCGGGTGTCCTCTAAAAACTCGCTGAAAAACAGTGTTTCCACTACTGTAAACTCTGGTCCTGGAGAGACTAGGAATGCAGGGACCGTCTAGACCGCCATCTTGGAACCTATCCCCATAATTGTTATGGTTTAGATATGAAGTGCCTCCCAAAAGCTTATGAGCAAGAATTTTCAAAGGTGAATGATTAGATTATGAGAAGTGTGATCTAATCAGTGGACTGATCCACTGATGTGGATTAACTGGGTGGTGACTGTAAGCAGGTAGGGTACAGTGGGAGGAAGTAGATCAATGGAGGTGTGCCTCTAGAGTTTATATTTGTCCTTGGTGAGAACTCTTTACTTTGTGGTGGCCATGTCCTCAGCTGCTTTCCTCCACCATGCACTTCTGCAATGATGCCCCACCTCATCTCAGACCCAGACCTATGGAGTCAGCCATGTATGGACTGAGAACTCTGAAACCATGAGTCAAAACACTTTTCCTCTTCTAATTGTTCTTGTCAGATCTTTGGATCACAGTGATGGAAAAGTTGACTAAAACAATTATCTAATATGACCTCTTCAAGAATGTTATTTGGAAGTTATGATTAGCTCCATACTAATAATAAAAACATGACACTAACAGTATAGATGTACCTTTTCAAGGTCCCAAGGCTACAAATGTGTGTACTATAATATTGTTAGTCATTACTTTAGTTTTTTTAAAAAATAGCAATCCTTAGAATGAGAAAAATGAAGTAGAAGGCATCACAATAATAGACCTTAAATTATACAGAGTTATAGTTAAAAAAAAAAAAAGATGGAATTAGCACAAAAACAGTCATGAAGACCAATGTAACAGAATAGAAGACACAGAGACAAACACACATACACTTATCTCATAGAAAATAAAGGCACCAAAAACATACATTAGAGAAAAGATAGCCTCTTCAACAATGGTGCTGGGATAACTAGAAATCCACATGTGGTAGAATGAAATTCAACCTCTATTTCTCACCCTGCACAAAACTCAAATCAAAGTGGATCAAGGACCTAGGTATTAGACCAGAAACCCTGCACCTGGTAGAATAAAATGTAGGCCAACTCTCCATCATGTTAGCTTAGCAATCAACTTCCTCAACAAGACTCCTAAAATGCAAGAAGTTTAATCAAGAGAGCCGGGCGAGGTGGCTCAAGCCTGTAATCCCAGCACTTAGGGAGGCTTAGAAAGGAGAATCGCGAGTTCAAAGCCAGCCTCAGCAACGGCGAGGTGCTAAGTAACTCAGTGAGACCCTGTCTCTACATAAAACACAAAATAGGGCTGAGGATGTGGCTCAGTGGTCGAGTACCCCTGAGTTCAATCCTCAGTACCAAAAACAAAAAAAAAAAGTTTAATCAAGAATCAATAAATGGGATGGTATTAAACTGAAAAGCTTCTTTACAGCAAAGGAAACAATCAAGAATGTGAACAGAAAGCCTACAGAATGGGAGAAAATCTTTACCCCCTGCACCTTAGAACATTAATCTCCAGGATATACAAAGAACTCAAGAAACACCAAATCATCCAACAAATAAATGGCCAAAGGAACTGAACAGGCACTTTACAGAAGAAGAAATATGAATGGTCAACAAATATATGAAAAAAAAGTTCAACATGTCTAGCAATTAGAGAAATGCAAATTAAAACTACACTGAGATTCCATCTCACTCCAGTCAGAATGGCAATTATCAAGAATACAAGTAACAAAAAATATTGGCAAAGATGTGGGGGAAAAGATATAATCATACATTGCTGGTGGGACTGCAAACTGGTGCAACCACTATGGAAAGCAGCATGGAGGTTCCTCAGGAAACTTAGAATAGAACTGCCATTTGACCCAGTTATCCCACTCCTCAGTATATACAGAAAGGACTTAAAATCAGCATACTGCAGTGACTCAGCAACATCAATGTTTATAGCAGCCCAGTTCACAATAGCCAAAGTACATAACTAATCGAGGTGCCCTTCAAAAGATGAATGGATAAAGACAATGTGGTATATAAACGCAGTGTAATATTACTCAGCCATAAAAGAATGAAATTATGGCATTTGCCAGTGAATGGATGGAACTGGAGATTATCATACCATGTGAAATAAGCCAATCCCCAAAATCCGAAGGCCAAGTGTTCTCTCTGATAAGTGGATGCAAACATACAATAAGGACAGGAGAAGGGAAGAATAGAAGTTCATTGGATTAGACAAAGTGAAATGAAAGGAAAGGAGGGGGGGTTGGGAACAGGAAAGACAATGGAATGAATTGGACATAACTTTCCTATGTTTACATATGAATACATCACCAGTGAAACTCCACATCATGTACAAATGCAAGAATGGAATCCTAATTAGGATGTTATACTCCATGTATGTACAATATGTCAAAATACACTCTACTGCTATGTGTACCTAAAAACAACAAATGAAAAATTTTTAAGTAGAGAACTTGAGGCATTAGTACTAGAGAAAATGTATACTGCCTAAAAATCATTTCACACACACACACACACACACACACACACACAGAGACACAAACACAAAGTGCTTTGCATCTTTCATGGCACATTTCCTGTCACATCCTTAACTATTACTCCACTTGACAACAAAGGAAAGTGAGGCAGCAATATGTAATGTAAGGCCACTAGCCAGCATTAGAGCCAGACTTGTTCAGTTTATTTTAATGTAAGTTGAGAATGAAGGGGAATGAAGGGAAGGCAAGTAGGATGGGAAAAGACAAGACAGTGGAATGAATATAACATATCTTTCCTATGTATACATGTGAATATACCACAGTGAATCTTACCATCATGTACACCCACAAGAAATTAAAATAATAATAACAATGAGTAAATGGCAGAAAGATCAATAGAGAATAGGTACTGGGGTTTGGGGAGAAGGAAGGGAAAGGAGAGGTAATAGGGTCTGAATTAGAACATGATGTATTCCATGCTTTATAATTATGTCAAAATGTATTCTACTGTCATGTATACCAAAAAAAAAAAAACCCAACAACAACAAAAACCCAAAGAACAACAAAAAATAGGCCAAAGTAAGAAACACTTGGCAAGGTAAAACAAGTCATTTGATCTAAGATAGCCATGTAATTGCAGGTATTCAAAAAAGGTTAACTTGTCAACAAGTTATGGTGTATAGCCATTGATTATGAAACAATTGGGTGGACAAAAAATAATATTCTTCTCACCAACTAAGGTTCTATAATGCTGTACTTGGTTATGGTGATGTTTCAGATGACTCATATTTGTTACTTTTCCAGACTGAGAAGGGCACAAGAAGCCAAATGGGGTTCATATAATAAGTTTTATCTATGATAAATCTAGATTTGGTTCTAAAGCTGAAAATAGCCTTCCTCCTCCTTCACCACACCAAATTTAATACAGATGGACTCCAGTAAAGGGAAAGTTTAATTTATTATTTTAGATGAATGAATCAGAAACAAAAGAACAAAAGAGTAGCTGAACTTGAAGAAAGGAGCTGCTAGGATTGATCTGTTTATCCCATAGAGACAGCAAACACAGCT